>OX419718.1:1568605-2168605 GCA_948474765.1 Patella depressa
TTAAGATAAAATCCAATTTTAGTAGATACTTCAATTTTGATTGGCTAAGCACTAAAATCAATCTAATATTATCCAATCAAATTACTAAAATTGGGATCTTATCATAGTTAAAATTTCGTGAAATAGGCCCCTGGAATGTAAACGTAATGATTTACTGGAATGAAATACAATGTATTATCTACTGAATAAACGAGGCTATGGGCCCAAGTAATCGAACCATACGCTGGTGCTACCATCGATACAGGCTAAATAATTGAAAACAATTCAAATCAAACACATTTTACCCTCTCTTCTTTAAAATGACAACCATCGCAATTCAGATTCTAAAGTCTTGTCTTATTGGATAATTTGCCTTCCCCCTAGCTTACGTGTAACTTAGAGCTGCAATTTCATTTTTGAGTTCTATTTTTAAATTTCATTATAATAAAGCCTTAAAATAGATGGTATCTATAAACAGTCCTATACCTTGTTTAAGAATAATCATATTTTCAATTTCAAATTCAAACGTTTGAAGATAGTTATTGCGTGGGGGCAATCGAAAAAAAGGAACACGGGAAGGTAATTATGTTATCATTTCCTGTGTTATTGAGTTGGGCAATAATGTTTTTGATCGTATAGTAGTGCGTTGACAACCTATTGAGCAACAGAGATAGAAATAATAATATGTTTTGACATTCTTTGAAAATATGAAATTATCGCTTTAATAGTAATAACGTGTTAAACCATTTCTCTAATCATATTCAACGCACTATATAGGTCCCGTTTACACATTGGCGTGCACGTAAAAGATCCATTGGCAGTGGGAATTGGATATAAGATTAGGTCATAGTGCCGCAACCCGGGGAAAATTCGCCACGTAGTACATTGAATGCCGTATGTCCATCATCATATCATTAACTCAGAGTCGGAGCAGAACAGTAGGAAGTTAAACCTGTTTCATTTCCACGTGTTAACTGATAAGGGTTAATCTAATATGATACGCACAATTTAATGTGTACGTCACTTTGGTTTCAAAGTGGCGCCCTGGAGCGTATGTGGCATAGAGATAGGGGCACCTTCTCAACCTCATGGGTTTCCTCCGGGCACTCCGGTTCCCTCCCACTGCTAAAGACCCCTACGCGCAAGTGAATTATTGAAATAAAATTAAACCATATGTTAGCCCCGAAATGACCTAGTTTGTGTTGAGTGGACGTTAAACCCCATTTCTCTCTCGGTTTCAAAGAGAAAATAATGTTTATTAATGGCTGCTACTTAAAATCGTGAGCATTAAAGGAAAATCATCGGAGCCACAGGAGGTTACACGATGATAGCAAGTATGAGTGTGATTCTCAATACAGATTACCCTGCAAACGACACATAATTTGAATCCGATCGGTATTTTCAGAGATATGACGGTTTCTGATGTATTGGTATCAATTATCCTTAAATCGAGATGTGTGTCAATCAGATAATGTCTAAAAGAACAAAGAACTTTTAAAATGTAATACCTATATTAATAGCATCACCAGATGGATATATCAAACCACCTTTACATTTCACATGTAACAAATAATATCATCCCATAGAGATATCAAACTATCGTTATTACGTTGCGTGAATTTGATCAATATTAGAGACTTTTGGCAAGCGTAAATTCCTAGTACGTATCGCGTATCCGTATTTATTTTGCGTGTGACGTCATCAATGTGTGTGTATTTCTCATACGGAGTAGGTCCGTATAACATTGTCGTCTTTTTAAATGCTTAAATGTTGTATCACAGCGTTTTTATGAATCTATATGTGTATTCTAGAACACGGAGGTGTATATTTGATGTGAAAAATTTAACCATAATAAAGACAGGAATTTTCATACTTTTCCCGTCTGTCTGTCTGTATGCTGATTGAATTACGTGATAAATTCAAGATGGGACCTTCCAAATCTGTAAATGATTTGTTTTTTTTTTTTTAACATGCGACTTTAATTTTTTATTTTTTCAAATAGCTCAGCGACTGTCGAGCGACTTCATTCACTCTGGGAAATTGTAGGCTAGGCACTTGACTAGTACTGATGTTGATCTTGGTAGATAACTACCATCATGCTGTAATAGAACTAAGCTCGGCTCAGTGATGCATACACGTAGGCTACGCGACGCGAGAATCTGCCAAAACTCTAAAACTACCCTGCGCAACGTATCACGTATACGATACGGATACGTGATACGAATAGGAGAAATGCCACTTGTCAAAAGTCTCTAATGAATCCTAGTGCGTGTCTTTAATATTCAATACTTTGGAAAGTATTGAGTCAGCGACTTTATCATTTTAGTACGACTTTTCATATAAGCCTATCTTTGTTTTCGTTGGAGATTCTGACTGGCTGTTAAAAGGGTTTGTGGCTGTCTAGTGTGATGCCGAAATGCAGTTCCTACTATATATATATATAGTTGGTCCTGTTCAAGTAGGTAAGGGTATTAACAAACGATGTGATTTCAAAGTCCTGGGTCCGGTTGGCCCTGTTCAAATAGGTAAGGGTAATAACAAGCGAGGTGATCTTACCCAAGTTATCCCCGTAAAGGCGAGTTGAGTTCCTTTGTACATATTACAAACCTTACACACCATATCCAATGAAACATATTTTATTGATACCTTTTGATTACTTTCCTAGTTTTGTGTTTTCGAATAGGCCAAAATACCAAACTCGGAAAACTCGGATAGATTTCGTCTAATAGTTTGGATGCAGCTATGGCCGGTGTTGGCGCCAGGCAGGGTAAGCTTACTCTTCCGGACACATGTTACCACTGTTTGTCGTGTATTTTGTAAACGGTGAACAGTCCATTTGCTGATTACACTATTTTGCCTCGACCGTTTTTATTGGACTTCGAATTTTGACTAATGGTTTGGATTGTTCGTACTTGGTTTTATTTTATTTTTGTTACTATTATAACTGCCATATTGCATTATTTTGGTTAAAATATAACTGAAAAGTTACAGATTATGTCCAACTTATTAAATAGATGTATTACTACAACAACTTTCGCCAATTTAAAAAAAAATAATATTTTTGATATTTTGATAATAATATTTTAATATTTTTGATAATTTTTCAACTTTTTCTCTTTCCGAGTTTTATGGTTTGACTCGATTGAAAACACAAAACTCGGAAAGGTCGGAAAAAAATTGTTCGACTTTTTTATTTGAATAGAAAACTCAGAAAATATTTTCCGACTTTTTTGTTTGAAACAATAACCTTGGTGCCTTTCGGTGTTCGCGCTTGTCGGGCAGTAATTTACTTGGGTTATGGCCCCTGTTTGCACGCAAAATTGCTTTTTTTAGCTTGTCCTAAGTGTATCGCTTGCTAAATGTGGGTGTATCTTGCATGGAAACCACATGTTCTCTAAACGATCACAATACGAAGTAAAAGAGAATTCACTGGATTGTCTTGGGATGGCAACACAACTAGGTAAGGGGAATGCTCACTAGTTCGCGGGTTCATTAGTACAGCAATATCTTTTATTGGGGTTGGGTTAGGTTTATTTGTTCCCCGATATCTATTATAAGGGTTGGATTAGGTTTATTGATACCCACAATTATAGTATTTATTATAGCGGCAGACTAGTGCACCCACCAACTAGTGAACCCTCACCCGGTAAAGCCTTAGCAATATGTCCGCCATGACCTTATGAACACTCGGATTCAACCCGAAAATGATTCTTCACAAGGTCCTTCGGCAAATTTGTGGCATGCCAAAGATTTTTCCAGTGCTCAGCTGTGGCCTCCGGACCTTGAAGAACTTCACAGGCGGTAAATTATATGATGGCTTAATTTGTCCCCACGATGTTTGTACAATGTAGCTATCTGGTGTCAATTTCGAAAGATTTTGACTCGAGATGAAGCGTCTTCCTGGGTAAGTCCTACGAGCAAGTCTACAGGGCCATCGCGCGACCTTCGTCACCCTGTGGGAATAAAATACTATAGAAATCTCACATCTTCGTATTGCCTTCGTATGTGGTTCGTGTACCATCGGGTGACTTTCAGTGGGACAAATGAGATGCGACAGAGCATAAGTAATTAAAGAAATGATACACGCCAAAGATCAGCCCTTTGCAATAAAACATTTGACACACTGCATTTGATGTTTTACATTTAACTTTGGCCTTCTCGGTATTTTGACTTTGTACATTCTACTTTTTACATATTATCAATGGAAAAAGACAGTTTAGCAGTGCTGCCACTGTCACTCTTGAAGTTTGCAGCCCATTTATTCTTTATGTTGAAAAGAAAGGCCCACCACCCCTTACAGCGGATACTATGTCGGCATGTATATATATGGTTAGTACTTTTTTTGCAGGTACTCGATGATCGTTCGTTTAGTTTTGTCCGTTTCTGGTGAGTTCAATGGGGGAAGTGGTTAGCACGTGCGCGCTGTATCGTAGGGTCTGTCATTGAGTGAACTGCGTGTTTTCGAATTCCCGGTCGTGAGTTTTCCCCGGTTTCCTACCACCGCTAGAAATCCCTAAGCACAAGCGAATTATTGAAATAAAATTGAACCATGCGTTTGTCCCGAGATGACCTACTTGTGTCGATTGGATCTCCCCCCCCCCTCATCTCTCTCCCCAAACATTGTTGTCTGTGAAAAATGATTTACGCTCAAATTGAAATAAAAAGTAAAGTGTGTTTGATATTTTCATCAAATGTGTTACATGTGAAAAGTGATGGTGCTATTGTTCCAACGACTTGTCTCCTAACACAAGGTACAATTTTATGAATACACAATTGCCGAGTTTATTATAAAGCGATGTTTCGACGAGGACTCTAGCTCTCGTCTTTATCCAACGCAGCTTAGTATTAAACTCAGTAATTGTGTATCCATAAAATTGTACCTTGTGTTAATATGTTCAATTCCTAAATGTCAATCAAACAAGACGTGTCTCCTTGTTGCAAACATGATTGTAATGTATGCGAAGGGGGAAATTTTAGTGATAATAACACTAACAGTTCTAACTCTAAATGTCGATATCAAATAGGAACTGTAGAAGTTAAGTTCTATCTTACATGTGTATTCATATTAGTTGCGAGGAACTAATTACATGCAGGATGTAGTAGCATTATGAAAGAATAAAATTAACAATCGTAAGCCAAATGAAACTCCTTCAGAAAAACTATAACACTGATATTAATCTCATTGATGATATAAGGGAGATAACCCTTGCTCAGGTTTTATGGGCTCAGACTAGTAATTATTTGCCCATTGACTTCAATGTTAAATGCCTGTAACATCACAGGCTGTAGTTTTTTTCTCAACATTCCGTTGCTTCCAATCTTTTTAGGCACAATGGGGACCACATTTGGCAATCTCCTCATCATAAGTTTGTAGGGGGTTGACCGTTTAGATTTTTTGCTACGGGGATTTTAAGTTGATTGGGGTGAAAATCTCACTTCTGACACAATGATTGCTCCGCAGAAAGACATTTTACACCCCCTATCCCTCCGCTGTAATATCCTCAGTATTACACAAAACTGCTATGAAATTGAAAATTTGATGCCTTTTCTCCAATTCTAGACCAAAAAGTCAACCCAAAAATGCAGGAAGAGGGGAGAAATAAAATAAGGGAAAAATTGTCTATTTATAAATCGCACTACATTCGCACTAATTACTAGTCTTAGTCCTTATTACATACACGACTATCAAAATCGACAAGAATACACTGTAAATGAACTAACACTACTGTCACATATCAGATTTAAAAAAACGGAAAGTTGTATGCATTTGGCGTGACCAATATTACATCGTCAGCTCACTAACTTTTGATAACAATTCAGCCACAGATAATTGGCAAAATACATAATTTATACTACAATATCATTCACTGAATATTAATATAACAATATATTTGTATGTACATGAAGGGTTTCATCTCTGAACTATAGACATCAACATAGTCATCAAGAGAAATTGGATGGTCATAGTCATGCACCTGCAAAACCTGCGGATAAATTAGCCACACCGCATTAAAGCCACAGTCCTGTACCTGATGATAATAACTAGCAATGAACAATATATATAATATATTAAAACGGCAATTTCATATTTGTAAGTTATGTTTTTAAAATATACTAAAATAAAGCCTTAAAATAGATGGTATCTATAAACAGGCCTACCTTGTTAAAGAATAATCCTATTAATCCTATAATTCACTGTTGCCAGTTGAGAAATTGGCAAAAATATCATTTTCAACTTCAACTTCAAACGTTTGAAGATCGCCATTGCATGGAGGGGAATGGGAAAACAAGGGAGGTAATTGTGTTATCAGATGGTCGCGTGTTAGTGAACGCATGAACAATGTAAAGGAACATCTTGGTAAGAAAATAAGACCTTGCTTACCTTACGTCCCATTTTGCTAAACGGCTGGGCAGAGGCCATTGAAATCGTAATATGGGTTTAACTCACAAATTTACATTGAAATCTAAAATGGGGTAACTCACAAATTTACGCAACTGGACAATAAAAGAAGAAACGAAATTTAGGTTAGCTGTTGAAACAATCGGAATTTTTGAAAATAATTCGGTGAAACAAAGCAATAAATGATTGATGATTCTCACCTAATGATGCTTACCTAAATTTCGTTTCATCATGCTGGTTATGCGAGAGTTAAACATGAGATTAGAATCTATGTTTATAATACATAATCCAGTTATTGAAAGATTAAGATTAAACAAATGATAGATATCATCACTATGAGTAAAGTCATTAAGTTAAACATGAAACGATCAGCTGATTCAGATACATCCTGCCATGATATAATGTTTTGATCAACGGATTCTTCTTTCGGAGAATTTTTGAATGTTTTAAATGTTGCTAACCACAGGTATATACCAGTCACTGGAATTGTTCTTGGGCGGTGATGTAGCGACACAATACCCACAGACGACACAACGGTGATCACTTTTAAACACAGCATCGAACACACATAACCCCCTAAAACACTTATATTGTCGGAAACTTCCGGTAATTCTTGTGTGAGTGAAGCAAGAATTACGGAATAGGACAAGAGGATAGATATTGCCAAGGAAATTTTTTCTCCAGATTCCACTGGTACCAGAAAAACAACTGGATTTAAAATTGTTAAAAGACAAACCGGTATAATAATAGCTATTATATAAAACATTGGTAGTCTCGTTAAAGTAAGTTCAAATTTCAACATTTGTTGTAATCCACCACAAATTGTTTCTTCTTTGACGGATAACCCGGCTAATTTCCAAGTTCCACTAGGCTCAAACATGCAGCCCTCTAGGTGACCGTGTGCCGCGAGACGCACTTGACTTACATAGCTGGACCATTGAGCAATTTCAATAGCACAAATTTGTGTATCAAATGGAAATGTTCTAACATTCAATTTACAATGTGTTTCAACCGACCCTCCGACATGCCATAAGATAGTACCGTTATGCTGTATAGACAGTATGTAGTCATCTGGGATAAATAAATAAGGTTTGTTGGATCTACTGTTACTTATGTATATATCCGGTGTCCAAATCCTCTTGGCTGGCATGGATACCAGTTCAATATCCCCATAATCGGACATATTCCAGTTCAAGAATGCATCCCGCCATGTTAATGCAAACCAAAATGTTGTTACCATGGTCTCCACGTGCTCCTCTACTTTTCTAATGGCTTGTAACCCAAGGGTGAACTTTACGTCTGTGGCAATCGAGGCATTCATTGCAGGTCTTACATCGGGATTGTAATCTTTGAATAAATTCTTATGTAGTCTCATCAGATGACTGTCTATGGTGTCCACACAACATACACAAAGTAAAAGCAGAAGAAACACGTGTACTAGCATGATTCCTGTAACGCAGTATGGTCGGTTAACACCCTGCAATAGTTTTTATATTATTACTTCATGCTTATCAAGCACTTTACGTCATTTGTAACCTTTAAATAAATTCATATGGAGCTGTCTATGGCGTCCACAGAACACACACAAAGTAATGACAGAAGAAACATGTTTACTAGCATGGTTCCCGTAACCGTAACTTAATACCATCTGTTAACAAACTGCAATAGTTTTTATCTCTTTACGTCAATCTGCTTTCTAAAAACAGATTCTAAAAACATATTCTTTTCACGCTCCGGTATGATAACGTATATAGTAAACAAATTATATAAACATCAGTTTGAGAGAATAATGGACAGTGTTTGAATCAGATCTAATATGGAGCTGTGTGTATCAATTTTAGATTAATAATAAAGTGTCAACTATAACGATATTGTTTACTTAATTATTAAACCTTTACATTACCATGATACTAATGGATTTACTAATAACCCAGTTATTTACATAATCCCTGATGCATGATTACCTCTTAGCTGCGTTTTATTGATCATAATCTTTATTATCCACCTACCAGTGTCCGTCCATCTTGTAACCACTCTTCAATCCATGTTCAGATACGTGGATTGCCTTATCGTCTGTTTCACCCTATATTAAAGGAGCTAACTCACGAATTCAAAACTGTCCATATTATTCAACGCCCGTCAGATCGGCAGATGGCGTCCTTGGTGCGCTGCTGCGACCGGTGACCCAAACATGCACACCGGCCGCCTGCAAACGTGAGCACAATGCGAGAAAATTTCCCAACAGATTCCAAACTTGAAAGGTCGAGATATCACAGCTTTCCAGGTCAGATTGCAGAACCATGGCGTTTGTTATGAACATGTTCAAAGCTCGCCATAACCGTGGTGGTGAAAGCGTGACTGCAATAACGCCAGATATCGCACTGTGGTCTCCATGCAGAATCACAACGTTTGTTTTGACCTGGAGAGTTGTGAAAATGTTGTTGGGTCGCGAAGGTCTTTACTGCGCTGCTACAGCGACTGAAAATAGCCCCAGAGCGCATCAAGATCACCAAAAGTGTGGCAAAAGCGTGGTGGAAACGCCAGATATCGTGCCGTGATCTCCGACTTACGGCGTTTGCTTTGAGCATGCCATATGACTGGAAAGTTGAGAGAACGTGGTGGGTCGCGAAAGTCGTCAGACCGGCGTGGTAACATCTCTTGTGGCTACCACTGCGTCTATGGCGATGTTATTAGGTCCCCACTGCGTTTATGAAGTCTAAATACGACCATGACGCGGTTACCAAGCTCGCATTACTCGCTTATGGCGACCATGTTTTTCATGTACCACTTGCTTTGAAAACGGGCGAATCTAAGGTTAACTTGAAATTTTGAAAAAAA
Organism: Patella depressa; assembly: GCA_948474765.1. Lineage (NCBI taxonomy): Eukaryota > Metazoa > Mollusca > Gastropoda > Patellidae > Patella > Patella depressa. The sequence continues at coordinate 1,577,823 of OX419718.1, forward strand.
TCTTACCAGCTTATATAGTCGCGGTGGAAATGCGTGTGCAGTCCAGATAAACGTAGAAGACGTGTGGTAAGAACTCCTCTGAGCGTGGTTAGATTGCCGCGAATTCGCCGATAACCGCCGTTGCCAAGTTAATAGATCTCAATAAAAACGCCAGAAGCGCGGACAGATCGTGACGAGCCCGTAGTGAGAACATGGAATAATCGCACAGGTCGCAGTAAGAACGCCACATTTTAATTTTGTAATTTTGGGACATTTTTCCGCGTTGTGTTGACGCTTGTCGGCGACCTTGTGCATTTTCTGGTCGCCGAACGGTTCAGCAGCGCAGTAAGGACATCACTCAGGTCTGGCGATATCAGCTAAAGACCCGACTGATCTGATCAACGCTTAAGTCACTTAACAAATGTAATGCTGAACAGAATATTGTTACCCTCTCACTAGACGGGGAGAAACCGGATTTAACGACCACTCGACATAAACCAGGTCATTTCGGGACTAACATATGGCTTGCGCGTAAGTGTCTTTAGCAGAGAGGGGAAACCGGTGTAATCGGAGAAAAACCACGAGGCTGGACAGGCGACCCTACTCATTGCCACGTACAATCGTGGATCCGAAACCATGCCAGTTGACACAACGAAAGGCGCGCACGCTAACCATTCGGCCATCCACCCACTCCTCACTTAACACAATAGTTTCTAAATAAAAACACAGTAAAATATTTCCCAAAGGACTTTATTTATACAACTAATAAGAAAGTAATATAATTCGGTTGTTGGGATATAGCTGAGCAGCACCGGGTATGTAGATATGGCAGGTTCGGCAAGCTTTGTGTGCGTCACTAACACTATTTAACCAATTAACTTATAAAAGAAAATTTACCGTACAAAAACTAAGCTCCTTTATAATTCTAGACACGAATAAACTAGAAATCTATTAAAACTCTCACCAAAAACATCTAATTTGTACAGTTGCAAAACAGGAATTGCTACAAATCAGATCAGGCTATGTTAACATCTATTAAAATTCATATTAAAACTCCTACCCAGGGGCGGATCCAGGAATTTTTGCAGGAGGGGGTTTGCTAGGTTTCTGTTACGGAAATCTGCCATCATCGTCTCTAAATTACATAGGCATACACACAAATTGAGCTTTTTAAATAGAGAAATCATTTTTATATTGATGTAGGATCACTTTGTGGTGTGATTTCATTGATGAAGGCATTATTCTTTTTCATGTAGCTGAGCAGGGGGGGGGGGGGGCGTTAATCCCCATTTCTCTCCCTCTCTCTCTCACAGGAAATAATAGCACAATTACCTTGTGTTTCAATTGCCCCATGCTACAGCTATCTTCAAACATTTGAATTTCAAACGATATTTTTGCTAATTTCTCAACTGGCAATAGTGAATTATATGATTAATAGGTTTATTCTTTAACAAGGAAGGACTGTTTATAGACACCATCGATTTTAAGGCTTTATTTTAATATATTTTAAAAATATAACTTAAAAATATGAAAATTGAACCTTTAATCAAATCAACGGGCATAATGCACAGGCAAATTAAATTAACTATCTTTAAACACAAAATGACTGGTAAGTTCAGACTAGGAAAACAGTTTAAATTCATAAAAGAACCCTCGCCTCAACCACGGAAACCTAATACAAAATTGGTAAAATACTTTTTCTACAAACATATAAAAGGAGATAATTAATATTTAAGGAAAACTGTATTTTAACAATAATTAATAATAGAGTTATCTCCCTTGCATTTAGAGAAAACATGAAATGAAATTATTAAAACATGAATAAGAGAGAGAAAAGGGGTTTAACGTCCACTCGACACAAACTAGGTCATTTCTGGACTAACATATATTTAATTTTATTTCAATAATTCACTTGCTCGTAGGTGTCTTTAGCAGTGGGAGGAAACCGGAGTGCCCGGAGGTAACCCACGAGGTTGAGAAGGCGCCCCCATCTCCATGCCACATACGCTCACACCAGGGATCTAAACAACAGCCGCAAGTCAGAGTGAACGGCCAGCTAGAGACCGAAGCGCGGCACTCTAGAACACTCGGCCATCCCAACCCCCCAATAAAATTCGGTATATTTGGAAAAGGCTATCAGTGATACGTAACATGGTATCTGGAATTTCGTATTAAGACCAGTAATTGTACTTGAATACCCCTTTTTGTACCACACAATGTTTTTCACGGTACGCCATTCTGAATGTGCCAGTAATTTATTTACACAAATTTAAGGAGCAATAGACGTGCTTTTAGAGATAAGTAGCATGGTATCTAGAATTTCGGATTTAGACCCGTATTTTATCACTGAATACCCCCAACCCCTTCGCAATCCCGCGAAAAGATTTTAGTTCCATCCATCTTTCTTGTTTTTCACAGAGAATGAATGTGGCGGAAAATTCTTTGCATAATTATTTGAAAAGAGCATTGAACCTGCTTTACAATTATAGATAACATTATGGATTTTTTTTCTATCAAGGACAAGACTCGCATTGTAACGCTGCATACCCCCTCCCCACACATACAGTTTGCAAGAGCTAAATCTATTTCTTGTAGGTCTTAAATATTATCTTAATTAGAACATTAGACAAATTAACTAATCCACTAGACCATAACCAACTCTCTAAATGATATCGTTCGTCTGTGATATTTATTGGATTTTAATTATTAAAAATACGATTGTACCAGAACACTGTTTACATATTTACGAATAAAACTGAACGTGCTTTTCACTAATATGTAACCCCCGTAATCAGAGTAAAGTACCATCCAAATTTATCATTTGTCAAGATAAGTAAATTTCTTATTGTGTGCCAGGCTGATTGGCTGTTTTAGTGTGATGAATATCCTTGTTCTAGCTTGTTCAGGTTTCCCCATATGTTAATAAGTCACGTGATAGCCTTGCGCAAGCGCTGTGTCGAAATCGTGAAATACAAATGGGATGTGGCAGAACGCAAATGTATAATGTAACGAGAGAAATGTAAAATGTAAACACGCCAACAAAAGCGTTGTCCCACAAAACATTTGCCATTTGACACTTAACATTTGCCGTTTTACATTTAACTCTTGACTTAATCATTAACGGTTTTGTACATTGCGGGCCCGTAGCCACGAATCGAATTAGCTCCCTCACAAATTTTTCGCCAAAAATAGTGATTTCTTAGGAGTGTTCTTAGCCGACCACATCTTCCACCCCTCCGATACATTCCCCCCCCCCAAAAAAAAAACCATTCCGTAGCCCCCCCCCCCACAAAAAAAAAAAAAAAAAATTATGGGCTGGCTACGGGTCCGGTACATTGTGCTATAATCAATGGAAAAGACATTGTAGCAGATCATTTAATATTGGCAGCGATAACCTCCCATAAACAAAATGTACGGACAGGAACGACAATATTTGGGCGCAATAAAAGCCATTATTTTTGCTCCCTGTTCACAGGTTAGGCTTTGAATTCAGTCGTTAATTTATCGGTTCAGAGTGGATCAATTTGACTGATAGTGTCAGGAAATGCACGTTACATGAACCAAATTTTTAACGATAATAGTGAGTGCTGTAGGCTCTGTTTTAATCTCTCATGATGATCCTTTCACCAAATTATTAATACATGAGTGACAACAATGCTGTCTTGTGAATTATATTGTCATTAGCTAGAATATTATCATATTCCAAATTGATATAGATCTAAATATTTTAATACGTAAAAGCTCTAATCGTGTGTTTACATCGTGCTTCTATGCAATAAGGGGGGTCACGGTGGCTAAGTGGATAGGGCGCTGGTTCGCTAGCCTGGAGGTCGGGTGTTCGATCCTTGCATTGGTCGAGAATGTTCATATCCATTTTCCGGCGTGAATTCGCCTTGTCAGTGCAATGAGGCAGAAGGAGGGCTTGACAAGGACAGCTGCCTAGTCGTTCGGATAGGACGAAAACAGAGGCCCCGTGTACATATTGGAGTGCACGTAAAAGATCCCTTGTCAGTTGGAATTCGATATAAGAGTAGGCCGTAGCGCCGCTGCCCGGGCAAAATTTCCCCCATGGCACACTGTATTGCGTATGCCCGTCTTCCATTAGCCAAGGTTAGGTGCAAAAGAGTAGGACGTTAAACCCCTTTTCATTTCTAGGCGCTAAGTATTCATTGTTGAAGTAAACTGTTCAATTTATTAGTTACACTTTTCAGCAGTTGGTCAGCAATAGCAATAATTAAAATTATGTTGGTTTTTTTTTTGTTTTTTTTTTTTTTAAATTCAAGCGTCTAAAATTACCGTTATTCGAAGTTTAGCATCTATAATCTTGCTTACGTAGAATGGGCTGATTAGTACGGTGGATGATTTAGGAGACGCAAAAAATATTAGATATTAAGTTAAGTGACCAGCGCTCGAGATAATTAAGTCGAGCGCTCAAGATACTTAGTCGAGCGCTCGAGATAATACGGGGGGTTTGGATGGCCTAGTGCCGCGCTTCGACCTCTAGCTGGCCGGTCACCTCTGGCTTGCGGCTGTGGTTTCGAGCCCTGCTGTGAGCGTATGTGGCATGGAGATAGGGGCGCCTTCTCAACCTCGTGGGTTTCCTCCGGGCACTCCGGTTTCCTCCCACTGCTAAAGACTCCTACGTGCAAGCGAATTATTGAAATACAATTAAACCATATGTTAGTCCCGAAATGACCTAGTTTGTGTTGAGTGGACGTTAAACCCCATTTCTCTCTCTCTCTCGAGATAATACAATCGCATATAATAATATGCGATATCCTCCCCACTTGGAAGGGGGTAAATAAATGGGATATATTTAGTGGACGTTATGCGCATGGGGTGGAGTGTGCGTGTGGGGGGGGGGGGGTATCCGCTCCGTAACTGCAGATTTGGATGGGCTGTAAAAATAAACAAATGAATCTTTATTCGGCAAGTTTATCATTGAATATAATGCACAAATCATATAGCTTAAAACATCGGTAGAGACGTGTTCGGTTGTATTATCTCGAGCGCTGGACTTAGTATCTCCAGCGCTTGACTTAGCTATCTTCTAAATCTTAGCGTGTCCGAAATCAGCGATCTTAGATTAGTGCAGGATAACTGCACTACACACAATAAACTCCAATAGACAAATTCAAGAACAAGACAGAAATCAGACATTGCACAAATTAACAAAATCAAATCAGGTGAATTGTGACAGAATTGGTTCTTTAATCGGGTTCTTTGATGACAACACTGGTGTATACGTCTAATAATACTTTTATTCTGCTTCTTACATATTATAGGTACAAACATCGTAATGTAAAACGACCGTAGAACTAACTTATATGGAGGGAGTCATATCTTAGTTTGGCTTAGCACGAGTGTGCTAACTCCAGAAGCTCTCGTCTCGTCTCAGACTCCTAGACCTCACTAGTACCCCTGAGGTAACTTAACTAGGCGCCCGCCTGCGAATTTTTTTCCCAACCGACATAGCCATTGCACTTCCTATTCGGCCTCATATTGGCGTCATAAGCTGAGCATTTACATACATACTGACATACAGCCATATGTCAGCCATACAGCCATATGTCAGCCATACAGCCATACAGCCATATGTCAGCCATACACTACCATTTTCATCATTTCGCTTATTAATGTCACTTACCCCACCCCTCCCTTAAATCATGGTTACAGATTGAAAAATGTTGTCAACAGACTGACGGTAACAGGCCAGCATTATAAAACAACGTTCTGAGATGGTATCTGCATGTCAAGGTCAAGGCTAATTTTGTACTAGTATGAGTTGACAACAAAAGTTCTTACTGGAATTCCATCTTAATATAACATTATGACTTTGTCTAGTTTTTTAAAGCCTGATTTGATTTGGGCTTCAGTTTAAATTTAGCTTACTGACTACGCAATTTAATGCGATCTATTTTCACGATAATGCCGTTGTAGTTGCATTTGTTTGTAGGTACTGTAAAACACGAGACATTGAGTAAGGTAGAGAAAGAATGGCTCAGAAGAATAACCTGAAAAAAAAACGAGTCCGACAGCCCGAGGTTTTTATGTCGAGTTGTTTTTTTCTAAAGTCTTTCTTTCCCGGCATATATTATTCAAAGTCGAAGACTTTATCTTGCTTATAAACCGTCTATGTTTTCATTTAAAATATCCCTTAAGAAAAACCTTATAATTTCATGTTTTCTTCTTTTGAAATAAAACCCAACCCTACCCTGGAAGAATAACCCGTTACAGGTTTTTAACAAAAACTTTCACAAAAATAACTCCGAATTCCCCTGTATATATCCAACGCCGCCTCTGACTTTCAGAGCGCAAGTCATATATTTGTATGCTGCCTCTTATGGGGTGTTTAAATACAATAAAAAATCTATCTATCTATCTATATATGGGACACCGCCCTGTATGTCTTAAAACTTTTCAAGGACGGGGGGGGGGGGGCACAGGGCCCCCAACTTCTAAAACATTAATTGTCTCAGGAGTCAGCTGGCAAACCACCTACACAAATTTATTTACATTGTCCCTTCCGTGACTTTATATTAATAGGGCACCAATGCAGTAGTGCCGCAACCCCCCTCCATTTAAAACCTACCTAAAACGTGACGTATTATTTGCATATGCGACTAATTTGAGCATTCCAAATTTCATTAACTTTCTCTGTTGATTTATCGAGTTATTTCATTGCAAAGCTGATTTTGGTACTTTCTGATGTAGATGGGCGCGTGTCCTTGGCTTATTAAACCAAGGAACCTCGCCTCGAAACCGGGTCCTAGATGTTGAACTCGATTTGCCAACTTAGAAAGTTGAAGACTTGTGGCATTTGGTAATATCTGATGATGGTTGTGTTGTGTTAATATTTCCGTTGTGAAGGATTTGTAAGTGTGGGAAATAATGCCTATGATCGTATAATAATGAGTTGACAGTCTAATGAGCAAAAGACGTAGGAATAATTATGTTTTGACTTTCTTAGACAATATGAAATTGTCGCTTTAATGTGTCGTGTTTGTATTACTTCAGAGAATTGTCATGACATGTAGATACCGTCTCAGAACGTCGTTGAGCGATCTGACAGTGTTTGTTTTATAATGCCCGTCTGTTACCGTCATTCTGTTGACAACATTTTTCAGTCAGTAACCATGATTTAAGGGGGGGGGGGGGGTAAGTGACATTAAAGCGAAATGATGAAAATGGTAGTGTAATATGGCTGTATGTCAGTATGTATGTAAATGCTCTGCTTATGGCGTCAATATGAATATGACGTCAAACTTTCGGCCAATCAGAGGCCGAATAGGAAGTGCAATGACTATGTTGGTTGGAAAAAAAAAAGTTTGCCACCCGGCTAGCCTCCGACTCCTAGACCTGACTGTCCCCAACTGCCCATTCGTTTCTGTTCTGAGTTTATAAAAGTATTCTAGACAAAGGAGCTCATTAGACACCTGTCAAATGTATCATGCATCATATCAGGTTTAACATTCAGTTAGAAAGTTAGATAAGACATGCGAACAACAAGTTAAAGTTACACAATGACATAAGGATGCTACCAAGATCTCCAGCCGGGTGTTGATATCAGGTTGATGTTACAATCACTTACACGTATTTTAATATGGCAGGACGCTTCTATGACATATGTCATTGTGTAATAGAATGGATCCAGGGGCCAGCCGTAAGCGCCCACAGCGATGTACAGTCCTGTCCTTTTATGGTACAGGCTTCATTAAAAATGAAAAAGAAAATGATTTACAAAAAAGTCCTAACAGAAACAATGCAACCAATCCTCTTAAACTGGTCGTTGCTCCAATGGCGATAATCTGCCAGTTGACGTCAAACAATTTTAACAGCAAGGGCGACAATCCGGACAGATTCTCGGAAAACAATACATGTAAAATGATAAGTGATTTGAGCAAGACAGTTATGCACGGCATGTTTCCAACACAACAATCTGACTCAAAGTGTTTTCTCTCAAAAACGACCCCTACCACATGGTGGAATTAGATATCACTACTAGGGAAATGAAATAAATACATGTAGAGTTTAGTGTCCTACTGTTTTGCTCCTAAACTGAACCAATGAAGACGCGGGCATACGCACACTGTGTGCTATGAGGGATATTTTGCCCGGGCAGCCGCCCTACGACTTACTCGAATATCGAATTCCATCTGCTAAGAGATCTTTTACGTACACGCCAATGTGTACATGGGACCCCTGTGTTTCGTCCCACCGAACGACTAGACAGCTGTCCTTGTCAGGCCCTCCGTCCTGACATGTACTGACATTTTTTCGCACTTAACTGAAGTAATAAGTCCACCATTTATTAACCCCGGCCCTATCCCCTTTCCGGTGGATTACACGTGTCAAATTACTGATTAGTTTGACAGTCTGACCTTTTTTTCTCTTCACAAATCTATACTTATACCTTTGGGGATTTCGAAAATTAGACGATTTTCCTATCATATCCAGATAACATGTTCGTCAAAATTTTATGTTTAACTTGTTTGTTGAGCTTATGCGCTCTGAAGGGAAATGGCTCGATTTTGATCTCAGCTGAATCCCCGAATGATCTGATCAAGGCTTATGTTAAATTACTAAGCAAATGCAATGACATACAGGATATAACAAGAGACGTATGTACCAATGACGAAGATACCTGTTGTGCGTTATTTTCGTTTTCGGATGTTTGTGCAAATCAATGCACCATTCCAAATTTGCATACGATAAAGGGAGCTCGGGATATTATAACATTTGAATCGTGTGTTACATTAATTAACAATGCTTGTGAGGGGCACGCTTTAAAATGCTGTGTAATACATCATCTTATTGAAATCTGTAACCTAATATTTGATGATCTACCAACAACTCCAGCAGCCAGCCCTACAACATCATCAGTGACGGATGGAAATCAATCCCCAATTACAAGTCACATTACTTCTCCAACAACTAGCCCGGCTACGTCGCCGGCAACCAGGCCACCAACTAGCCCAACTACGTCTCCAACAACCAGTCCTACTACTCTACCCACAGCCAGCCCTACTACTTCACCGACCACTAGTCCGACTACGTCCCCAACAACAAGTGCGATTACTTCTCCAACAACTAGCCCAACTACATCACCAACGACCAGTCCTCCTACTTCATCCGCAACCAGCCCTACCACCTCTCCAACTACGTCACAAACAACTAGTCCTAATCCAGGTGAGTTTGGGCGTTCATTCGTCTTCTCAAAACGTTCCCAATGAACGTTCGGGAATAATTCCTGCATGGATCCACGCTTTGAATTCAAAATATGTCGATAGGTTTAGAAGTCCATTCTCAAAGGAGTGGTGATTACTGAAGAATCGGCAGGGCTGTGCCTACAACAAAGGTTTGTTAAAATTATCGACGTTTAAAGTTAAAATATATATTTAATAAACTTGTAAAATCAATAATCCTCTTGTGCGTGAGGGGTATTCAGCAGAAATAGGAAACCCGAGAAAACCCATGACGATGTAAAAGCGACTGTATTGTCACGTATACGCGAGAAGTCGAAACCACGCAACTTGACTCAATGACAGACCCGCTGATTCAACCATTACGCCACCCCAAACCCCCTTGACGCATTGAGTATTATTATTTATGTACCGATCGGAGATCATTGGCTTCAAATGTTAAATGTTTATTCACATCACCCGCCCATAAGCATTAATCTTGACCACGCAATAGCCGAGATTCAAATAGATTAAAAGATCAGCAAGATGTGGATATTGGAGGCAAGTTCCGTTTCTACAATAATCAACAATATACGTTTTCTAGGGATAACCCAAACTAAAACACCCATGACGTATTTGTCATCTGTTTTGTTTTTGTTTGTTTTTTTTTTGTTAATTAAAATGGGTTCGTCCGTCTGTCTGTCACACTTTTTGGGACACAATAACTCTCTTCCTAATTGAGCTAGAATGTTCAAACTTTGTGTATGTGTTTATTAGGTCAATGCCTTGATGTAGTTCGAAGGTGAGCATTTTCCGCTTAGGGTAAGCAGAGATAAGCAATTTGATTGGTTGATGCTTTGGGACACGATAACGTTAGTTCTAATTAAGTGAGAGTGATTAAACTTGGTGTATAGTTTCAATACAGTAATACCTTGACTAAGTTCGATAATGAGCATTATCTGCTCAGGGTTAGCAGAGCGATACGCAATTTGATTGGTCGAGACTTTGGAACAGAATAACTCTCCTTCTAATTGAGTTAAAATGTTCATACTTGGTGTATATGCTTATTAGGTCAATGCCTTGATGGAGTTCGACGATGAGCATTTTCTGCTTAGGGTAGGCAGAGATAAGCAATTTGATTGGTTGATACTTTGGGACAAGATAACTTAGGTTCATCTTGATTGATGATTTTGATGCCAATACAATGACTGCATTCTCATTCAGTAATGGATTCGACAATAACAGTGTATAGGAACGATTGACTCGGACACGAGGGCCCTTTCCCTTGGCCAGAGGGGGCCTTTTGTAAAGCGTGGGGGCCTTTTGTCTGCCTTTAGGGCCCCCCTAACTAGGGTACATTTTCATTTTTCTCGTCGGTTTTAGCATTTTTCTTTATAAAACACTTTTGGATGACACTTCGTGTACAGTTTGATTGCTCGATACGTTCGAAAAAAAATAAATGTGCGATTTAACTAATATGTGCCATCTATTTATTTTGGGATTTCGGCGGGGGACATCAGCCTCACTGTTGGCTTGTTTTACCTAAATAGCAATATCGCTCGGCTCAATGTCTGAATCTTACATAATGTATCTTTAGAAAGATTACGCCGCTATTTTGATATTTCTCCACTTCTTTTACTTGACTATGTATTAAAGGTGTGTTCTATTGTAACATCGCCATGCAACCAATGCGGGTTCCATTTCCGGTATCATTTTGGTGTGACGGAAAAATCGACTGTACCCAAAATGGCGAAGATGAAATGTCGAATAATTGTGGTAAGTTGGGGTTTGTATTACGGAATCAGTTTTTGGTTGAAATTCTTTATCCACCTACAAAATGGTTTGATACTATGGGTTATGGATTATAAGTTTATTGTTAAAACAAAACAAAACGATACAAATTTTCCATCACAGAAGATTCTATAAAGCCAACTGGTACACTTTCTTGAACAGATCATTTCACAGCTTTAACTACTAGTTCAATTCAATTTTTTAGAAAAAAGAATTGGATTGTCGAAAAACATGTTTCTATAGCGCATAAACTTTTCACTGAATGAACAAAGCCAGATGAAAACTAGTTATGCTATGTTCCCACGGTCGTGTGATGCGTTATTAAGTCGATCTGGTATACGTGCAAATACGTTCGGATTCAATGCGATCAGTATGATTGTTACGACTGATCTCAATATGTGATAGGGTGATCACGATTTAAATCGCAACACGATGTGTGATGGTGGGAACCTGGCATTAATACCGGTGTTTGAGATCACTTTACTGTATTTTGAAAGACACATCCCGACTCACGAAGAACAGGCACAAGTTGATAGCCTAGATTTCTATACACAGGAAGGGGAACTTGAATAAATAGTATCTTTAAAATTTGTTACAGATGGATGTTCCCCAGGAACCTTTAAATGTCGAAACAGTGATAGTACATGCCAGACCGCAACCAATATATGTAACGGTGTCCAGGATTGTCCTAATGGTTTTGACGAGGTTACCAGTCGCTGTACTCCAAATGGAATGTAGTGTTTGAATCAGAGAGAGAGAGAGAGATATGTAATACAATTACCTAGGTCATTTGAGAACCAACTACAAGTTTTTCGTCAGTTCGAAATCGATTGTCTTGTCTCTGAATGTTATATTTCAGAAGCATGAACAGATGCTTAAAGACCACATAAAATAATAATTTTTAATTGTATATATTGATAGCCAAGGGTTACGACATTCATTTTACGTCAAGTTCACTCCAATCTGATTAAAATTAATTGAGATATTAACGTTTAAACATCAGACAGCCAAAAACGGTTTTCAAATTTTAAATTACAACCTTTATCCGGTTGATTGGCTGGTGACGTCACAGGCACTACACATAATCTATACACATTATCTATACAATATATCACTATCTGTACCATATATCACTGTATACACAACGCCAGTTAACACGTGTGTATTTGTCGGTCCAATTAACATTTGACTGGCGTAATCATTAACTCGTAATTTTACACGTTTTAAGCTACATATCACTATACTATATAAGTCAAAGCATTTTCAAAAGCCGACCTTTCTCGTCTTAAGTTGTAATAGATTATATATTTGTGACTAGAATATTTCGGAGTGTATTTCAAGATGCCGTATTATCGTTGTGTTATTGAGAGTTGTGGAAATTCCAGCAAGGAAAAGGGGAATAATAATGTACCGGCGTTTCATAAATTTCCCAAGGATGAAATCTTACGGAAAGAGTGGATTGCGTTTGTAAACAATTCAAATCCTGATTGGCAACCTACAGTCACAACAGTGATATGCAGTGAACATTTTGCGAACGTTTGCTATGGGCTGCGACTTAACTTAATTGAAGTTTTCGGAATACGCAAACAGAGAATAAAACTTTTCCCGGGTTCCATACCTACTATTCGCCTGATAGATATTCAACCGTTACCATCCATTATTGAAGAAAATGAACCTGATCTCAATACAGCCATTATTAATACCTTACCCGTCTCCAAAAGACGAAAGGTAAGCATCGAATAATATATTTCCCGTGGGGTTATTGATAACGACCGGAGCCATACATATTTCGCGGATAAAGCCCCGTAACATTTAGAGATCGTAAAACACTTTTATTCTTCTGCTAAAAGTAAATACGAATTAGGCATAAAATTATGATAAACATTATTTTTGTACAGGTTATGTCTGAGATAGATATGAACAACGCAATGCATGCCGTGGATATCGATGACGAGTGTGGATTTCATAATAGTTTTATTCAAAACCCAGAACAGACGTATCTGTATCCGATACACTGCCCGAGCTAAAAGAACTACTGCTACATGATAACTCCAAATATTCTGCCTTCGTTTCGCTCGGTGTATGATAAAATGATCAATAATAAAATGTTGATGATCTAAGTTTATATGATTATTATTTGAAACCATTTCGTTTCTTAAAAAGCGACAATTGATTATTTCTATCGGCTTAAAAGATGTCCGTAGCGCCGGCTATAACAATTTCACACCAATCTTGTTTCAATCAGAAGCCAATCATTGTTGGCTTACGGTCGGCTTATTCTGATAAAATGGGGAATATGGCTACAACAACTGTCTTTATAAAACAAATTCTAAATTACAAAACAAATTATTCCGTAGTCAATTGTTATTTAATTAGGGGGATTAAGGAATCAGTCAGGCGTTAACGAATACACACGTCGGGTGTATATAGGTAATTAAGGAATAAACATCCCGAATATGCATTCGGTCACTGTGACGTCACTGGCGTCTGAGGGGATTAAGAGTGTTTTCAATAATTGGCCAAGTCGTTTTTACGGGAGGTCTATATTTGCGACTTTGAGTGACGATATCTGAATTAATTTTCATCAGATCGATGTTAAACTGCCGTAAAATGCATATAGTAACCAATGTCTATAAGCTCAATGAATTTAGTTTTCTCATTTTATGTGCTCTTTAAAACAAAACAGAAATTAAATGCCAGCCTTAAGTGTATTCTTGGCTTTAAATTAAACACGCTTTATGCAAGAGCTAAATCTGCCTAATGCAAGTCCTTCATTAGGCCTCAAATGTTTTCTAAAGATATTAAAAATAACTGAGCCAGGCCTTAATCAACTCTCGATGGCATCAGATTTATCCGATATTAAACAGATTAGAACAGTTCAGTCATACTTTGATTTAATCAAATATGGATGACCGAGAATTAGCTTCCATCAACCAGTACGGTGGTTGAAATTATTGTACACGTCTGCCAAACCTCCAAAGGCTAATACCTTCGCATGCAATAGAGTTATTTGAATGAAATTTTCAAATTGTTCATTTTACATTATTTACTTTCGAAATATTACAGCAAGAATGGCTATTTCTTTATATAAATCCTACATAATGTATCTTTAATATTCAAGCAAGATGTACTCAGCGACTATCTGTAACTGTGTGGCTTTTCTCCATCTGTGAATGCAACAGATTTGTAAAAAATTTGTCTTGATTAAATATGTTTTTAAGTGTTGAGTTATGGAAGGACGAACCTCAGCGATTTTCTGATACCTTTGTCTTTGTTCTTGTTGTTTATTAAAGATATAACGTCCAATACATTAAATATGAAATTATAGACAGGCCGCATCACGTTGAAAATATCAGTTCTCGTCTGATACCTTCAGTTCTAGCTATTTAAATATTCCATTGTATTTACAGAGTTCATTATTTGTATATTATTGTTTAAAATATATATTTTACATAGTTTTGTGGTTTAAAAAAAAAAAAAAAACCATTTTTTACAATTCAAAGTGTAATTGTTTTAAATTGTTTCCGTTTTCTATTACCAACGCGGGGGTAGTGAATGGCTGAATGGTATGCACGTGCGCGCTGTATCTTAAGATGTGTCATTGAGTCAACTGGTGTGGTTTCGATTCCCCGGTTGGCGGTTGTACGTGATAAGTATTAGCGTCACCTGTCATACTTCATGGGTTTTCTCTGGGTCCATCTACTGCTAAAGACTCGGAAGCGAATTATTTAAATAAATTTAACCATATGTTAGTTTTGTTCCCTCTCACTCTCTATTACCAACACAAAGCAGGGGGCAATACCTGTTGTTAGGGGGTATCTAAAACAATTGAGAATTTTCTCGGAATTTTCATACTTGTGCTGCCTGGCGTATACACTTTCTGAAATGATACATAAAGTGAAACCAAAAATTGCTGTTGAGTAGAAGATTTTTAATTAGATTCGAGATTGAACATTTTGTGATAGCTCAGGGACTGTCGAGCGATGTTTCCTCCTACTACTACTACTTGACTAGTACTTGGTGATCTTGGTAGATATTTGCCACCATAATGTAATAGTACTCAGTGTAGCGATGCATATTCTAAAATTAATTCGACGAAACGTATCACGTATATATGGTGGCTGATTGGTATCATGCCGTAATGTCGTGATGTCACATTTCATAACCCACATTTCTACCCGACATCACGACATTTTTACCCGACATTACGCCATAAAAATTGTTGTGATGTCCGGTTGTCGCGTTATGAAACAAAAAACTGGCAATTAAGAAAATGATTGATCAAGTGGAAGTAGAATCACACTCACATTGCAGTTTGACTTCCATTCGTATCCATTTGTATACGTCCACTTTCATAATGTGAACCGTATTCATTAGCTAAGTCGGGGCAGAACAGTAGGTCGTTAAACCCCATTTCATTTCATAATGTCTGTGTGTCTGTCATTGAGTCAAGTGGTGTGGTTTCCAGCCCAAGGGGTTGTTGGGATGGCCTAGTGGACTAGAGTGCCGCGCTTTGACCTCTAGCTGGCCGGTCACCTCTGGCTTGCGGCTGTGGTTTCGAGCCCTGGTGTGAGCGTATGTGGCATGGAGACAGGGGCGCCTTCTCAACCTCGTGGGTTTCCTCCGGGCACTCCGGTTTCCTCCCACTGCTAAAGACCCCTACGCGCAAGCAAATTATTGAAACAAAATTAAGCCATATGTTAGTCCCGAAATGACCTAGTTTGTGTTGAGTGGACGTTAAACCCCATTTCTCTCTCTCTCTCTTTCCAGCCCAAGCTTGTACATGACAAAGAGTAGGGTCGTCTGTCTAACCTCGTGGGTTTTCTCCGGGTACATGCCCAACCCCGCGGGGTGGTGCCAATCCCGCTTTTTTGTTATTATTTGGTCTGTAAATATTCTACAGGTTGCAATTATAAACAGATTTTGTTCAAATTCGGCATGATTAATTTTTTTAATAACAGGATGGTACCTATATTAATATTTTGTCTGTAAATACTCTACAGGGCCATTCTTAATGGATTTTCTTCAAATTTGGCATGAGCATCATTTTCAAGAGAAAATGGCACCTACTGATCTAAATGCATGCCCGACCCATAGGGGCTTGTCATGCCCACGTTTCGTGAATATTTTGTCTGTAAACACCTTTCAGACTGTAATTCTACAGGTTGCAAATTTTATACGCCCAAATTGAAATATATCGTCGTCGCTCCCGTCAGTCCGCCTGTCTGCAAGAGTTATGGCCCATGATCACTTTTCACTTTTTAAAATCTTGTGGACGCTCTAGAGGCTAACGTTGTCATCCGATTCGCTTGCAAATTGATACACAGTGTGTAAGTTCATGCGACGAAGACGCCTGATGATTTTCAGCGATGTCCAATAATTACTGCCAGAGTTATGACCCTTGATCAAATTAAAAATATTGTGGACGCTCTAGATGCTAAAGTTATCAACCGATTGACGTGGAATTTATACACATTGTATTGTTCATGAGATAAATAAGCTGATAATTTACGTTCATGAAACGAAGAATCATATTCCAATAACTTGAACAGTTATAGCATCTGATTACCAGCCCATGTTGTGCATATTAACACTATAAAGAAATAGAAGCCAGCCAAATTTGTATTATTTCTGATAATTACTTCATGGGTTGTTACTCTCGACCAGTTTGGGGTGATTCTTAAATTCCCCTACAAAAGAATAAATATGCAACAACCTTTGTTTTATGTCTGTCAGTAAAGGATATGTGAGAAGGGAAAAAATGTCTAGAAATGGAATTTTTATCTTGTCATTAGTAATTATAGAGATGCTTAGTGTCATGGTACAGTTAAAGCTCCAATAGCATTTTTTAAAGTTATATTTTTAAAATGTATTAAAATAAAGCCCAAAAATAGATTGAACCTATAAACAGTCCTACCTTGTTAAAGAATAATCCTATTAATCCTATAATTCAGTACTGCCAGTTGAGAAATTGGCAAAAATATCATTTTCAACTTCAAATTCAAACGTTTGAAGATGGCCGTCCATGGGGAGGAATGGGAAAACAAGGGAGGTAATTGAGTAACTATTTCCTCAATCACCCTGTGTCACCCTTTATAATGCCCAAAAATTTTTGCCCAGGACCGTATAATAGTGAGTTGACAACCTTTTGAGCAAAAGACATAGAAATAATTATGTTTTGACTTTCTTAGAAAATGTGAAATTGGAACTTTAAGGTCATTTATTACTATTGAGAATTGCTATTGAAGGGGTGAAATTGTACAACTGTGACGGGATCGTATTGTTATTTTGCTTGTATGTAGAGCAGTGAATAAGGAAAACTCTTCGGATAGTGTTCAAATGAGTAAGAGAGGGGTAAAACTTTCATAGTTATTGGATATTATTAGGTTGAAATGATTGTAAGTTTTTAAAATATTAATTATAATATATTTTCAAAACGTTATTTATGCTTTAGGTTGCATCTCTTATTCTTCAAGGGGGGTTGGGATGGCCTAGTGGTCTGGAGTGCCGCGCTTCGACCTCTAGCTGGCCGGTCACCTCTAAATTGCGGCTGTGGTATCGAGCCCTGGTGTGAGCGTATGTGGCATGGAGATAGGGGCGCCTTCTCAATCTTGTGGGTTTCCTCCGGGCACTCCGGTTTCCTCCCACTGCTAAAGACCCCTACGCGCAAGCGAATTATTGAAATAAAATGAAACCATATGTTAGTCCCAGAATGACCTGGTTTGTGTCGAATGGACGTTAAACCCCATTTCTCTCTCTCTCTCTTATTCTTCAAAAGTTAATCCAATTGCTTTTGTTTGCAACACATTTAGAGATTAAACTTTATTATTGTGTGTTGTCTTTAAGGATATTTACAGTTTTCTTCCATAGTAACTAATTACAATTCAGAGTTGTATGAATGAATCAGCTTAATTGATTTTTTTAAATAATATTGTGGACACTTTAGAGGCTAAAGTTATCATTGGTCTGACTTGAAATTTATACACAGGACGAACTAGAAGCCAATCATTATTTAATTATTTATGATGATTACTTCATGGATAGTTACTCATAATCAGTTTTTAGTGTCGACTTTCATAACGCGACGACCCGACAACCCGACACCACGACATTTTTACCCGACATCACGGCATTTTTACCCGACATCACGGCATTTTTAGTGTCGTTTTGTCGGGTAGAAATGTCGGCTTGTCGTTTTGTCGGGTAGAAATGTGATGTCGGGTGGTTGCGTTATGAAAGACGACATTACGACATGCTGCCAATCAGCCACCATACGTATATGATACGGATACGTGATACAGATTGAAAAATTTCGCTTACCAAATCTCTGATTTCAGAATTGTTCCTAGACACAACTTACTAAGATATACAGATAATGTAAATGTCAATTAATATCTTGAAACATGACTATTTATAAGAAAATGAAATATTATGTGTCGTCATACATCTATTTGATGAACCTATGATTTGCGGATTAATCCGGGTGAGATATTGGGGGCGGGGTAACGTCCCTTCGACACAATCTAGGTTATTTCGGGACTAACATATGGTTCAATTTGATTGATCAATAATTTGCATCCGATTGGGGGTCTTTATCAGTGGGAGGAAACCGGAGGATCCGGAGAAATCCCTCGAATTTGGGCATACGACCCTACTTCTTGTCCCGTCTAAAGAATCGAGTTATAAGCACAGATCAATAGAATATAGCAACAGCAGAAGGTTTATACAAATGAATGTAATGTAGACCAAACCCAAATCCAAAACAAAATCTCCATTCTATCGAGTCACCCTTTTTTCTCATTTTTGGGCACAGTGGTTCTTAGGGGGGTTGGGGTATTTTCCTGGATATCGGCACTACAGCTTACTCTTACTGCAAATTCCAACAGCCATAAGTTATTTAACGTATCCGTATCGAAGATTCTGATCTGAAATGTGTTTAACGTCCTACTGTTCTGCTACTACTGGGTCAATGAAGACGGGCTTACGCGATACATTATGCTATGAGGGAAATGATGCCCAGCAGCATTGCTATGACCTTCCCATATATCTAATCCCAACCGCTAAGGGATCTTTTACGTCCACATCAATGTGTACACGGCTCTTCAAATCGACTAGACGGTAGTTCTTGTCAGGCTCTCCGTTCTGCACCACCGACAAGAGGAAACCACGCCGGAAAATCCCCATGAACTTTCTCTGCAAATGTGGTGACGAAACACGCGACCTCCGGGTCAGCGAGACAGAAACTTACCTGCTTAACCACCGTGGCTCCCTCGAAGATTCTGATTCTACAACTATTTTAATGGCTTCTAGGGGTAATGAATCACCCTGTTGAATTTTGACACTATTAGCATACACAGTTTCACCCGAGCATAACAGTATCGGGTAGAGTGATGGGTGTTGTTTCCATGTCTTGGGAGGATACATATTTATTACCTATTCTATCCAGATTTGTCGTGTTCGTTAACTTTGAGCATGCTTAATTACCAGCCTCCGGCGCCTCAATTTTAATCCGCCTATAAGACAGTAAACCTAGCGTAATGATAATAAGAAGATAACCGTACTGGGTTTATCGACTGTTCACACAAACAGATTTATATGATAATTTTAATACAAATGCGTGATCATTATTACATGGTCGTGATCTACAGACTATTGGCTGTATCCTAAACAAATCGACGTCTCTATCTGCTTACGTGTAGTGATCACAAAAACAACAATTTCTTTGAAGATAGTTCAGTAAACAGAGCAGTTGTGGCGTTCAGATGGGAACGATGCGCGTGGAGTTTTTGCGTTTACTTTTACTCATGTTAACCTTTCAGGATGTCAAGGCACATCCTTATTTTCGGATGCCTTTCAGTCGTGTTTCTGATTTGACCAACCCGTTTTGGATGCCATTCAGTCGGATTTCTGATTTGACCAACGCTTTTGATTCAATAAAAAGGAATTGTAATGATATCCAACAAGTGACAAGGGGTGCGTGTGCAGCTAATGAAGATACCTGCTGTGCTTTATTCTCGTTTTCTGATTTTTGTGCAAACGTATGTAGAAACTCGAATAGTGGAGATTTTGCACGGTTAGGTGCTCTTATCACCCGTGGAGACTGTACAACATTAATTAATAATGTCTGTAACGACGATACTTTGAGATGTCAGATAATCAATCGGCTTGTAGAAATATGTAATGACATATATGATAATTTGCCACCACCAACCAGCCCTAACAACTCTCCAACAACCAGTCCTACTACTTCACCGACAAGCAGTCCCACCACTTCACCAACAGTACAGCCGATCGCATCGCCAACTACCAGTCCTACTACTTCCCCAACAACTAGTCCAACTACATCACCGACAACAAGCCCTACCACTTCTCCAACAACAAGCCCTACCACTTCGCCAACGACAAGTCCTACTACATCACCGATAACCAGTCCTACCACGTCTCCAACAACCAGCCCAATTACATCTCCAACAACAAGCCCTTCCACTTCTCCAACAACAAGCCCTTCCACTTCTCCAACAACCAGCCTAACTACATCCCCAACAGTACAGCCGATCGAATCTCCAACTACCAGTCCTACTACTTCCCCAACAACTAGTCCAACTACATCACCGACAACAAGCCCTACCACTTCTCCGACAACAAGCCCTACTACTTCGCCAACGACAAGTCCTACTACATCACCGACAACCAGTCCTACTACGTCTCCAACAACCAGCCCAACTACATCACCAACAAGCAGCCCTACCACCTCTCCAACAACGTCGCCAACAACCAGTCCTACCACGTCTCCAACAACCAGCCCTACTACATCCCCAACAACAAGTCCAACGACGTCTCCAACAACTAGCCCAACGACGTCTCCAACAACAAGCCCAACAACCAGTCCTACCACGTCTCCAACTACAAGTCCTACAACTTCACCAACAACAAGTCCAACGACTTCACCAACAACAAGTCCAACGACTTCGCCAACAACAAGTCCAACTACATCACCAACGACCAGTCCTACTACATCACCAACAACCAGCCCTACCACCTCTCCAACAACGTCGCCAAAAACCAGTCCAACTACGTCTCCAACAACTAGCCCTACTACATCTCCAACAACAAGTCCAACGACGTCTCCAACAACTAGCCCAACGACGTCTCCATCAACAAGCCCAACAACCAGTCCTACTACGTCTCCAACTACAAGTCCTACTACTTCACCAACAACAAGTCCAACGACGTCACCAACAACTAGTCCAACTGCATCACCAACGACCAGTCCTACTACTAGTCCAACAACTAGCCCAACTACGTCTCCAACAACAAGTCCAACAACCAGTCCTACCACATCCCCAACTACGAGTCCTACAACTTCACCAACAACCAGCCCAACGACTTCGGCAACAACAAGTCCAACTACATCACCAACGACCAGTCCTACTACATCACCAACAACCAGCACTACCATCTCTCCAACAACGTCGCCAACAACCAGTCCAACTACGTCTCCAACGACAAGCCCAACTACGTCTCCAACAACTAGCCCTACTACATCTCCAACAACAAGTCCAACGACGTCTCCAACTACTAGCCCAACGACGTCTCCAACAACAAGCCCAACAACCAGTCCTACCACGTCTCCAACTACAAGTCCTACAACTTCACCAACAACAAGTCCAACGACTTCACCAACAACTAGTCCAACTACATCACCAACGACCAGTCCTACTACTAGTCCAACAACTAGCCCAACTACGTCTCCATCAACTAGTCCAACAACCAGTCCTACCACGTCCCCAACAACTAGTCCAACTACATCACCAACGACCAGTCCTACTACTAGTCCAACAACTAGCCCAACTACATCTCCAACAACCAGTCCTACCACGTCCCCAACTACAAGTCCTACAACTTCACCAACAACAAGTCCAACGACTTCACAAACAACTAGTCCAGCTACATCACCAACGACCAGTCCTACTACTAGTCCAACAACTAGCCCAACTACGTCTCCATCAACTAGTCCAACAACCAGTCCTACCACGTCTCCAACAACTAGCCCTACTACATCTCCAACAACAAGTCCAACGACGTCTCCAACAACTAGCCCAACGACGTCTCCAACAACAAGCCCAACAACCAGTCCTACCACGTCTCCAACTACAAGTCCTACAACTTCACCAACAACAAGTCCAACGACTTCACCAACAACTAGTCCAACTATATCACCAACGACCAGTCCTACTACTAGTCCAACAACTAGCCCAACTACGTCTCCAACAACAAGTCCAACAACCAGTCCTACCACATCCCCAACTACAAGTCCTACAACTTCACCAACAACCAGTCCAACGACTTCGCCAACAACAAGTCCAACTACATCACCAACGACCAGTCCTACTACATCACCAACAACCAGCCCTACCACCTCTCCAACAACGTCGCCAACAACCAGTCCAACTACGTCTCCAACGACAAGCCCAACTACGTCTCCAACAACTAGCCCTACTACATCTCCAACAACAAGTCCAACGACGTCTCCAACTACTAGCCCAACGACGTCTCCAACAACAAGCCCAACAACCAGTCCTACCACGTCTCCAACTACAAGTCCTACAACTTCACCAACAACAAGTCCAACGACTTCACCAACAACTAGTCCAACTACATCACCAACGACCAGTCCTACTACTAGTCCAACAACTAGCCCAACTACGTCTCCAACAACTAGTCCAACAACCAGTCCTACAACTTCACCAACAACCAGTCCAACGACTTCGCCAACAACAAGTCCAACTACATCACCAACAACAAGTCCAACAACATCACCAACGACCAGTCCTACTACATCACCAACAACCAGTCCAACTACGTCTCCAACGACAAGCCCAACTACGTCTCCAACAACTAGCCCTAGTACATCTCCAACAACAAGTCCAACGACGTCTCCAACTACTAGCCCAACGACGTCTCCAACAACAAGCCCAACAACCAGTCCTACCACGTCTCCAACTACAAGTCCTACAACTTCACCAACAACAAGTCCAACGACTTCACCAACAACTAGTCCAACTACATCACCAACCACCAGTCCTACTACTAGTCCAACAACTAGCCCAACTACGTCTCCAACAACTAGTCCAACAACCAGTCCTACAACTTCACCAACAACCAGTCCAACGACTTCGCCAACAACAAGTCCAACTACATCACCAACGACCAGTCCTACTACATCACCAACAACCAGTCCTACTACATCACCAACAACCAGCCCTACCACCTCTCCAACAACGTCGCCAACAACCAGTCCTACTACGTCTCCAACAACTAGCCCTACTACATCTCCAACAACAAGTCCAACGACATCTCCAACAACTAGCCCAACGACGTCTCCAACAACAAGCCCAACAACCAGTCCTACTACGTCTCCAACTACAAGTCCTACAACTTCACCAACAACAAGTCCAACGACTTCCCCGACAACTAGTCCAACTACATCACCAACGACCAGTCCTACTACTAGTCCAACAACTAGCCCAACTACGTCTCCAACAACAAGTCCAACAACCAGTCCTACCACGTCGCCAACTACAAGTCCCACAACTTCACCAACAACCAGCCCAACGACTTCGCCAACAACAAGTCCAACTACATCACCAACGACCAGTCCTACTACATCACCAACAACCAGCCCTACAACCTCTCCAACAACGTCGCCAACAACCAGTCCAACTACGTCTCCAACGACAAGCCCAACTACATCTCCAACAACAAGCCCTACCACCTCTCCAACAACGTCGCCAACAACCAGTCCAACTACGTCTCCAACGACAAGCCCAACTACGTCCCCAACAACTAGTCCAACTACATCACCAACGACCAGTCCTACTACTAGTCCAACAACTAGCCCAACTACGTCTCCAACAACAAGTCCAACAACCAGTCCTACCACGTCCCCAACTACAAGTCCCACAACTTCACCAACGACAAGTCCAACGACTTCACCAACAACTAGTCCAACTACATCACCAACGACCAGTCCTACTACTAGTCCAACAACAAGCCCAACTACAAGTCCTACAACTTCACCAACAACCAGTCCAACGACTTCGCCAACAACAAGTCCAACTACATCACCAACGACCAGTCCTACTACATCACCAACAACCAGCCCTACCACCTCTCCAACAACGTCGCCAACAACCAGTCCAACTACGTCTCCAACGACAAGCCCAACTACGTCTCCAACAACCAGCCCTACTACATCCCCAACAACAAGTCCAACGACGTCCCCAACAACTAGCCCAACGACGTCTCCAACAACAAGCCCAACAACCAGTCCTACCACGTCTCCAATTACAAGTCCTACAACTTCACCAACAACAAGTCCAGCGACTTCACCAACAACAAGTCCAACGACTTCACCAACAACTAGTCCAACTACTAGTCCAACAACTAGCCCAACTACGTCTCCAAGAACAAGTCCAACAACCAGTCCTACCACGTCCCCAACTACAAGTCCCACAACTTCACCAACAACCAGCCCAACGACTTCACCAACAATCAGTCCAACTACATCACCAACGACCAGTCCTACTACATCACCAACAACCAGCCCTACCACCTCTCCAACAACGTCGCCAACAACCAGTCCAACTACGTCTCCAACAACTAGCCCTACTACATCTCCAACAACAAGTCCAACGACGTCTCCAACAACTAGCGCAGCGACGTCTCCAACAACAAGCCCTACAACCAGTCCTACCACGTCTCCAACTACAAGTCCTACAACTTCACCAACAACAAGTCCAACGACTTCACCAACAACAAGTCCAACGACTTCACCAACAACTAGTCCAACTACTAGTCCAACAACTAGCCCAACTACATCTCCAACAACAAGTCCAACAACCAGTCCTACCACGTCCCCAACTACAAGTCCTACAACTTCACCAACAACCAGTCCAACGACTTCGCCAACAGCAAGTCCAACTACATCACCAACGACCAGTCCTACTACATCACCAACAACCAGCCCTACCACCTCCCCAACAACGTCGCCAACAACAAGTCCAACTACATCACCAACGACCAGTCCTACTACATCACCAACAACCAGCCCTACCACCTCTCCAACAACGTCGCCAACAACCAGTCCAACTACGTCTCCAACGACAAGCCCAACTACGTCTCCAACAACCAGCCCTACTACATCTCCAACCACAAGTCCAACGACCTCTCCAACTACTAGCCCAACGACGTCTCCAACAACAAGCCCAACAACCAGTCCTACTACGTCTCCAACTACAAGTCCTACAACTTCACCAACAACAAGTCCAACGACTTCCCCGACAACTAGTCCAACTACATCCCCAACGACCAGTCCTACTACTAGTCCAACAACTAGCCCAACTACGTCTCCAACAACAAGTCCAACAACCAGTCCTACCACGTCCCCAACTACAAGTCCCACAACTTCTCCAACAACCAGCCCAACGACTTCGCCAACAACAAGTCCAACTACATCACCAACGACCAGTCCTACTACATCACCAACAACTAGCCCTACCACCTCTCCAACAACGTCGCCAACAACCAGTCCAACTACGTCTCCAAGGACAAGCCCAACTACGTCTCCAACAACTAGCCCTACTACATCTCCAACAACAAGTCCAACGACGTCTCCAACAACTAGCCCAACGACGTCTCCAACAACAAGCCCAACAACCAGTCCTACCACGTCTCCAACTACAAGTCCTACAACTTCACCAACAACAAGTCCAACGACTTCACCAACAACTAGTCCAACTACATCCCCAACGACCAGTCCTACTACTAGTCCAACAACTAGCCCAACTACGTCTCCAACAACAAGTCCAACAACCAGTCCTACCACGTCCCCAACTACAAGTCCTACAACTTCACCAGCAACCAGCCCAACGACTTCGCCAACAACAAGTCCAACTACATCACCAACGACCAGTCCTACTACATCACCAACAACCAGCCCTACCACCTCTCCAACAACGTCGCCAACAACCAGTCCAACTACGTCTCCAACGACAAGCCCAACTACATCTCCAACAACTAGCCCTACCACCTCTCCAACTACGTCGCCAACAACCAGTCCAACTACGTCTCCAACGACAAGCCCAACTACGTCTCCAACAACTAGCCCTACTACATCTCCAACAACAAGTCCAACGACGTCTCCAACAACTAGCCCAACGACGTCTCCAACAACAAGCCCAACAACCAGTCCTACCACGTCTCCAACTACAAGTCCTACAACTTCACCAACAACAAGTCCAACGACTTCACCAACAACTAGTCCAACTACATCACCAACGACCAGTCCTACTACTAGTCCAACAACTAGCCCAACTACGTCTCCAACAACTAGTCCAACAACCAGTCCTACCACGTCCCCAACTACAAGTCCTACAACTTCACCAACAACCAGTCCAACGACTTCGCCAACAACAAGTCCAACTACATCACCAACGACCAGTCCTACTACATCACCAACAACCAGCCCTACCACCTCTCCAACAACGTCGCCAACAACCAGTCCAACTACGTCTCCAACAACTAGCCCTACTACATCTCCAACAACAAGTCCAACGACGTCTCCAACAACTAGCCCAACGACGTCTCCAACAACAAGCCCAACAACCAGTCCTACCACGTCTCCAACTACAATTCCTACAACTTCACCAACAACAAGTCCAACGACTTCACCAACAACTAGTCCAACTACATCACCAACGACCAGTCCTACTACTAGTCCAACAACTAGCCCAACGACGTCTCCAACAACAAGCCCAACAACCAGTCCTACCACGTCCCCAACTACAAGTCCTACAACTTCACCAACAACCAGTCCAACGACGTCTCCAACAACAAGCCCAACTACATCACCAACGACCAGTCCTACTACATCACCAACAACCAGCCCTACCACCTCTCCAACAACGTCGCCAACAACCAGTCCAACTACGTCTCCAACAACTAGCCCTACTACATCTCCAACAACAAGTCCAACGACGTCTCCAACAACTAGCCCAACGACGTCACCAACAATATCAGGTAATGTTGTAAACTGAACATACATATTCTACTATGTAACGATGGCGATTGATTAACTCTTCCCCCATTTCAGGGGCTTTTGGATGGCCTAGTGGTCTAGAGTGCACTCCGATATCCTCCCACTGCTAAAGACCCCTACGCGCAAGCGAATTATTGAAATAAAATGAAACCATATGTTAGTCCCAAATGACCTAGTTTGTGTCGAGTGGACGTTAAACCCCATTTCTCTCTCTCTCTCTCTCTCTCTCTCTCTTTCCTCTATTTCTGACTTAAATACTCACAATAAATACATGGCACTTTAATATGTATAATAGTGACAAACCGAACAATATAATAAATTAGACGCCGATTCAACAATCCAAAGTCAAATATCGATTGAATCTTTGGTAATTTTGTGACTTACGCGATATAATGTGAATTGTAAAGAAGGACAAAGTAATGTCATATGCCGCGTATACTTTTACTAGTATCCTGTAGATTTGTATGGCAGTTTTGGTCACTCTGTAAGTTTCGTTTTTAAGGTTGCAGCGATACCCCGTGGATGGCGATATATCGCGATAATCACCAAATGAAATGGCTATTGAAGGCATCCGAGATCGAAAATGTTCTGGGTGATTGTTCGACACCGCATCTGCTTACAATGAAAATGAACACATCTTCTTTTGTGTGGGGAACATTTTGCTTTGCAAAACACAAACAACAAGGACGAGGCAATGTGTAAAGAATGCCTTTACAGGAACCTCATTGTATATATGAATGCACACTGGTGTAAAGTTACATTCCAACCGATAGTAGACCGCGACTGTTATTTCGGTATACTAACCAGGGACAGTTTAGAATTTCCGACATTCGTTACAATAACTATTGAATTTATGTTGGAAAAATATTGTAATATTTATTCGCAATTACTTTTTTAATATTTCAGGAGTCTTCTATTGTGACGTTGTGGGTGAAGCACAGCGTGTTCAGTTTCCTGTTTCGGTGTGGTGTGATGGAACAGATGATTGTACTCCAAATGGCGAAGACGAAAAGAACACTAATTGTAGTAAGTTTTTGTTCTTCTAGAAATTTACATTCGAAACACTTCTATTAGCTCAAATTGAGTTGGGTATATATATATTTATAAATATAAATAGTCTGATGATGTTCAGTACGAACAGAAAGCGCTAACCGTGAAATTAGTATTTTGGTGTCTTTCTTTAATTTAGTTATATATATATTGTTTATAGTTAACGTTTTCAGTTCTATTGAACCTCTTCAGACCATTTTGATATAATATAATATAAGACAATGACAAGGAAAGAATATCAGATCACTTAAGTACATTTTCAGATAGATCGCAAGGTTATGTGATGGTTGTGCTCGGTTACTTTACTTGGGGAATCCGCATAGTTGATATTGTAAGCTGTAGAGATGTGCATGATATGTCTGGGCAGAACACAATTTATAAATACAAGGTGTGGGGTGATGGTGCATTGGGTGGGCGCTACTAGAGCAATCATATGAACCGATACAGGTGTTGCAGAAGCTACATGTTTCAACCTTAATATCACCTTAACTTGTCAACTGAATACCCTTTCGGGGATATTTCCTATTAGATGATTCCCACCTTAACTTTAGAGATAAACCAGGACCTCCAGATCTACTGGACTAGAGTGTATAGTGAGTGTTGGAGATTCTGGGGGCTCTATGACCTCTCGTCATCTGGTAGTGAGGGCCAGGGATTATGTGGGATTTAGGACCTAGCTCTCTTAATCTGGTAGTGAGTGTTGGGGATTCTGAGGGATAGGGCACTCTTAATCTAGTAGCGACGGTCGGGAATTATGTGGGATCTATGACCTCTCGTCATCTGATAGTCAGGGTTGAGGATTCTGTGAGATCTAGGACCTCTCTTTATCTGGTAGTGAGTGTTCTGAGGGATAGGGGCACTTTTCATCTAGTAGCGAGGGTCGAGGATTCCATGGGATCTATGACCTCTCGTCATCTGGCAGTGAGGGTCGGGGATTCTGTTGGATCTATGACCTCTCGTCGTCTGGTAAAGAGGGTCGGAGATTCTATGGGATCTATGACCTCTCGTCATCTCGTCATCTGGTAGTGAGAGTCTGGGATTCTGAGGGATTCAGCACCTCTTTTCATCTGGTAGTGAGGGTGGGGTTCTGAGGGATTCAGCACCTCTTTTCATCTGGTAGTGAGGGTGGGGTTCTGAGGGATCCAGTACCTCTTTTCATCTGGTAGTGAGGGTCAGGAATTCTAGGGAACCCAGGGCTTCTCCCATCTACCTGTTAAAGCATAACCTGTATTTGTTACGACACCTTTCATCACTTACGACCTAATGTGAGATAGCTAGGACCAAAAGGGCATGCTTTTTTATTTCAACATTTCATACCAAAGGATTTATAATATTAATAATATTCAATGTTTCGTTTCAGATGGCTGCTCTGCAGGAACATTTAAATGTAAAAGCAATGACCCAGTTTGTCTGCCGGCAATCCGTATTTGTGATGGTGTTCAAGATTGTGCTAACAATACTGATGAGCTCACCAGTCGTTGTACACCAAATTAACTACATGTATGTGATATCTTATTCTACAAGTACGTCTCTCCAAATGGTTTCCTTCATTTCTTTTCCCGACCTGGCTTCCTCTCGTCAGTAGTACAGGGCGGGGGGGGGGGGGGTGCTGACAAAAAAAAAAACCCACGCTGACCGAGGTCCCGTGTATACATGTAAAATTGTGCGATACAAATACATAAACAACTTTCATTTGAATGGAGCCGCCATTTTCGAACTTTTAGCCCAGGTTAGGTGCAAAAGAGTAGAACCGTATGCTAGTCTTGAAATGATCTGGTTTGTGTTGAGCGATCGTTAAACCTCAATTCTTCGACAATATACGCAAAATCTAAATTTGGAAGGACTTAAACCTACTCTCTCTCTCTCTCTCTCTCTCCCTCTCTCTCTCTCTCTCTCTCTCCCTCTCTCTCTCTGTCTCTGGATGTATTTTTTAATATTAGATTTTAACTTATTTTCAATATTTAATGTGTTCCATAATTTATGGTTTATTTTTAATTTAGTTATGGTTTATTTATATATTATGTATCTTTTTATTTTCAAACACTCTTTTTGCTGGGTTGTAATTTAAGATTTATTTATAATAATAATATACTACATGATAACACATAATAATTTATATCGTATTTATTTTGTATTTTTTTAATAAACTGCATATAATACACTCCGTTTTAGTTGTAATTTAACTCATAAAATTAGTAATCATAACCTGTAGATCTTAGGCGTTCTCTTTAAGTTTGTATTATTTTTATTAATAATACTTTTGTGGTTGTAATTTGATGATACCAGGTTCACGTACTAGATGGTTGACTCAATATAGGGACAGCCCTATCGTAAAGCTCTGCACGACAGTAGGTCCCAAGCGTAAAACCGACTTGAACGTGTAATCATGTAGAAATTAAAACCAGATAATAGTCCCTAAATGACCTAGTTTCTCTCTCTCCCCCCCCCCACACTCTCTCTCTATCTCTCTCGCTCGCGCGCCCTCTCTCTCTCTCTCTCTCTCTCTCTCTCTCACGCTCTCTCCCATTCAATTTGAAAACCATATACGCAAAATCAAAACTTGGAAGGACTAAATGTATTAGCAGTATATTTATGTTAGGTATAACCCCTATCCACGAGCTTTGCGGGGACTGGCTCGCTGCCCTAGGGGTCGCGAGTTGGCTCCCGGGAAAGATCCTTTGGCCGGGAAAGATCCTTTGGATTTTCTTTTGTCGGTCGTTTGGATGGGACGTTAACCGAGGTCCAGTGTACACATCGGCGACCATGTAAGAGATCCCTTGAAATTAATATACCATGACTCATGAGAGTAGGCGCGGTCGGGGCACAATATCCCACATAACAGACTGTATGGCGTAAGGAGAATAGAAGGACGTTAAGACCCATATCATTTCATTCTATTTCCTTTTAGTAGGATGGGGGTTGGGATGGCCTAGTGATCTAGAGTGTCGCGCTTTAACCTCTAGCTGGCCGGTCACCTCTGGCTTGCGGCTGTGGTTTCGATCCCTGGCTGGTGCGAGCGTATGTGACATGGAGATAGGGCGCCTTCTCAACCTCGTGGGTTTCCTGCGGGCACTCCGGTTTCCTCCCACTGCTAAAGACCCCTACGCTCAAGCGAATTATTATTGAAATAAAATTTTAAAACCATATGCTAGTCCCGAAATGACCTAGTCTATGTCGAGTGGACGTTAAACCCCAGCTCTCTCTCTCTCTCCTCTCTCTCTCTCTCTCTCTCTCTCTCTCTCTCTCTCTCTGGACACCTCGAACGTAATCTCCAGGCAATGAAATGGTCATGGACGAAAACTTTATACACCCGTTCGATGTTACACTGGCAGCGAAAATGAAACGACATAAAACGAGGTTTAATGTTTCGCTATACAGTGTGCTGTGAGGGAAAATATGTCCGGGCAGCAGCGCTACGGTCTACTCGAATTCCAACTACAAGGGATATTTTACGTGCACGCCAATGCGTACACGGGACCATAGTTTTTCGTCACATCCGAGCGACTAGACAGTTGTCCCTGTCAGGCACCACTGACATGTGGAAACCACGCCGGACAAACTTCGAGAAATGTTTATAACAGTATCTATTACTCTTTGTTTCTCATTAAAATTTTCTAAAAATATCGCACGAAGGAACATAAAACATTTAAATGTCGCAAGGAACATTTAAAGGGAGACATTTAAATTTCGCAAGGAAAACTGAAAATATCACCCACATAAATCAAAACAGCGATATATGTTCGACTTTCGATGTTTTCTGAAGTCAATTTTTATTTCTGTGACGGTTGTTATCGAAAAACCGAAATATCACCTACACCTACAATTTTAATATATTCCATAATTTGGATACATGATACAAAAGGTTCAATCAAGGTCCATATCAATATTAACAGCGGTCACTTTTGACATAACATCCCTAAAATGTTAATTATATATATAGTATTGAAATGTTTATGTGGGTAACTTTGTATAAATGTGTAGGTGGACGACAAGAAGCAGAGAGCAGATGAGGTTTAACACCCATGTGACAGGAACTAGTAAATTTGGGACTAACATATTGTATAATTTTATTTCATTAATACGCTAGAGAAACCAGGTGAGATTATGCAGACGAGTCTAGACTCTATAAGCTTATGATTGAAACCAATGGACTTAAAACAAGTCTAGAAATGAAATGGGGTTAGCGGCCTACTGTTCTGCTCCGAACTGGGCTAATGCCAAGAGATCTTTTACGCGCACGCAATAAAAAACACGGAACTTTGGTTGTTCGTCACACTTGAACGACTAAACAGCTGTTCCTTGTCGGAGCCTACATCCTGTCTCGGCCAGTGCACCAATGGCTCCCTAATTCAAGACTAGACTTTATCATCTAAAACAGACTAGTTAGAATACCGACCCCACCCACCCCCGTCGTACACAGGATATGAATAAAGTATATTGAGCAATACTGAATAAGATCGATAACTGAATAAAAATAATTAATTAATGTTTCGTTCATTTTGTGTTCAGTGATATTAAACATACGTAATTGATATATACATTATATCAATGACAATGACACCGTCTTCTTGTTAATGATGGATTAGATTAGATTCTTTATCGTGTATTCGCTTATCCTAGACGGTAATTACACTTAAATAAATCCACTAATAGGCCTAGTTTATCCGTTATAATCATTATAATACTAAACGCGTTTGAACGAGATTACGGATAATGAACACTCTTGCTGAACAGGCGATAAAAGGTGTTAGGGTCGCCCCAGGGGAAATCAATGTCATCAGATGAAGTCAGCTTGGAGGTGCAGATTTGAAAATTAGATGATATAAAGTCACCTAGAAACTGCTTATATAAAGCATTCTACTATAACAAAAAAGAAGACTAAGAGCAACCATGTTAACTATAAAACAATTAAGCTATAAAGAGTACTAACACCTACCACTTCTAATGTCTCCCAGAACCCAGAGGCCCTTAAAATGGACCAATAACCACACAGTACCTGAAGCGTATCCATTGTGTAATGTTCGACAGGTACTCCATGGTCATTAAATACAAATATTATAATATCCCTATCATATACATAGTCTAAATTACATAATTATCTCAAGAAGATAACATCTTAAAATACTTAGTCACCATAAACACGTGTAAAGGCCTTTATCTTTACTTTCGGTTGATTAGTAATACCCGCCCCCCCCCCCCCAAACACACACACAAACACCACAAATTCTAAATCTTGAACACAGTTGCGATGATCAAAACTTTTCTAGCGTATGGATGGTTAAGATGTACCTTGACTCTTTGTGTTTCGTTTTATTAATGTTCACTCTTCATGATACAAAGGCAAATTCTTATATTCAGATGTC
Organism: Patella depressa; assembly: GCA_948474765.1. Classification (NCBI taxonomy): domain Eukaryota; kingdom Metazoa; phylum Mollusca; class Gastropoda; family Patellidae; genus Patella; species Patella depressa. The sequence goes on from OX419718.1 coordinate 1,611,287, forward strand.
ATTCAATTATGACCCTCACTGGATTAGGGCTTGTTATTCAATAATAAGGAAGTGTAATGATATCCAACACGTGACAAGAGATGCATGTGCTGCTAATGAAGATACCTGCTGTGCTTTATTCATCTTTTCTGATTTTTGTGCAACCTTGTGTAGATACCCAAATTTTAGGGATTGTATACGACTAGGTGCACTCATTCCCCGTGAAGCCTGTATTATACTAATTGATAATGTCTGTAACGAAGATACCTTGGAATGTCAGATAATCGATCATCTTGTAGAAATATGTGACAAAATTCATGATAATTTACCACCACCAACCGACCCAGCCATTTCACTAACAACAAGCCCTATCACATCTCCAACTACCAGTCCTACTACTTCGCCAACAGTACAACCGATCGAATCTCCAACTACCAGTCCTACTACATCACCGACAACAAGCCCTGCTACTTCTCCAACAACCAGCCCAACTACATCGCCAACAACAAGTCCTACTACATCACCGACAACCAGTCCAACTACGTCTCCAACAACCAGCCCAACTACATCTCCAACAACAAGCCCTACCACTTCGCCAACAACAAGTCCTACTACGTCTCCAACAACCAGCCCAACTACATCGCCAACGACAAGTCCTACTACATCACCGACAACAAGCCCTACCACTTCTCCAACTACCAGTCCGACTACATCTCCAACAACAAGTCCTACTACATCACCGACAACCAGTCCAACTACGTCTCCAACAACCAGCCCTACTACATCACCAACAACTAGTCCAACTACATCACCAACGACCAGTCCTACTACTAGTCCAACAACCAGCCCTACCACCTCTCCAACTACGTCACCAACAACCAGCCCTACTACATCGCCAACTACGTCTCCAACAACAAGCCCTACCACCTCTCCAACAACCAGTCCAACTACGTCTCCAACGACAAGCCCAACTACGTCTCCAACAACTAGCCCTTCTACATCTCCAACAACAAGTCCAACTACATCGCCAACTACGTCTCCTACTACTTCACCGACAAACAGTCCCACCACCTCCCCAACAGAAGAGCCGATCGAATCTCCAACAACGAGCCCTACTACTTCTCCTACCACTAGTCCTACTACTTCACCCACAACAAGTCCAACTACGAGCCCTGCTACTTCTCCGACAACCAGTCCTACTACTTCGCCAACTACGAGCCCTACGACATCACCAATCACGAGTAGCGTAACAGGTAATGGCACAAGTTAATACAATTAAATTTATTTAAACTTTGGGCTATACGAATCTTCCTGTTGCGCCATGGATTCTCCAGTATTATATTTAGTGTGTACATGACCGATCTAATGTATTATGTATAATTCGCAAAGCAAATTTGAGGCTAAATGTATTTGAAACTTTAATACAACATAACCAATCTTATGTTAGCATTAATCGCGGATCTACATTGAATAGCATATTGTTTATAATATAAAAAGTTTTGAGAATTTCGTGAGTCGCGCGATAATGTCAGCCATACCCTGTTGGTGCTACACTTAACGAAGTGAAAGGTAAGGGTTATATTTACCATTGTGGAATCACGTGTGTAAAGCTAAGGGTGTCAAATTGTCTAAGTTACAAAGTGTTTTTATATGCTGCTCACATCAACAACCTGAAGTTAAAACCCCCGAAAGTGCTACTAGGGTTCTAAGCAGAAGCGGCCTGCCGTTATGGAGCTTAGATTAGGTAAAATCTAAAATTCTTGGAGTGAACCATAAAATACACTAGGCAAACCTCGATAGATTCCGGGACTTACATCTAGTCTCGGCTGTATGACAGTAAGTAATATGTACCTTCGCCCTACATTTGCGATGCGACTACCGAATTACTTGATGCTGTCATAAAGAAACGAGACACCATGGGCGCTGCCATGTTTCGTCCTGGAACTTTAAAGTAGTTCGAATATGGCCGAATTGCCGAGTGCCATAAAATATTGACGCATTAATGTTAGCTGTATTCTCAATTATGTTGTAACTGTTTCAGGGGTGTTCTACTGTAACGTTGCAGGCGTACCAAAACGTGTACAGTTTCCGGTATCCGTTTGGTGTGACGGAACAGAGGATTGCTCTCAAAATGGCGAAGACGAATCGAGCAATAATTGTGGTAAGTTAACGTAAATTTAAATTTATGGCTGAAACGTCCCTTTGGGGTGGTAGGTGGATGGGTTTTCTCCGGGTCTTCCGGTTCCCTCCCACTGCTAAAAACCCCGACGGGCAAGCGAATTAAACCATATGTTAGTCCCAAAATGACCTAGTTAGTGTCGCGTTAGCTGTGCTCAATGCATCGTGTGCGTACAGTTTCCAGAACAACGAACACCAATTCACATATGCGGAATTCGTGTAGCTAACAATTTCATCTGTGAAGTTTATGGTTATTTCTTATCAGGTACAATCGTACCAGTCACCTAAAATGGAAAGCACAAGAAACGAAATTAATAACAATGTCCATCAAACCACATTTCTATACGCTCATATTTAGGTTTGGGAGTTCTATTTACCCATGTCCATCGTTATGTCCATCAACAATTAGTTCTTGATATACGCATAGTTTCACGTGGACATATTATATAGTCGCCAATGTCCGGACGTCGTTGACATTAAGTTGGTGGGCACCCTCAAGGTCACAATTATAATCCGATTTTGACAAAACTTGAAATATTTTGTTTATATCACAAATTTCTCCGGTCCCTTGATTTGGTTTTAAACACAATTAGAAAAAAGTCACCGTTTCGCCATAATTATGGCCGAGTTCGCACCTAAACTGACATTTGCTGACACTTTAGAGGTAACAGTTTTGTTGATGATGAAATGTAAAATATGTTTATATCCCAAAGATCTCGGTTTCCTTCGACAATAAAATCAAAGTGTGTATGGGTATGTGCATGCATGTTCGCTCATCGCGCTTACCCCCACACACATATGTGGTATTAAATTAACCAGGATGACTCCATTGCATTGAATTTGGACTCCAGACTAATCTTGGTTCTACTTATTGTTGTAAACCTAAGCTAACGTTTATCATTTTTAACTGGAGACGACATTTACCTCCAGATTTTCCTTCGTCGTTGTCAGTTGTGCAGGACAGAGGGCCTAACTGGGGAGCTGTCTATACATTGACGTGCACGTAAAGACCCCTCAGCAGTTGGAATTCGATATAAGAATAGGTCATAGAGCCGCCACACTGGACACTCTTCCCTCATATCACACTGTGCGGAGTATGCCCATCTTCGTTAGCCCACTCCCACTGCTAATGACCTGGTTTGTGTCGAGTGGACGTTAAACCCCATTTCTCTCTCTCTCTCTCGTTAGCCCACTTGTAGCAGAACAGCAGAACGTTAAGCTCCATTTCATTTTATTTCATCTCGATAATCTTATTACTTAAATATGCATTATGGGAGATTAGATAAAGAGTTGGCAGTTCTCACTATAATCTATAGTTAAAAGCAAGATAATGTAAAGGGGATTTGCTGAACAGAGAATTAGGCGAGTGAGAGTTCCGCCTAGCCTCGATTATTATTACTAATTTCGGTACGACAAAATTTGACCATCCATTTAATCACTAAATCGAGAAGGGAAATTATGCAGTAAATCGGATCATAAGCCAACAAATATCGCAGGATAGCGATGACATCAAGAGTTGGTGATAGTCTGGATAAGTTAATTAATGTCTAATTATTAGTGTATATAATATTTCGGACCTAAAGAAAGACCTACCACAGGAAAATGTATCTCTTGCATAGTAGATGTTTAAAGAGAGAGAGAGAGGGAGAGAGAGAAATGGGGTTTAACGTCCACTCAACACACACTAGGTCATTTCGGGACTAACATATGGTTTAATTTTATTTCAATAATTCGCTTGCGCAGTGGGAGGAAACCGGAGGTAACCCACGAGGTTGAGAAGGCGCCCCTATCTCCATGTCACATACACTCACACCAGGGCTCGAAAACACAGCCGCAAGCAAGAGGTGGCCGGCCAGCGTGACACTCTAGACCACTAGGCCATCCCAGCCCCCAGTATATGTTTAAAGAATATTATTAATTATCCGAATCCAGATATTAAATATTACATGTTTCGTTTCAGATGGATGTAATGCAGGAGAATTTAAATGTAAGAATAGCGACACTGTATGTCAATCAGCAACCAATATATGCAATGGTATACAAGACTGTACGAACGGTTTTGATGAAGGTACAAGTCGCTGTACACCAAATTAGCCATGGCACGTACTATTATTATTATTATTATACACGTTAAAGCTACAATTTCATATTTTTAAGTTATATTTTTATAAAGTATTAAACTGAAGCCCTAAAATACAAGCAAAGAGCAACACACCAACTTCTCTTGGACAGATTGTTAAATACGTTGATGATGGTGAGCAGAATCTCCATACCCTCAGCTAACATCAAATAGAATACAACCAAGTAGAAGAAATGTAATCCAACAGCCATCCCGGTACAAAGATCCTACAATAAACATATAACATAAGGAAGAGAACTATCGTTCTTAGTACAACAGGGCAGACATATAAAAGCATCCATCACAGAATAAGGTGATGAAATAGGCATTAATTTCAACTCAATTATAAATTGTTAAAGCTACAATTTCATATTTTTTAAGTTATATTTTTAAAATTTATGAAAATAAAGCCTTAAAATAGATGGTATCTACAAACAGTCATACCCTGTTAAAGAATGATGCTATTAATCAAATGTTTCATTATTGCCAGTTGAGAAATTGGCAAAAATATCATTTTCAACTTCAAATTCAAACGTTTGAAGATAGCTATTCCGTGAGAAATAATGCCTATGCACGTATAATAGCGAGTTGACAACCACTGGAACAAAAGATCTAGAAATAATTTTGTTTTGAAAATATGAAATTCTCGCTTTAATAAAAAATACCAATCCGGCCCCCATATCTAAACTGAGTGCTAGGCAACGGAACATGTACTTTCTAGCATCTTCAATGGTCCTGAAAATCTTCCTTCCTGAAACCAAATGATATAATTTAATTGACGAGTTCCAATTAGGGAGAGAGAGAGAGAAATGGGGCTTAACGTCCACTCAACACAAACTAGGTCATTTCGGGACTAACATATGGTTTAATTTTATTTCAATAATTCGCTTGCGCGTAGGGGTCTTTAGCAGTGGGAGGAAACCGGAGTGCCCGGAGGAAACCCACGAGGTTGAGAAGGCGCCCCTATCTCCATGCCACATACGCTCACACCAGGGCTCGAAACCACAGCCGCAAGCCAGAGGTGACCGGCCAGCTAGAGGTCGAAGCGCGGCACTCTAGTCCACTAGGCCATCCCAACCCCCCGTTCCAATTAGGAGATAAACACCGACGGTTTAGAATTTAGGGGACTGTTATTGTCCACTTTATACCCCTTAAATCCTTAGAGGCCGAGATCGTGTTAGTCCCGAAATGACCTACTTTGTGTCGAGCGGACGCTAAACCCCATTTCTCTTTCTTTCCAAATCATTCGTCTTCTGTCGTACATATCAATTTTAAGAAAAAAAATCCCGGTTAAACTAGTCTATTAGTAAGTGCAGGAGGACCGCACTACACGAAAAACAAAAACCTATAAGATTAACCTGCGGAAAATATCAAATCAAGTGAATGGATCCGGGGGCCATAAGAGAGAGAGATAGATAAAAGTCGGGTTTGACATCCACTCGATACAAACCAGGTAATTTCGGGACTAACATATGGTTTAATTTTATTTCAACAAAAATGCTTGCGCGTGGAATCATCACTAAAGAAGAAACTCGGAAGGTATCCATTAGTTCAGAATTATTATTTTTAGCGATCTTTCATTATAGAATTGAAACAGGATTCAGTACGAACAGTAGCACATCGTTTGTCAAGTATTTATGTTTGTCTGTTTCTTTTTATTAAAATTTGTCTTTATTTTATTAATATGGTTTAATAAACTATTAAAATTAAAAAGTGTAGCCCCTTTTGTGTAGCCCCTTTTGTTATGCATTGAAGGGATCGGATGGCCGAATGGTTAACGCGTGTGTTTTTGTCATAACGATATATGACGTGGTTTCGATTCCCCGGTTGTGTATTACAAGCATAGGGTCGCCTGTTCAACCCTGTGGGGTTTCTCCAGGTCCTTTCGACTCCTCCCGCTGCTAAAAACCCCTACAAGGGAGCAAATTATTGAATAAAATTGGGTCATATATTAGTCTCGAAAAAAACTAGTTTGTGTCAAGTGAACGATAAACCCCATTTCCATTTTGTCTCTTGTTATGCATAAGTGTGTTTCAATCGACGCATTTTTAATTTGAATTTAAGCTGTAAACAAATACAATATGAATCTACAACGCATTGGGTTGAGGGTGCGGGTTTGTCTAAAAACAGTAATTATATCCTAGTGTGTAAGAAATGCTAAGAGATAAGTATGTTCCCATATGTCGAAACTACGATTTTAATATAAAATTGGCCCAATTCATTTCTTGCAAAAAAAAAAAAAAAAATATGGTATCCATCACGTTCATAATAATAAACCCATTAATACAGGTCCTCCGGTTTTCTACTATATGTTAGTCCCAAAAAGTGACATACTATTATGTTTCATCGCACTGACGCTAAACACTAATGTCTTGGATTTTCTCCCACTACTAATCAAGGACCACTAAATTTGAACGACATTTTGGTCCCGAAATGACCTAGTTTGTGCCGAGAGGACGTTAAACCCAATCCCCCTCCCTCTCTCTCTCCCTCTCTCCCAGACACAGACATGCTATTAAAGGGCATTATGGGAGACAGTTCTCGCTCTAAATAGACCATACCCTACTCTGATCCGAGATATTAGCGATTACATTTTAGGCCTAACCTCGATCATCATTACTAAAATAGGTACGATAAAAAGATTATAATATTTCGACGTTAAACCACTCATCACAGATTCTATTCAAATTCAGTAAATATCACAGGCTAACTATTTGATCGAGAGTTCATTATTTCTAAATAATAGTTTATATAACATTCGAGGCTCAATAAAGACCTGCAATAGACAGATTTAGCTCTTGAAAAATGCATGTTTAATAATATACTGATTTAATTCTTATGGGCTCCAAAATTTTAATTGGGAGTCATGTTTAAGACGCTGGCTCGCGATAGACTGGAGGTCGCTTTGTCGATTTCGGCATTGCCAAAGAACTTGGTTTCCCCTCGTCAGAGGTTCTGGGCGGAGGGCCTGACAAGGACAGCTGTCTAGTCGTTCGGACAGGACGAAAAACCGGGGCTCCGTCTTTGCATTAGCGTGTACATAACATATCATTTGGCAGTTTGAATTTGATATAAGAGTAGGCCATCGCACACTGTATGACATGTGGACTTTTTCATTAGCCCAGATAATACCCAGAACAGTGGGACGTTAAACCCCATTTTATTTTTCGTTTTCTTTTCATTTCCAAAAAGTTTATCTATCTACTATTCAACCAATACAACATAAGTACTTTTGTGCTGTTTCACTTATGTGTCAACATTTGTCTCAAATCAACTTGCGGTCACTGTATTGTATCACTATAATGCAGTGGTCCCCAACCTTTTTGTGATAGAGTACCACTTGGTTCCAGAATAACTCAATTCAATCAAATATCACTTTATTTGCATAATTTTAAAAGTAAAAAAAGATTAATCAATCAAGAAATAACTAAAGAAATGTAGAAATAACATACACACTAAGAAAATAATGGGTATTATCTTGTGCTAGGCAGTAAACCCTAAAAATCGTTCATGACCCCGAAAGTGCCCGCGTACCACCTTGAAGACCCTCGCGTACCACACAGGTTGGGAACCATGCTTTAATGGCTCAGGAGTTATTTCTACGTCTGGCCTCATCAAAAATTATATTCGCTCGAGATTCTAGACAACCAAAATATATAATGAACTATTGCTTGGTTAAAACTATAGCAAAGCTATAACAACAAGTCATTCGGGAACATACTGAAGTCAAAGGGCCCGAATTGCCCAAATCATTTACATACAGCTCACTGTCTTGAGTGAGAGTTTAGACAGGTTAAATTGACTATTGGGTCAGGATGTCGGCTGTTGTGTCGTCCAAGATGGTAGTGCCGGAAGGGGCCCGGCAGTACGGATTACTACTGCCCTGGGGCCTATTTCACGAAATTTTAACTAAGATAAAATCCAAATTATAGTAATTTGATTGGATCATATTAGATTGATTTTAGTGCTTAGCCCATCAAAATTGCGACTGACAGGGCCCGGGCCTTAGAGTTATCTGTACATAATATAGACACGTGTATTAACTAAGCAGGTCAATCAGGCTCTTTGCTCAGACTGTCGCCTGTTAAGAGGTTTTAATCAGGCTGTCGGAAGGGACCATGGCGATATTTAAGTAAATACGAACACTTTTGTAGTAATAAAAAAACAAGATATTTTCAAATAAACATGAAAAGTATAAAACAACAAATTATTTCATATCGACAAAATATGGGTGCGATGTCGACATATGAAAAAAAACAAGTTATGCTCCCTCTACATCAAACGACGAGATGGAGCAAACGGGACAGTGTTCGGAGCCATACCTTGCTCGTTCGATTCACATTCCGTGTACACCGATCACTGCATCAAATGTACTCGTTGCTGTTGTAATTAGGGGAAACAACTCGTCATAGCAAATCCACAACGATACCCATAGAATTTTCCCCAACCACTCATTGAAACAGTAATGAAATAAATATGGTTTAACGTCGTACTGTTCCGGCTAGACTAGTGAAAACGCCATACAGTAAGCTATGAGGGTAAATGTGCCCGGACGTCCTTGCCAATGTGTACACGGGGCTTCGGGTTTTCTTCCAATCCGATCGACTGTACGTTATCCATTGTCGGACTCTCATCCCATCACCACTGACAACGCAGGCGCGGATCCAGATGTGGGTGGGGGTGACCACCCCCCTGCTAAGCAACATAAAAAAAAATAATGCCTTGCATCAATGAAATTACATCACAAAGTGATCCTACATCAGTATAAAAATGATTTCTCTGTTTAAAAAGCTCAATTTGTATGTATGCCTGTGTAATTTAGACACGATGATGGCAGATTCCCGTAACAGAAACCTGGCAAACCCCCTCCTGCAAAAATTCCTGGATCCGTCCCTGCAACCGGGGGTGGGAGTGGGCGGAACTTTCCCGGACATTTCAGCCACCGAATGCGGTACCTCGTTGATCCCAAATCGGTAAAAAATAAATCTTTCGTAATCGGGAAAACCCCAGTAACACTGATGAATGTAGATTTGAGAAAAAAAAGAAAAACTGTTTTGTTTCAGAATTAAGCTACTGAATATAAAACCAATTTTATTTTGTCTTTTAGATGACGAAAATTAGAAGGATTTTCAGTGAAGGAGAAAAAACCTATTATACATGTGTACTAAGTCTCACTCAATTTTCACCAAAATTTGACTTGCTAGGTTTCTCCAGATTACGGGAGAAATACCCAAAATAAGTTTATTTATGCCACAGCAATATCAATGTGGGAATATATCTGCACACCATTCTTGACCCTAGGGAAATAAAATGAAATGAAAGTGGGTTTAGAGAGAGAGAGAAATGGGGTTTAACGTCCACTCAACACAAACTAGGTCATTTCGGGACTAACACATGGTTTAATTTTATTTCAATAATTCGCTTGCGCGTAGGGGTCTTTAGCAGTGGGAGGAAACCGGAGTGCCCGGAGGAAACCCATGAGTTGAAAAGGCGGCCCTATCTCCATGCCCCATACGCTCACACGAGGGCTCGAAACCACAGCCGCAAGCCAGAGGTGACCGGCCCGCTAGAGTTCGAAGCGCGACACTCTAGGCCACTAGGCCATCCCAACCCCCGAAATTGGGTTTAACGTCCTACTGTTCTGCGCCGGCTGGGTTAATGAAGACGGGTATACACCATACAGTGTGTTATGGTCTACTCTTAGATCGAATTCCATCCGCCAAAGAATCTTTTACGTGCATCCAAATGTATACACGTGTCCTCGGTTTATCGTCCCATCCGAACGACTAGGCATCGGCCAGGCTCTCCGTCCGGCGCCACTGACAAGGGAAAACTACGTTGAAAACTCCCGATGTACTTTCTCGGAAATTACAAGAATCGAACACACGATCTCCGGGCTAGCGAGCCTGTGTCTTATCCAGTTATCCACCGTGCCCCCCCCCCCCTAGAAATAATCACAAGCGCTGTCTTGTATTGGCCTCAAGGTATATCTGACATGCATACTATTTGGAGATGATTATCTATATAATTTCTGAAGCTATATTTTTAAAGGAGCTAACATCGATATTCTTTGGCACCAAGAAATGGACACAAATGGATCGCAACGCATATAATAATGTAACAAGAATGTTTATAAACTGATATATATTAAATCGTTTCTGTTTTAACTCTATTTTCTAATCAATAATTTTCATCGAAATACGTGAAGGGAAGGGTCCTTATGGGATGACAGTCTTTGGCGTGTGGTTATTCGAGTCTACACCTGTAGTATTATCCTGTGGGGCATGTTTAGCCTCAATTTTAAATTTCATTTTAAATGCTGGATATCAAAAGTCCATCTTTTCACGGTTAGATAACAACATCATTGTTGATTTAAATTGACCAATAATTCGTGTCTGCAATACCTCCTTTAAATTATGCCCCCGGGCAAAATGAAGATTATAGATTTAATGACCAGCCGGCTCATTATATGGTAGATGTTTATCGAAAATAAAGCTAAGATCAATGATAATAACAACAGGTTAGGCCCGTAGCCATAGACGGGGGAGGGGGTACCTCCCATCCAAAATATTTCGCCAAAAATAAAGATTTCATAGGACCGTTCTTCGCCGATCACATCCTAACCCCCTCCAAAATATTTCATAGCCCCACCAAATTTTATGAGCTGGCTACGGGCCCGCAACAGTTTAGGTCTCACACGTGCGTGTGTAGCGCAAAAAGGGGTGGTGTGTGTCGATAGAATAATAATAACAACATAGGCTAGATCTTACAAATGCGTGTGTGAAGCAAAGGGAATGGTTGGATGTGTGTGTGCGTGTGTTGGGGAGGGGGGAGATAACGTTCATTTGACATGAGTATGGTTTCATAGACATAACAATATATAGAAATGTGGCACTTATGACTATGCACATTATTAACGCGTACGAGTTAATAATTACCGCAAAGAAAGTCCAAAGGAAGGGATGCATGCTTGTTTGTATCTTTCATTGTGTTTATTCGGCAGATAACTCTATTTTAATCTCAAAGGATTAAGACCACCAATTATAATAATTCTCTACTCCGCGACCACAAACATAAACAATTCAAAAAGAGTGAATGGATCCGGGTGCTAGCCGTAAGCGTCCACTGTGCTGTACAGTCCCGGGCCTGTAGTGACACAGACTTCAGTCAAATTGAAAACAATCAGAAATACAACGCAAAGAAATCATTGTGTAATGACATGCATGTGTCATGATCTGCTATATGCTACAAACTTCGAATAATTTTGTTGACTATTCTGCTTCCATTTAAACAAATTGAAAATTTATATGTAGTCTTTGTGTATATAACAGATGTGAATCAGAGTTAAAACGCAATACGAAAAATAAAATAAAACCAAGTACGAACAATCCAAACCATTAGACAGATTTCAAAGTCTTAAAGAACGTTATAGGCAAAATAGTGTAATCAGCAAATGGACTGCTCTCCGTGTACAAAATTACACAGATTTCGAAGTCTTAAAAAACGTTATAGGCAAAATAGTGTAATCAGCAAATGGACTGCTCTCCGTGTACAAAATACACGACAAACAGTGGTAACAGGTGTCCGGAAGAGTAAGCTTACCCTGCCTGGCGCCACACCCGCATCCAAAATGTCGGTAAAATAGTGTGATTGGCCAATGAACTATCGGTATGCAAAATGCACGCGATGAACTGTGTTGACGATGTAGTAGACATAATCAGGGTGATAGTAATATTATACATGTCAATTAAATATATCTAGTATATTAATTTTTGGACATGGCGACCTTTTAGTACAGAGATCTATTTTCGAAGAATGTTATTTGATTGTTGTTTTTGAATGGAATTTAATACAATTGATCATTATCATTGTTTTCGTCTAAAGAATCCAATTTTCCGTTTGAGTTAATTTATTTTTGTGTCTTGTTATTTTCTACGTAATTGTAATTGAATATGATTACGTTTTATGCCTGTTTTCTGGTGTTTTATTCCCTATTCACCACAAACTGTCTTCAGTAATTTACTTTTACAGTTCACGCGTTAGCCAATGTGTATATAATATAACACGAAGGTGTAATATATTCTTCAGAAATGGAATTGGGTTATTTAAAGAAACGTTCAGTGTTATAGTAGACCTATCTTCTTTTAGGAAAACGATATGTTCTGGTTATCCGGCTTTTGTAGAGAACTGGATATGACGTAAAAGTTACTGGCACTCATTTTCATTTATGGATATAAGACGCCACGATAAAAGAAAATGTATCCGGTTTCCACTAAGGTAAAAAGTGTGTCCTGAAGTATAATCAAATTCAAATCCGAACTGATAATCAAAGCTGTAAAGATTAATTAAAACCCATTTAAAGTCTTAGCAGCCACGTTTTAAAGAATAAAACGTATGTTTGTCAATTTTGGGGGTGGGATCGTTATACCGATCACATTTGACCATAGATAGAACCGCATGATTGTATAACTATTACTCGTGTGTAGTCCTTTGCGTATTGGTTCGTGCGCACATTTTCTTGTGCTGGGGGGGGGGGGGGGTACTTCCGGTCTAGCCGCCAACACGACGTCCCGTCATAGATAAGCGTAATAATAATATACATCTAACTTCATACAAAGGCCTTCGTACTTATTAAACATAATTCTTGTTTTTTCCAAAAGAACATATTCATTACTATTTTAAAATACTAAAGTGTCATTGATAATACACAAATTTCATTTTTTAGAAATAGGTTGCCAGGCAACGAAACATACGCCCACACAGCAGCTAAATCGTCCGGGCAGTCAACAAGAGTTGTCGCATATTGAGTAATTATCAGAAAATCATTATAATTTGTTTGGTTTTTATAAAGTTCTGCCCAATGCTAACGTTAAGAATACGAAACATTTAATGTTATGGATTTAGCTGTTCAATTATCAATTTTCAAGAAATTCACACTCAACCATCATTAATGTGTCGGTGATATATTAAAACGTTTTTTTTAATTCGGAATAAAATTGTGACCTCCATAGGGTCCACAAGGTAAAAAAAAAAACATGATTTTTCGTACAATCAGGAGCCATAATTCAGGAAGTTACGATCCGATATGCGCAAATATTAAAAGGAACCAAGATCTTTGGGTTATAAACAAACATGTCAAGTTACATCAAAATGGAATTAAAATTGTGACCTCTATCGGGTCCACAACCTTGATAAAAAACAAATTTTCACACTATTCGCGTACAAACGGTGGTCATTTTGTCCGTCAATTTTGGTCTGATTATCATGAAATTTGACCTCAATCTTCATTAGCATGTAACGGTGATACAATCAAAAGGTTTTTAATGTCGGATAATAATTTTGACCTCCAGTGGGACCACAAGCTAAAAAGGGTGACTTTTCGTACAATCAGGGGCCATAATTCAGAAAGTTACAAATCAATGGGCGCAAATATCGAAAGGAACCAAGATCTTTGGGTAATAAACATGCATGTCAAGTTTCATCAAAATCGGATAAAAATTGGGACTTCTAGAGTATCCACAAGCTAAAAACACGATTTTTCGTACAATCAAGGGCCATAATCGATGAAGTTACGGTCCGATACATGCCAATATCGAAAGGAACCGAGATCTTAGGGAGATAAACCTATATTTCAAGTTTAGTTGAAATTGAATAAAAATTGTGACCTGTAGAGTGTCCACAAGCAAATTGTGGACGGACAAACAGGGGCGACGGCATAATACGTCCACATGAAAATATGGGCGTATAAAAATAAAAAAAAAGATAGGCTGGCACTGCCAGACAGGATACGCCCACATTTATGAGAGATGGATAGAGAACAAGCAATACCGAAAGTGATTTTTCCTACATCATTAAGTCCTGTATTTCATACTGTATTGGGAGCAGCCATTTTGTTGGTCACTTCCAGTCTGATATTCATGAAATTCGAAGCCGACAATGATTATGGTGTGACGGTACACAACCTAGAAATGTTACTTTTCGTCAAAATCGGATAAGAATTGTGACCTGTAGAGAGTCCACAACCATGATATACCATATTTTTACACTATCAAGTTTCATCAAAATCGAATTAAAATTGTGACCTCTACAGGGTCCACAACCATGATATACAATTTTTTAACAGTATTCGCGCACAAACGGCGGCCATTTTGTATGACAATTTTCCCGAAATTCGAACTCAACCTTCCTTAGGTGATATAATCAAACGGTTTTTTAAATCGGATAATAATTGTGACCTCCAGAGGGACCACAAGCTAAAAAAAGGTGATTTTTCGGACAATCAGGGGCCATAATTCAGGAAATTACGTTCCGATAGGCGCAAATATCGACAGGAACCAAGATCTTTGGGTTATAAACATGCATGTCAAGTCTCAACAAAATCGGTTCAAAATTGTGACCTCTATAGGGTCCACAAGCGAAAAACGTGATTTTTCATACAATCAGGGGCCATAATCCATGAAGTTTTGATCCGATACATGCCAGATAAACCTATATTTCAAGTTTCGTCAAAATCAGACGACCTGTAGAGAGTCCACAAACAAATTGTGGACGGACGGACGTCCGCACGGACAGGGGCGACGACAAAAACATCCACATAAAAATTTGGGCGTATAAAAATCATGACACAGCAGGTTTACGATAACCGAAATACCTGTCTTTACCGTACTTTATGGAACATGTCCAGAATTCTAAATATCTTTTCCAAACATAGTCAAATGTAATTTCTAACAGACTTGGAGTTATGTCTAAAATTTATTAGGTACATAAAAGGAAATTATATTTGTAAATCTTTTGTGGATAATTGAAAATTGCATGTCACACAAGTATCAATTTTGTAGAACTTTCCTTTCTGATGGATCTTATGATTACTGTAATACGCAACCCCTTTCCACTAACATAAAATACGGGATACTCCAATCCGGTTCGGTAGACGAGGACAAGGTGTCAGCCAATAGGTAACATTTCCCTGAAAAGAACAACACAGATATTTGGAACACATAAAAACATAGCGGCACATACAGCTCAATACATAGGAAAACTATTTGAATTTTGCAAAATAAAAACATAGCTAGTCACAAACGACATACAATCGTAGACACAGACTAGTCATAGAGACATCGACTGACTCAAGCTATGAATTTACCAGTAGATACTAAATTAGGAACAAACGGTGTTTCGCATTTTCTTAGTGTGCCGTTCAAAATTTCGCGGCACACTTGTTCAGAACCACTGGCCAAGACACTTTAAGATGAATTGTGTTAACACAAAATGAAAGAAGAAACAAAGTGTAAAGGATAATGAGATTAAATCCGCATTCAGATTACAAATTGTCCCTAAGCCACGATGTACTAAGGGATGGGAGTGGGAGAGAGCGGAAAGGGGTTTAACGGGCACTCGACACAAATTAGCCCCCCCCCCCTCTCATAAGGGATGGAAGAAACCTTCAGTAGTCTAACAAGTAGATACACAAAGCCCCGCTATCAGACAATTATCGTACCAATATAGGATGAAACCTTCAACGACTTATCAAGTAGGTACCTTGGCGTGACTCGTTCTGGGTTTTCAGATATAAGCTTGCGGTACTGTCAATTGGCAGCCATGGGAACTGCTGTAAATACGACTCGAAATAGAGTACCAGCTATTTATAGAAGATATGAATCTTAAAACAATTCATATTAATGAACCATCCGTTATCACGAAATCGGAAGATATAAAAACGAATTGTTGAGAAGAGTACCATGATAAAACCATGGATGGGTGTAATAGAAAAAGATCTATCAAATGTGTCCGACTTATTGACTAACACCTTTAGTTAAAAGAGCTAAATCGCTAATATCTTGGACCTAGAAATTGACACAAATGGGTCACAACGCATATAATTATAATGAAATATGAATGTATATGAACTGATTTAATTCGATTATTTCCGTCTTTACTCTAATTTCAAATCAGTTCGGCGAAATATGCTCGAAGTCTCAATCGCATGCCAATCTTTAGCTATTCCAGTCTACATTATATGCTCTCCGGATAAGAATATGCATCACCATGTAGCTTCGTTTTTCATGTCCCTTGTTAAAAATGGGCCTGAAACGCATTATGGTACACGATTCGTGTACCAATGGTATTTTTTTTATATTTTGTCTTAAAAATAAATATTGGATATCAGAAGCCCATCTTTCCCGGTAAGATCACAACATCAATGTTGATTTAAATTGACAAATAATTCGTGTTTTCATTGTCGAAGATTTTGGATGATATTGAGTTAGAGAATTAACTAGTTTAAAACTTCAAAAGAAAAATTATCAAAAGCCTTAAAAGAAATTAGAGAGAAAAATAGTAGATAAGAGAAAGAATTAAGGACCATTAAGAATAGATTTGGAAATGAAAGCGAATAATTTTCTGAACAATTAAATGACTCTTTATTAGATATAATGGATTGAGAAGCAATTACATGTACAAACCCTTTTCTTGACTCGTTATGGCAAGAACAAAACAAAAAAACAAAAATAACAGAAAGTCTTCCGGGAAAAGGTGGCACCAATGATAATTAGATTAGCTATTCTTTTACACCCCAAACTGGACTTATTTGCATCTACACGGTGATGAGACCCTGTGGGGTTTCAATCCAGATGTAAGTAGAAATTAATTTGTTATTTGTGTCTTATCAATTCCCAAAGCATTCATTACAAGTGTATCAAGGATGTGGCCACCATTTTGATTAAACTTTAAATTTATGTTTATATAACGAAGATCTTGGTTTCTATTGACAACCGTGCATATATCCGAACGTAACTTCCTTGATAATGACCATGTTACACATCAATGAAAGTTGAGTTCGAAATTTGTAAAAATCGACCTAAATCTTTAGAAATACACCATTTTGACGTGATGTTTGTAATCTCTGCGCGATTTTTGGCTCTACTTGACAATCTCGCAAAACCAAGATACAACCTTTTGATTCCCCACAGACGATATGTTACGTACTCCTTTTGTAAAAAATTCAGTTAATGTTTTAGGTGTAGGGGCGGATTGGGCCGTCGGACGAGCTTCCGAAAGGCCGGTCGAACATAAATGAAAAAGAAAAATGTTGTCTAAAAAACCTTTCTCTGCTGAACATTATAAGATGGGGGATATTGGAGCGATGGTGATCATGTTGTATGTGGCCGGTGGCTTTAACGGACCGCCACGCCATCCCTGAAGTCTAGAATGGGCTGATATAATAGACTTTCTGTGCCGGGTGTGGGTCGGAATTCGGAATCATTGGGGATTCCGAATTTCATCCGAAAATTTCATCGGTCAAAATTTTCTTAACTCGTCCCTTTTTTTTACCCAGTTAAATTCTCTTGACGATACAATGATAATACTTTAATTAATAATATGACGATATGATAATTTCACAGGTTAATGGTTGTAAATTACTTGCCGATCGGGATATATTATTTGACAGAGACTGTAATTAGATATGCCACCAAATCATTTATTTCGGGTTCATTTTTCAAAAATTTCCAGGGGCTGCGCGCTCCGTAAAAGGGGCCGCTCCGACATGGGAACCCGAGCCGGTTGCTGGCTCCGATCCGCCCCTGTTTAGGTGATTAATAATGATCTGAAATACATGGCAAAAGAACTGAAAGATGGGTAGTTTTGATTCATGATGAAATGACAATCGAGTCTGATTTAGTATGTAGGTTTATTTAGTTCATTGACAATGGTTATTAATTCCACATTTTCAATAGTTTGACAATTTTCTACACAATTTTGAATGCAGGTATATAACCCAAGATCAGGAGAATTATATGGCACCATACCCGATGGAACTAAAGCCTAGCTTATGTCGCCCTACGACGAGACAAAACTGACGGCGACTGGGAATCGGCGACTGGTTTACGATCAACTGGAACTGATCAGTCGTGACTACCTTGGTGACCTGAGCGCTCTTACGACTGGTGCAAGTCGGACGGCGATCAGTCGCCGTCCAGTCGTCTCCAGTTTTTTCGAGTCGCGCATGTTCTACTCTTACGACTGGGGACAACTAGTTGTCTCTAGTCGCAAGCGACATGAGCGCTCTTACGACAATCTCGACTCAGCGCTTCCCTGAGGTAGCCAATAAGATTCGTTTATTCAGTCACGTATTAACATGGGAGGCAACAATCATGGCGGAAAAGTGGATCGAGGCCGACGAAGATAGGTTAATTGAATTATGGCAGCAACGACCCTCGCTATTCGGCAACACGTGACTAAATCTGATTTGTTTAAAAACAAGAAAAAAACATGCTAATACCGCGCATTGTTGGGATAAATGAACAGTAGGGCCTACCCCCTTAAATTTATTACAATGATAAATTTTGTTGATGTGGAACTCTCCTCTTTCAGAATTGCCGCCGCCATTTTAAAGCTTACCACGTGCTACTTGCAGTCATGTGATCAGTTGTGACTCCGATTCTCTAACTGGTGCCGGGCGACATAAGCGGGCTTACGATAAGACAAACCAGTTGCTCGTGGTTGAATCCAGTCGTGGATAAATTCAGTCGTAGCGACATAAGCTCTCAGTCGCCGTTAGTTGCCGTCAGTTTCATCGCGTCGTAGGGCGACATAAGCTAGGCTTTAGGTAGGTAGTCATGTTCTAGTTTCCATAGTTGTAGGGTTAACAACTCCTTTCGAATGGCCAATAAGATTCAGCCTTGGTTATTTTGGTACATGTTCAGCAAGAGCTGAAGACATAGATACCCTTTGTCTTGGGAAGCAATTTGCCATTTAGAAATTACCTGCAAATTGAAGGTTTACAAAAAGATGCATTAATTAATTTGTGCAATGAATGGTTTGTTGAAGTAACTGTGTGATTCACATTTTTCAGAAAATGTCAAATTGCTCATGACTTAATCCTTGCTTGTTATATATATACAATGTTATCAGATAATTTAAAAATTAATTAAGATAACAAAACCACAGTATCAAAGACAGATAAATAAAAAGAAAAGTGTAACATTTACATTAGTACTCCGGGAGCAACATAGATCAATAGAATTTTTGTTCATAGTCCAACTTCGTGCACTTTTTTGGACTTGTATCCCTTTTAGAATAATGAAAAAAAAAAACAAATTAAATTTGACAATATTGTTGTTTCCAATTCTTAGTTCAATACTTTTTTAAGTTCTTTATTTGTTTTGTATTTTTTTTTGTTTTTTTTTTGTAAATGTGCTGTGAGCTGTTACTGTGCATCGTGGTCATACTTTTATTGTTCAACAAAGTTTATCGTTTTAACTTTAACAATTTACTTCATTTGTTGTTATTATCATTTTACTTCTACGAAATATGTTTTATTAACTTACAAATGTTTACAGCCAAACACCACCTCTACCACCAGGATCTACTTCACATAAAATTATCACAATGGCAAACACGTTCTTCAAACAAATGTGGAGCCAAAAGTTTTTCTGTTGATGCGGTGAATCAGACTACCATCACATATCAAGGGTAAGTACATTCCAATCCTGGTTAAAAACACACACACATTTAGTGCAATTGAGGTGGAACTGTCGTAAATGTGACAGACTAACTCGGCGCCAGTGAACAAACTTTTGAATACAAGGCGCTATAGAAATCCATTATTATTATTAAGTAGATAAATAATAACAGCATTCATTGCAACAAAACAAGTAGAGTATGATAATATATGTTTTCATTTTATAAAAAGCATTTATAGCATTGACAAATTATTTAATTTGTTTATACCTTTTTATAAATATGACAGAAGATACCTGCGAGACAGCTAACTATAGAAATTGTGAACAGACTTTTTGATTGCCTTAATGTAAGATCAAAGTCAGAAGGTAACAGAGTTAAAAAACTGATTTAATGCCGTATACAGATGTTGAGGCAAGTATTTTTTTTTCTTACTTTGTAGTGTGTGGGTGGGGATAGTGGTCTGTAGTGTTGCACATCTTGTCTGTATATATCACTGCCAGTGCCAAGCAGACAATAAACTACTAGAAGAGGTATTATTTGTTTAGATTGTGTATAACTTATAAGGTAGCACTCGCGGTGTGTGTGTGTGCACATCGGAAAAATCGAAAATGTTTATTTCATCGCAGATATATAAAGGCCTCTGTGTAACAAGTAAGCATACAATATTAAAACCAAGTACGAACAATCCAAACCATTAGGCAAAAATCGAAGTACTAAAGAACGTAATAGGCAAAATAGTTAGGCAATTAGTGTAATCAGCAAATGGACTGTTCATCGTGTACGGAATACACAACAAACAGTGGTAACAGGTGTCCGGAAGAGTAAGCTTATCCTGCCTGGCGCGCCACACCCAAACTACTAGGCAAAATGTAGGTAAAATAACGTGATTGGCCAATGGACTATAGGTATGCAAAATGCACGTGATGAACATTGTTAACGATGTAGTAGACATAATCAGAGAGATAGTAAATAGGATACGCGTCAATTAAATATATCAAGAATAATAGCTGAGAGCGACATGTCAATATGACGGCCATAAAACTTTTTAAAGGATTTCAGAAGTTTAGTGCGTAAGTATCCTTGTAGTTGAAGCTTAGTTGACAAATGTCTCGATCTACTTAAAAAATCAGAATAAAAAGAACAAGCTCTCGCGTAACGAATTAGCTGAGACACACACACTCCATAAGCTGGTGATACAGGAATGTTACTACTAATAAATGGAAAGTTAACAATCGGAAAGTCAAAGTCATCACGTTTATCATACAATTTAACACTGAGTCTATGGCA
The DNA here is from genome assembly GCA_948474765.1 of Patella depressa. NCBI lineage: Eukaryota > Metazoa > Mollusca > Gastropoda > Patellidae > Patella > Patella depressa. Next base: position 1,632,312 of record OX419718.1, read on the forward strand.
ATTGTCAAAATCGAGACGCAGATCCAAGTAGGAAGCGTAATTGTCACTGTCAGTAGTATTTTTAATTTCAAGCTCATCAGGATATATGAATTCTACATAATCACTAAATTTAGGATTATTCAGTGATAGAACATCATCGATATACCGATAAGTAAAATTAAAATGTCTGACTAGTCGTTTATTTGTTTTAACTAGTGCCTGTATGTACTCGGCTTCATAGGAATACAGAAATAAATCAGCAAGCAAAGGTGCACAGTTGGTGCCCATGGGGATACCAACCACTTGCTGATATATTTCCCCTCCAAATTCAATAAAGATGTTGTCAATTAAAAAATCCAACATCTGAATTATCTTGATGGCGGTGAATTTATTTTTTGAATCACTATAGTACTTAACGAAATATGAAGAATTGTAATTAACAACTAAATATTGATATCTAGCAGTTCCCGATTTAGATGAAAAGACACTGTGAATAATATCTTTCAGCCGAGCTTTTAATTTACTATGAGGAATTTTAGTGTACAAAGTGGAAAAGTCAAAAGTTTGAATAGATGAGATCGAAGCAAGGGATCTAGATTGTAAACCATCAAATTCTTTGGAATATTTTAATATCCACATTTGATTAATACCACTACGAGAGTATATTTTGTCACAGTATTTTTGAATACCCTCTTTAACTGCAGTTAGTATAGATGTCAATACTTTTGAAAGTGGTTTTGTGGAACATCGGGATGAACCTGCTATAAAACGTTGTTTGTAGGGATTTTTATGTAGTTTAGGTATCCAATGCATATCAATGTAATTAAAATTATCTTCTTGGTAAATATTATAGAGAAGCCACTTAGATTAACTGTTATTTACTTTCCCGCGAGGTGGATGGCCGAATGATCTGCACATACGCGCTGTATCATAAGGTCTGTCATTGAGTCAAATGGCGTGGTTTGAATCCTCGGTGACAAGGAGAAGACTCGCCTCTCCAACCTTGTGGCTTGTTATGAAATCTGCTCAACATCCAAGTTTTCATTGTGGGTGGACGACTGGCCGTATACCACACTTTGCTTGTCTATCTTTGTAAATTCTGCAGTAGAAGCAACAGGTTAACTATAATGTACAGACATAATACGAACAATTTTATTTTAGAAAATTCTGTAGTAGAAGACACCAGATATCTCTTGTCTTGTGGTGTCCAGAGGTGTATACAATTTTTTTTTTCAAAACTCTTTGGGGTCGCATTTTGGAAATCACAGAGGTGGTTGGCAAGGAGAATCGACGGCCCGACTTAAAATGCATTTAGGTAAACATATATCTTAATTGTTGCTGGCATTTTCACGAATTTATAAAAATTGTCCATCTTTATTCCATTAAATTCAGGAAAGTTGGGCATTAAACCCCATTAAGTTTGCTCTTTGATTACATGTATATTGTGACAATACTGTTATAAATACCTGGAAAACAAGATTAGACTTCAAAGACATATGGGCCCGGTTTAACGAAATTTTAACTAAAGGAAAAATCCAAATTTTAGCAGATACTTCAATTTTGATTGGCTAAGAACTAAAATCAATCTAATATTGTCCAATCAAACAACTAAAATTCAGATCTTATCTTAGTTAAACTTTTGTGAAATAAGCTCCTGGGCCAGAGTTCACAAAGCATTCTCAGACTTAAGTTGAGAATTTGCTCAACTTTCAATCACTATTTATGACAAGTATCTTTGATCCAGAAACACAAAACATTTCACATAGTTTCTTGTTGATATTTTTGATACACTAAAGCAACAAAATAAGGCGAACAAGTCTGAGAATGCTTTCAATAGAATAAGGGAAATATTGAGAAATAAAGTGATGCTATTAACATAAAGACACAACCTCCAAAAAAAAAAGGAAACTGTGGTGAAATGTTTGACATTTCATGGAAATAAATTATAGATCGATTATCTACGTATAATGGCATTTTACTCCAATCAAATACTAACCATTTGGTTAGATTGGCTATATCTGTTTCATTGGTTGTTCCCCGTCTTTCGGAGAAAACAGGGGACATTTGAAATGGGTTCGCCCATCTGTCTGTCCGTCACACTTTTTGGGACACTATAACCCTCTTTTTAATTGAGATAGGTGTTAATTAGGTCGATGGAGTTCGAACATGAGCATTTTCTGCTTAAGCAGTGGACACATTCGCCGAATCAATCGGCGCCGAATTTTATTCGGCCGAATGGGTGGACACACCAGCCGAATGCTTCGCCCGATTCACCAGTCGATTACCTCACATGATCAAAACATGGCGGCGTCAATGTTTTCAAACAATCACGTGACTTCTCGATATGAGTGACGATTGGCTAATGAATCCTACATTCGGCCGAATGCTTCGGCGAACCGACCAGGCGAATATCATTCGGCCGATTAAATATTCGGCCGAATATATCAAACCTGTTTGATTCGGGCGAATCATTCGGCCGAATAACAGTGGACACACTAAGCGAATTTTAACGCCGATTGATTCGGCCGAATCATTCGGCTAGTGTGTCCACCGCTTTAGGGTCAGCCGAGATGAGCGATTTGATGCTTCGAGACACAACTTCAGTTCTGATTAAGTGAGAGTGATATAACTTGGTATATAGTTTCATTACATCAATAACTTGACTAAGTTCGATATTGAACACTTTCTGCCGAGGGTAAGTAGAGCGATAAGCAATTTGAGTGGCCGAGACTTTGGAACACAGTAACTTCTCTTCTAATTGAGTTAAAATGTTCGAACTTGGTGTATGTGTAAATTTGACCAATCCCTTGATGGGGGTGTGAAAATGAGCATTTTCTGCTTATGGTAAGCATAGATAAGCAATTTGGTTGGTTGATGCCTTGGGACATGACAACTTTAGTTCTAATTTTTAGGGTGATGAAACTTGTGGGGTATAGTTTCAGTACATCAATACTGTGTTCGATAATGAACATTTTCTGCTCAGGGTTAGCAGAGCGATAAGCAATTTGATTGGCCGACACGTTGCAACACAATAACTTTCCTAACTGAGCTAGAATGTTCAAACCTGGTATTAGTGTTTATTGGGTGAATGCCTTGTTGGAGATTGATGATGAACATTTTTTGCTTGCGATAAGCAACCTGATTGGTGTATGCTTTGGGGCACAATAACTGGGTTATGATGAAGTGAGAGCGATGAAACTCCGAATATAGATTCATTATATTATTAATGAGAATTTTCTACACAGGCTAGGGGGCGATAAGCAATTTGATTGGTCAAGACTTTGGAACATGACTACTCTGCGTTTTATTGGGGTAGAATGTTCATCTAGTGAATGTCTTGACTGAGTTCAATAATTAGCATTTCGAGCTGTAGCTTAGCAGAGCTAATCAATTTAATTGGTCGATGCTTTGGGACTAGATAATCTTGATTCTATCTGATAGAGAGTGATGAAACTTGAAGTGTATAGGTTGATTGCTCCATACTTTTGAAAAAAAATAAAATAAATAAATGTGCAAATAATTAATATGTGTCATCCATTTATTTTGGGATTTCGGCGGGGGATCAGCCTCACTGTTGACCGTTTTTTTTTCAGATATTTGAACGGAGGAGATTTAAATGTCAATTATTACTAAGAATTTATTGATAAAATATTGCATAAAATACACACCACAAGCACTACATTGAAATGTTTGGTCATTAATAAGATAATTTCTCAAATAAGTAAAGATCTGGTGTTAAAATTATGTCCTGTAATAAATAAATAAATATGGTACTTCTCATACACTCATAGAACATATGTATAAATTGTTGGATAATGACACGAGTAGAATTTATAGGTTTTTTTTAACGTTTTTCCAAGACCTTTAGACTTTTTCAGTTGCATTTTGTCAATAATGTTATATCTATGATGTATTGTTATATTAAAAATTTGTTTTACTATATCTAATAAAAGTACATGTTGGAATTTATGATGAATACTTCGTATATCAGGTTTTTTTTTAAACAAAAATCTTATTTCAATTTCAACTATCACTTCTCTATGCGTATTAGTTTATTTTATTGTTTACCCATAATAATGCCGCTTTTTATTGCAATCTTGTTAGCATTTAAAACGGTAATTTCATACTTTTTAGTTATATTTTTAATATATATTAAAATAAAGCCTTAAAATAGATGATATCTATAAACAGGCCTACCTTGTTAAAGAATAATCCTATAATTCACTGTTGCCAGTTGAGAAATTGGCAAAAATATCATTTTCAACTTCAAATTCAAACGTTTGAAGATCGCCATTGCGTGGAGGGGAATGGAAAACAAAGGAGGTAATTGTGTTATTATTTTCTGTGTCAGCGATTTTAATCCCTCTGAAATATTGTTGACTATAATATTTGCTGAACTCTAAATCGAGATATTATCTTTTGAATTTCAAGCCTAGTATTGATCATCATTAATAAAATCGGTACAATAAAATCATAGTCTTGATTATTCACTTTTGGATTCAGTCACCAATGAGCGTAGAGCAGCAGAAAAGATTCAAATCCGATGAACATCCTACACATAAGGTAACATCGAGCATTAATCATGGTTTTGATGGGTTAAAGATACATTATGTAAGATTTAGATAAAGAACTAGCCATTCTTGCTATATTAGTTCCAAAGTAGATAATGTAAAAGGAATAATTTGAAAATTTCATTCAAACTACTCTTATTGCAGGCTAAATTATTAGTCTTTGAAGGTTTGACAGACATGTGCAATAGTGTCAACCACGGTACTGGTTGATCAAAGCTAAGTCTCGGTCCTCCATATTTGATTAAATCTAAGGATCGCTGAACCATTCTAATATCTTTACTATCGGAGAAATATGATGTCATCGAGAGATGATAAAGGCCTGGATCAATGAATTAATGTCTAATTAATACTTTAGAAAACATTCCAGGCCTAAATAAAGACAGACCTACAATAGGAAGAGTTAGCTCTTGCTTAATGCATGTTTAAATAATGTCTAATAATTTAGACAACATTTCAGGCCTAACAAAAGGCAAACGGGCAAATTTATGTCTAGCATAATGTCCAGGAGAGGGGGTGGGGTGCAACATTCCTGTTGACGATACTTGATGCCATCATTGTCTCCAAATGACGTAGGCATAAAAACACTGCCCTTTTGTATCGAGAGATCCAATACCCCGTTTGGCATTCAATATTTATTATGAATATCTAGGACCACAATGTTGTAAAGTTTTATTGATGCAAAGCATTAATTGTGATATCACATATTATGTCTACGCCATTTTCTCGCATTTTGAATGCCTATCCCATCCTACCATCTGAGGATGAAGGACAAAGCATACGGTCGTGACACTTTTCTCATAAAAAACGTTCCTTTTCCATTGTTATATATAGCTGAATCCCTCATACACCCACACACATATAGGCTACACTGAATCAATTGCCCATGGATTGTGCACATAAATGTGACAAGTCATTAATATATTTTGTTTGAAGCTCACATATTTATGATCTAATAATAATAAGAACTAAATCTCTCTAGTATTTTGTGTTACATACACGTGTTATACATATTGCCCGACTTCATCACACAAAAAACCCACACACATCTCGTTTTGTTTCTTTAATTTTAATCAAATCAGACAGCTTGCTGGCAAAATAAACATCAGATATTATCTTTCATACACCATCCGTTCAAAGCAATTTCCTTTTTATCCCACAATAGAAAATGACAAGTTTATTTAAATACTCGCCCCAAGATATAAATGGCATCAATTCCGTAGTGTGCTGTACTTGAAATATTAAATATAATTCGATAGGATTCATAAAATATCATTCTTCTGCTAGAAAATCCGGTTAATTGGGTACATAAACCCGTTGCGACAATAAATGACCGGAATTCTGTAGTGCTGTACTTAAATATACTCTGCAAAAAAGAAAAATGAAACGTTTAGTGAAATTTTGGACTTGGGTGCACACTAACTGTACGTACCGTTGCCTCGTTGTAACAGTAATCGCGGCTCGTCGCTGAAGCAAACGGTTCATCAGTGTTGCTGTGAACATAGACCTACCCTTTGTTGTCTGTCTGACAAAAATTGAAGTCGGATTTGACGGTGTTGGCGTGTCAAAAGAGCATGAAGTTCGACATTCTGCCTTACGTAAGCTGTTAGACTCCCTAGTATGTGATCCTATGCCGTCCAGGGCCCCGTTTCTCAAAACGATTGTATCCTACAATAGTTGTAACAGCTAAGGATGTAACGAGTCAAAAAAATTTGAACCGGTTAACTGATGGGCAAAAAACCGACCGTGACCGGTCAACCGATTCAATTTATGTATAGTTAATTAATTGTCGGTAAGAGTTATTAATTGTCGGTACCGTACAAAACAACATTAAAGTTTACTTTTCACACTGTTTAACTTCATTTTAAATATAAACTATAAGGTCCTAAGTTATAAGAAGAGTTTATTTATTGCAGCTTATTTTCGATTTCATTCAAATTTCACCGAACGAAACATTGACATGATGTACAGGTAATACAACGGTATGCTACCACGTGGTTGTCAGTCGCCCCGATATCACATGATGCCGAACGTTGTGTGACTGATTGATCGGAAAAATAATTAGATACTTTTAGTGTTCAACCTGTTATAAATATAGGAATATTCTAAGGCCCCAACCTACCTCCATCTCAATGTGCAATATTAGAATGTAATCCAATAATATATTTAGTCCGGCGTCTTTATTCGCGCGCACGGCATTACGTTTATATTCATACGCAGTCAAAAGTGAATTTGTAGTCAAGATTACCCAGTCCGAACATACAACGCAAGACGTCGCTCTTTTCTGGGGAGTCTTAATAGATCACGCACACTTTACATTAGGTGAAAACATTAATATAGTATGCGTACAACTGGTGGGGAATCTAATGATTAATGGCGGGTATTATTAACTGTAGAGACAAATCACACCAAATCGAAACTATGTTTTTACGGACAGAGCATGGCAGACTCGCTTGTCATGATTCTTTGAATATAAAAAAAATAATGACCCGCCCACTTTCTACAAAAATCGTAGTTGAAAAAAAAAACCAAAGTGAACTACAGTAACAACTAACAAATATGAATTTATTTAAGTCGTAACACTAAAACAAATTCTAAAACGTTTTTTAAAAAACGATTAGTTATGACCCCCAGATTAAACTCGAAGCACGTAAAAAAAAAATTACAAATTATAGGCCCACTTAGCCTGTTAATAGATTTTATGTTCACGTTTAGTCTGTGTGGTATAGTCCTAAACTTATTGGAACAGTCAAAATTCGTGATTTTTATTCAAAAATAGCAACTTGTCCACATTCTCTGGTAACAAATTAGATCTGTGTTTAGTCACGGTTCTGCCTATTGCACTAAACGTACGTTCGCTCGGGACAGATGTTGCGGGAATTGATAAATACTTGTATACCAGCTTAGCAATATTGGGGAAATTTGATTCATTCAGGCGCCACCACTCTAAAGGGTCAGAAATTCGCACTAAGGCATTTTTAAATTCTGTTAGTTCTGATGCTATATTGTCAACGCCACTTGAGGAAGGGCCGCCCGTCAAATAATCAAAAACTCGACTCTTTTTCGCCACCGGTGCTAGATCATCAATCACTGTATTGTGTAATTGCGGGTCGGCAGTAGTACTATTGTCGGGCTTATTTAATTCAGTTAACAGAAGCTCAATTATGTCCCAAATCAAAGTTCTCTGGTTTTCTGCTAAAAATCTCAGAGATTTGTACCGTTGATCCAGGGATGTTGAGAGCATTAATGGTGAAAGTAGGCCAACGTCATTGGGAAGTCCATCCATATTAATGTCCAGTCGTTTGACAAGGCCATTTTTAATGACACTTTTTAACTCTAATACGAGATTTGAGTCACAATCATTACCAGGTAAATCGCGTTCAAAAAGACCAGCCAACAAGACATGTACACCGCTAGATGATGGTACTTTTTCTGTTGCCAAGATCTCCGTGGCGTCGGCTAACGGCTCCAGTATCGGTACCAAATCTTCAATTACTTTCCAAAACGAGTCCTTTAAATCAAGGGCAATACGATCTGATATTTTTGTAACAGAGTCGTCAAAAATTACTGAATACACGGGAATCCTTAATTTGAGAAGTCGCTCTAACATCATATACGTGGAATTCCAGCGCGTGGCAACGTCCTGGATTAGTTTTAGGGGATGATCACCCTGGGCCTTACGTAGCGCTTCTGTGGCTAAAACGGAATGGTTAAAATGGCTAACAAGTTTCCGGGCCGCCCCGATGACCCTAGCAATAGCCTGCAGCTTTAACCCATCAGTTATTGCCAACTGTAAAGTGTGGGCGAAACACCCAGTGTGGGCGAGACCAGATTCTCTTGCCGCCACCTTCATATTTGCGGCATTATCGGTAACTAGGGAAACGACACTTTTAATCTGAAATTCATTTATCAAATCTTTTATAACTTTAGAAATATTCATCCCTGTATGGTGGTCTTCTATAGCACGTGTAGCAAGCAAAGTATTACACATTTTCCACGAGTTTTCACAAATAAAATGTGCGGTTAAACTGATGTAACTAGTGTTAGTCAAACTGGTCCATATGTCGGACGTAAGTGAAACATCGACATCTTTAATTTTATTGACAACATCTTTCTTCGTTTCTTCATTATCGTAGCCCTACATGGCATTTGGAAATCTGGATTCAGGGCAGTCGAATACTCTCGGAACCCCACCCCTTCTACAATACTAACGGGACGTATGTCCCTAGCGCACATGAGCGCAAGCTTTTTATTTATATAATTAGTTCTTACTGGTAAGAGTTTTTTTGTCCCCCGCCTTTCAAAGAAAGTTGGGGGACTATTAAAATGGGTTCGTCCGTCTGTCTGTCTGTCCGTCTGTCTGTCCGTCACACTTTTTGGAACACAATAACTCTCTTCCTAATTGAGCTAGAATGTTCAAACTTGGTGTATGTGTTTATTAGGTCAATGCCTTGATGGAAGTCCAAAGATGAGCATTTTCCGCTTAGGGTAAGCAGAGATAAGCAATTTGATTGGTTGATGCTTTGGGACACGATAACTTTAGTTCTAATTAAGTGAGAGTGATGAAACTTGGTGTATAGTTTCATTATAGTAATACCTTGACTAAGTTCGATAATGAGCATTTTCTGCTCAGGGTAAGCAGAGCGATACGCAATTTGATTGGTCGAGACTTTGGAACACAATAACTCTCCTTCTAATTGAGTTAAAATGTTCAAACTTGGTGTATATGCTTATTAGGTCAATGCTTTGATGGAGTTTGAAGATGAGCATTTTCCGCTTAGGGTGGGCAGAGATAAGCAATTTGATTGGTTGATGCTTTGAGACACGATAACTTTAGTTCTAATTAAGTGAGAGTGATGAAACTTGGTGTATAGTTTCATTACAGTAATACCTTGACTATGATCGATAATGAGCATTTTCTGCTCAGGGTAAGCAGAGCGATAAGCAATTTGATTTGCCGAGACTTTGGAACACAATAACTCTCCTTCTAATTGAGTTAAAATGTTCAAAATTGGTGTGTATGCTTATTAGGTCAATGCCTTGATGGAGTTCGAAGATGAGCATTTTCTTCTTACGGTAGGCAGAGATAAGCAATTTTTGGATGACACTTCGTATTCAGTTTGATTGGTCGATACGTTTGAAAAAAATAAATGTGCGATTAATTAATGTGTCATCTATTTATTTTGGGATTTCGGCGGGGGACATCAGCCTCACTGTTGGCTTGTTATTTCTCAAATGTAAATAGACATTCACATGATTCTTCGGTTCTCAGAATTTCAGCGTGTATATATGTGTATGTGTATGAAGTTCAATATTATATGCTATCATATTATCTGTTTCAACAACAAAATTACCGAAAACAGATTTGCGTTGATGATCTTTTTAAACCATTAGTTCTCATTCCAAATTTACTAATCCATACAGTGCTGTCTGCCCCAAAATATGTGCCAACCCGCGTGTAACGAGAATACATATAAATTGTAAATTTAAAAACACTACACACTGCGCCGTATTCTGCATGGGAAACCCGCTGTAAAAACGTGAACGGGTACAAATAGTGTGACGAATCAAACCTCGTCACTGAGCATTTAAATTTGTATTTATATATGAAGGTATTGAGAGATCGATCTATCTAACCATCTTCGATGTCTTTGGCAAACTACCAAACTACGAAATCGCCGATAAATACTCCCTTTGCTCACTACCACCCGTTATTGTTTTAAAAATTTCCTCCGATTCGAGAATATTAAATAAATAATTAATTCATTTATTCAGGATACTTAATATACATATAATCACGTTCTGTAACAATACTCACCCAAAATTTATATAATTAGCGATTTCACACTCTACTGGCGACGTTTCCACTTACTGACGCACGTCAAAGATAACTGGCGGTTTCACCCAGGTAGTTAACGGTAGCCCAAATACTGACGTTTTCTTAATTAGTCACGCTTTTCCCGATTTCTCCCGCACACGTCTGACTTGTGGTATGTTTGTATAAACTCACGTTTGTTTAATTAGTCACGTTATTTTTACATACTGACACAAGTTAGAAAAACTCACTGATTAACTTAACTACTCCCCCTATGATTATTACTGACCATTTATAAGAAAACTAACGTACGTTACAAGTATTGACGGGTTTAAGCGACAACTGACAACACGTATATTTCTCACCGGTTTCCATGAATAGTAACCACAATTTCTACTTGCTTGGAGGATTTTCTAAGGCAGAAGCCCATTACTAAAAGCTCTGACGACATTTCTACACACTAAGCATCTTGCAGTGTTGTAAGATTAAACATATAGGATGAAATACTATGACATTATTATCATGTGGTACTGACAATTAAGGGACTAAGTTATTTTACTACAGTTAGGGTGCCCCACCCTAAATGAATATCTCCAAATATCTCGACAATTACACCACAATACTAATATATTTAGAAAGCCTTAAATCTGTTTCACACATTTATAGTCACTAAATAAACGACCATGCTGTACTTCATAAGCTATGATCATTTAAACCATACGTAAATAATACTGAAAAATGGTTTGGAGTGTCGTCCATAACATCCAGACACTTTTGAGTAAAAGATAGGTTACGTGCCCTTGTTTTGAAATTAGTCTCGCTTAACTAGTCTACCGATCATTCTACGTCTAATTGACGGGTCGGGATAATCAAGACTACTTTTTTTACGAAACATGGAACAAGAAATTGAATTTAGAAGCACCAACATCAGGCAACTCAACAATATTTTTAAGAACCTTGTAAAAGTAAAATGAAACTACTGCTTTGATCATATTCTTGCATTACGGATGTTGAGTCAGAGATATTATTTGTACTTAACCAAAATATGCAGCTTCTAATGGTACAGCTAATTATAAGGCAATTTAAAAAATAAAACGAGCGTAATTTCTAAAGATGCCGTAATAACCAAAAAGTTAAATATTATTGCTATTCAGAATCGTCAACAATAGTTTTTTTACGGCTGTAGTAGTGTTTGGTGTTTTGAACATTCCCGCATGCTGTTGCTATTTATAGCCTCAACGAGTGTGCGAGACTGTTAGAAATCAGTAGTAAGTCATTGAACTAAAACGTGCAGGATCAACGTGTCAAGAACAACTTTTCAGTTGGCACGTGGGGCACCCTACTACAGTATATTTCAAAACAAAAAAAAACTTCGTATTGGAAATACGCGAAAATTTAATGCCATTGGTTGTTCTTCTTGAATTGGTTAAATTATTAAACATTTCAAAGTTCCATATTACTACACAAACTGACATCAAAGCAGGAAGTACGCTTCGCTGAACACTAACTTGGATCAGCGCTGACCTAGATATTATATAACAGCTGCTAATTGTCAGACTTTATTGGGGGTAATTAAATGATCATGCCGCAGCTCAGCTATTTCAGTGAATGTGTATTTTAAACCTCTTTCAAGATTTTATCTTGATTTTAACAATATTTATGTCAAATAAGATAGATTTTATACACTGTCAAAAGTTAAGGATTCAAAAACAAGTCAAAGGCTTATATTAATTCGCCTCCTTAATTAAAGGAGCTAAGTCTTTAACTCAATATCCTCCAAAATCTTCAACATAGAAAACACGAATTATTTGTCAATTTAAATCAAAATTGATGATGTGATCTTACCGGAAAAAGATGGGCTTCTGATATCCAATATTTAAGACAAAATAAATATTTTACCATTGGTACACGAATCGTGTACCATAATGCGTTTCAGCCCCAGTTCTAGCAAGAGACTCGAGGAACGAGGCTAAAAACATTGTACCAAATCAAACGGCGCATGTAGACTGGAATAACTAGACGCTAAAAAAAATGCCTTCGGTTGACACTTTTGGTTTATTTCGCCGAACATAACTGATTTGAAATTGGAGTAAAAACGGAAACAATTGAATGCAAATCAGTTTATATACATTTATATCACAGTATTATATGCATTGCGATCCACTTGAATCAATTTCTAGGTCCCAAATGTTAGCGATTTAGCTCCTTTAATACATATACTAAAATAAACGTATAATATATACACTTCACATACAAAATACATTTAACAGTACGGTATTTTGTATTCACTATTAATCGTGCATACAAGAGAATAGTTTGTGTCACAAAAGTGCCTCACCATTTCATAATACGTTTTCAGGACGTCAGATGTATATTAACCGAGAATTTAATTACCGGTAATTCAGCTAGTATTTTACGATGGTTATTAGAGTATTTTAGATAAATTATGTATAAATATGTGGACTGTATTAAAAATGTGCATATTCATTTGCAAGGTATTATTACTATCACCGTTAGTTAGAGTTTGTAAATTAATAAAAATATTTGGTAATGTACGGCTGTCATTTGCGCCTGCTTAGTCCATTCTATGTTCTTTTAGATAATGTTTTCTGGTTTGTGAATCAGCCTTTACTAATTATGTTGTGGTGTAGGATATTTTATTTTGTTCATTTCAAAATGGCAGCCGTAACCATTGCAAAACACATCTAGTGTACTGATTATTTAATGTTAATTCAATCTTAAATATTGAATATTAGGATCCTATATTCTCCTGGCAAAATATCAACATCAATTGAAATTGACCAATATTGATTTCTATTCTAGTTCGATTAAACATTATTAAACTAAATATGCTATCTCATTTCTTTGGGGAAAATTCTCCACCCCCATCCTGACATCAAATGTTCATAGTCGGGGAAGGCATGTTAAGAAAATGGTGATATTATAAGGTTTCCAGCCAATTAATTTCTTATGATGCCACGTTTCAATTCACATTATTGAACCCTGACTGACAGTATGCAACCATCCACACTATTTTGTGCCGAAATTAAAAAGTCAGCAAAATATTTTCGGACTAATACATGTATCGGATAATCAAATGGAGGTTTATCGGGATATCAGTAAATAACGTTATTGCATGCGACCAATTTTAAGACACATGCATTTATAGTTCAGTGGTACCACAATAATCTTAACAAATGAAATCCACAAAAAGACAAGAAAAATAAATAACTGCAGCCTGCGAATAATTATTATTGAACTGCTAACATTTCTATTGTTTTTTGTATAGAGTTTGTTTTTATAATAAGTTGCAATGAAACAAGTATGTGTTACGTACGTTGTACTAATTTCAACAAGAAAAACAATCAAATGGCTATGAGTTACGGGTTGCGCAGTACTCATTTCAACACGCAAAACAATAAACTGACAATGAGTTACTGTTTACGTGGTACTCATGTCAACACGCACAACAATAAATTGTCAGAACAAAAGAAAATATATAGACATACGAAAAATTAAGCTTATCGATATATACCTGGATATAATCAAATTGAGGTCTGACTGCTGGATACGTATAAATGACGACATTGTTTTCGCCTTTTTACGACAGATGTATGTCTATATTTATATACTATTCAAAAAAAGTAGGGGATATTTGATTTTTAAGTGTTATTAAAGTCACCTAATGAAACTAACGAAGAAACAAATGACAAAATGAAATGAAGTTCACATTCATCGATTTATTCCAAATGATCGTTAGACTAAGTAAGGCACAGACTGACCATTATAAGGGTAAAATGATACCCGGGGTCAAACAGCAAAGTTACCACAGCATCACAACAAAGTCAGTAACGGGTAAATCCTCCTCTGCTTGCCAAACAAGCATTGATCCGACGTGGCATACTCCTAATGAGACGTCTAAGGTCATTTTGGTCCAGATTGTCCCATTCCTGTTGCAACGCAGCAGCAAGTTCTTGGACATTGGCAGGACGTTGTTGATGTTGACGTAACCTCTGTCCAAGCATGTCCCAGACATGCTCGATGGGGGAGAGGTCGGGTGATGTTCTGTTGTTGGAGGTAACCTGTAACGATCCTGGCCCTGTGACATCTTGCGTTGTCATCCTGGAAGATGAAACGGTGGCCATGACGTCGTACGAACGGCACAACATGGACTGCCAAGATGTTGTCCCGGTAGTACTGGCCTGTAACACGCCCTGCAACAACATGTAAAGCCGTTCTTCCAGCAACAGTGATGCCTCCCCACACCATAACAGAACCACCCCCAAATCGATCATGTCTGATGACGTTAACGTCTTGGAAGCGCTCGTTTTGACGACGCCACACCCTCTTACGTCTGTCCAAAAAATCAACAGTGAACCTTGACTCATCTGAAAACATCAGATTGCTCCAGCGTCGATTATCCCAGTGTTGAAGATCCCTACACCAACGACGTCTTGCCTGAATGTGATGATCTCTCAAACAAGGTGACCCCTATGCAGTCGATTCCGAATCATCTGGCCACTCACTCTCACACAGTGTCTGTTTGAAGATGGGCGCTGATCTGATTTGCTGTGATGACACGATTTCTCAAGGCCAAGGTACGGATAAATCGATCCTGGGCTTGAGTTGTCGCCCTTGGTCGACCTGAGCGTGGTCTGTCCTGTACAGATTGTGTATCACGGTATCTGGACCATAGCCTGCTTATGACAGACTGAGAAACATTCATCGTCCGCGCCACAACCGCCTGTGTTGTGCCGATCTGTAGCATGCCAAGGGCACGTAACCTTTCATTTTGGGTAAGCCGACGCATATCAAAATTTGTTTTCTGGTCACTAAAACAATTAAACTGATGTTTCCACCCTGGAATTCAATGCCACAATGACTGTAACATTCAAAGTCGGAGTCGTGCAAATCTTGGGTTGGACCCCCATGATGATCCCAAGCATCACCTGCATTCCATGCGGTAGCAATTGGTGCGTTTGGGCGTCACATGTAACTGGAAATGTTTCTTCTGTTAGGTTCTATAGTGACTTTTTTTCGTAGTCATTTGCATATTTTAGTATTATGCCCCCAAAATCAAATATCCCCTACTTTTTTTGAATAGTATATTTCATTATTCAATTTTATAAATGGCGTGACTATAAAACACGTACTGTGTCCTCCGTTCATCAACAAATACAAAATACGCATAGAAGAAACAGCCCCGTACAACTGGACATACAAAGATCCTTATACAAAGACCTGTTTGCGTAAAACACACCGACGAATGAAAAATCGCACGGTAAAAACAGTTTTCCTTCCCAAATTTTGATTTAACAATTACGCATCAAATAAAGTCTCATGGTCCTTGATTATACCCTTTTGGTGCAGTTATAACAACTATCGAGAAAACACACCAATTTAACAATACACACCGTGTCATTCGTTTTTTACCCGTCGGTTAATTAACGCACTCAGTACAGAAAACGCACCGTCCGAGAGTTGTTAAACCCTACCGATAATTAACTCACCTTTCAGTCCATTTTCCCCCCTTGTTAATTAACACACCTTATCTAGAGATTTTAAGCCATAATGAGGAGTTATAATCCGAATATTATGTTTTTATCCAGTTACATCGTTATTGACACTTTGAGATAGATTTTTATGAAGCAAATTTTGTTTTCCACCCTTACCGATTTCTCAGTGCTAGCTGGCATTAATATACATTATATATACAAAACAGACTACTAATGTATAGATTGTTCTTCAGTCTTAACACTAACATGTGAATATGCCGCATGTGTTGTGGATGTTTCATTACGAAAGGAGTGCATTTAATATGATTTTCGTCGTCTGTACACTTGAAATCCAAAATAAAGAAAATATTAAACAACAAAAAAGCAAATAAATGGTGGAAATCGTCAGATAAAATTTTTACTACGATTTTCGTCTTCAGCGCCTCTCAAAACCCATGGAAATATATATTCAATGATAAAAGAACAAATAAATGACCTGGTTGCTATGGATTTTGTTTTGGAACATACCAAATCTTTAAGCTCAAAATTTATATTTGTGAGTTGGGTAGCTTCAAATGGACACAGCTCAGTCAATTTTTGTTCAATTCAAACAAATTATACATCAAATTGAAGGTAATGAGTTGGAGAATGTGAACTGAAAATAAAAATTACTCAATTTTCAAAATCTCCTCATCCCGACTCCGTATGCCATGTTGGGTCACATTTGGTTATATTATAACATTTTTTTGTCCCCCGCCTTTCGAAGAAAGTTGGGGGACTATTAAAATGGGTTCGTCTGTCTGTCTGTCCGTCTGTCCGTCACACTTTTTGGGACACAATAACTCTCTTCCAAATTGAGCTAGTATGTTCAAACTTGGTGTATGTGTTTATTAGGTCAATGTCTTGATGGAGTTCGAAGATGAGCATTTTCCGCTTAGGGTAAGCAGAGATAAGCAATTTGATTGGTTGATGCTTTGGGACACGATAACTTTAGTTCTAATTAAGTGAGAGTGATGAAACTTGGTGTATAGTTTCATTACAGTAATACCTCGACTAAGTTCGATAATGAGCATTTTCTGCTCAGGGTAAGCAGAGCGATACCCAATTTGATTGGTCGAGACTTTGGAACACAATAACTCTCCTTCTAATTGAGTTAAAATGTTCAAACTTGGTGTATATGCTTATTAGGTCAATGCCTTGATGGAGTTCGAAGATGAGCATTTTCCGCTTAGGGTAAGCAGAGATAAGCAATTTGATTGGTTGATGCTTTGGGACACGATAACTCGATACGTTTGAAAAAAATAAATGTGCGATTAATTAATATGTGTCGTCTATTTATTTTGGGATTTCGGCGGGGGACATCAGCCTCACTGTTGGCTTGTTACTTGTGAAACAAGATATGCTAGGTTGTGTCGTCGAACTATTTATCTTACCGGCATCCGTAATATTTATTGATTTATGATGGATATTTTTCAAATGATTCCGCATGGTTGACGTACCGCTAGAATAGGCCAATAGCGTTCCACATAATGTGCATTTTGTCTTCTTCTTGTTATCGGCTAATTCAAAATATTTCCACACTGGTGAACGGTTTTCGTCTTTTGTAGTAGCCATTATTCTCTTAAATTTATATTTATAAATATTGCTGTATTAAAAGCCTGTTTTGTTTTTATTAAAATACTACGAACGCTACTACAAAATTAATTCTTGTGTTTACCACACGTGACTGAACACGTGACCCCATCGAGCCAATGAAACGACAAAAAGATTATAGCATTTGGCCACGTGCAAGAGAGACGAAAGATACTTTGTTCACGGCATAATTTTTCTACTACGTTTTCGAGCAGTGAATACGGTCGTTTTATAACCGGGAAAGTTTTGTATCAACGTGTAATATGAACAAGCGAGTGTTGGTTAACGCTAGTGTACTACTAGTGGATATACCTGACATTTTATATAGAGCGAATAACGGTCAAGGGAATATCGAACCGGTCACCTTATCGAACCGAACCGTAACCGGTCAACCGAAGTAACCGTTTACATCCTTAGTAACAGCTACAATCAACTTTACAACTATCGTAAGTAACAGTTTAATTGCGTTCCTCAAAGTTATTGTAAGGGAATTGTAAGTCTAGCAATTGTAAATCATGCGATTGTAACCTTACAATCGTGATCTTTTGTGCGAAAGTGAGAAAAATCGATTTGACCTACATCCGGTAGACGACATCACATCAATAGGTGGCCGTGTTATGGGAATGAGGGTCCCGTCAACGCACCCCAACACCTCCGGAAATCCCCCGATTTCGTAAAAACCGATCATGGTTTGTGAGGCGGTCTCTAACGTGGGAAAGGAGATGTTGTCGAGGACATTGATAATTCCCTCGACTGTTGGATGAAACACCCGAGATACGCTCGACTTCGCCGTGCCGTGGATGTCCCCCAACTCCGAAAAAAATCCCCTTTTCGCAAAATATCTTAGCGTTATCAAGACTGTTTTCAACGCTGAGTGCGTGAGAACGCTTTGTGTCGGAAGACAGACGTGGTTTCAGCATGTTAATCAGCTTAACATTGACAACCTCGTCATCCTATAGCGGGAGAATATATCAACATCAGAGAAGACATCTAAAACACGGGTCCTGTCCCTGAATATCCTATCAGGACCAATCTTTCCCTTCTTTTGTTGTTGTATTGCAACAAATAACGCCATTTTACATTCCACTACAATCGATTGTAAGTATAGGTTACAGACGGTCATAGTAACTTACAGAATTGATTGTAACTTACAACTATTGTAACTTACAATTGCTTGGAGGAACAATGTAGTGATTGTAAATAAAAGTTACAATTGGATTGTAGTGACTTACAACTATTGTAGGGTTACAATCGTTTTGAGGAACGGGGCCGAATCGCTGACTAGTAGAGCGCGCTGTTGTGACGATCATAGGCAGTTGTGGTCGACTTGAGCGTGAGCTGTCACGTGTGGAACCGCGCTGTCCTTGCCTATCCTAAAGGCGAGCGATGGTACACCGGGAAACATTCAGCCGCCTGCAGCTACACCTGTCTGGGTTTCACCTACGTGTAACCGACCTATAGTTTTGTTGCGTCGAGAACCTCAGGATTTTAAAAGCTTTGGGTTCGGCTTTCATGCGAAAATCATTGATAAACTCGCGTATCTTGTTACTTATACTCGAAAACGTATTAGCGACCCCACATTTACAACCAAAAATGAATTTCTGCTATCCTTACATATTGACATTAAAACAGGTACGATTTATGGAAACGACGGCCCCGTTCAAATAACAAAATGATGATAAACTGGCTATGCGGTTTATTTTAAGTATAGTATATATAAAGTAATCTGATCCGTATATGTGTGAAAGTAACTTTATTTAACGTCCGCTTCCACCGAATTTATATCGCAGACATCCGTATATCCTTCTGCCCGTTTAAATTCGAAAGAACCCGATATATATTGGCTTATTACGAACATGCCGTGTACATCATGTAAAAAAACAAAAACATAACACGATTCTCAAATCTACCTTCTAAATTATATATAAATTGATCAGATGCATATGTCCTTCTGTTAGGTTAAATTCGAACAGACCCGATATATTGACTTATTGAGTATATCAACACGTTGGTGTAAATAACAAACTTATATAACATGATT
This sequence comes from Patella depressa, assembly GCA_948474765.1. Lineage (NCBI taxonomy): Eukaryota > Metazoa > Mollusca > Gastropoda > Patellidae > Patella > Patella depressa. The sequence continues at coordinate 1,651,842 of OX419718.1, forward strand.
CTCAATTCTATCTTCTAAATTGTTAATACGACTCGTAATGAGGTATTAACCTTTACATTCTGGTTTATACTGTAATTAATATTCTAAATTACCGGTGCCATTATGTGTGAATTACACGCACGTAAATTATCTTTATAACGTTTATAGCCTGTATTCAATTGTTCTGGCGAATATAATAGAACTAGACAAAGGGTCTTGCAGAGTTGGGTCGGTAATGGGAAGCCCAGCTTAACCGGCGAATGGCAGTTCCGAATGGCATACAACTCTAGAAGCCTCGACCGATCTTCGAGTGGAACTTCACAGAGAAGATGGAGGAAAAGCTCAAGCTAAGTCTCCACCCTCTCGCCGCTTGATCGATTTCCATAAAACGTTCATCTGGAATTTGATTTGTTGCTCTTGTTCCTATGACCTCTGTATATTTTGTCTTAAATATTAGATATGAAAAGCCCATCTTTTCCCCGTAAGATCACAACTTCAATGTCGATTTTAATTGACAAATAATTCGTGTTTTCAATCTCGAAGTCTTTAGGTGATATTGAGTTAGAGACTTCGCTCCTTTAAAACAACTTGATCTTTATATTACCGGTTGTGTTTCATCTATTATTAGTTTCTCAACTTCTATGACAGGATGATATTTATCGGGGACAGTAATACAGGTCCTGTCACAGACATAATAATCAGGTCATGCATGTTCCACAAATTTGCAGCAGCGCCAGGTTTGGAAAGTAGTACAGATTGTTGACTGTGATCGTGATCATGGCTCGTCACACAGAGTAGCACAGTCGTAACGACCGGAACAAAGGTAAGGTTCATGGTCACTACAACAAACCGATTTTAATTTACCATATGTAGCACGACGCCGTTTCTATGAGATGGGATTTAACGTCTTACTGTTCTGTTCCGAACTGGGCTAATGAAGACAAGCATACGCCATACTGTGTGCTATGAAGGACATTTTGTGCCGTAACAGCGGCACTACGGCCAACTCTTATATCGAATTCCTAATGTCAAAGGATCTTGTACGTGCACGCCAATTTGTACACGGGACCTCTGTTTTCCTCCCATCCGAACGACAAGATAGCTGTCCTTGGGAGGCCCTCTGTCCTGCATTACTGACAAGGTGAAACCACGTCGGAAAATCTTTCTCGGCTAATACCAAGATCGAACACCCAACCTCAAGACTACTGAGAGCCAGCGTCTTATCCACTTAGTCACCGTGACCCTCATATTCGTGTTAATGCTTCGTTTAACAATTGTATTTTGAATATATAATATACAACTTTTTCACACTCGACTTATTTTATTTCTTTATTCGTTTCTGCGGAATTGATTTCTTCATTGGGAGGCCTTGGTGTCATTATCAATAACACAGAGTAACAGAAACAGATATTGATTGCCCAACATTTCTTTTACGAGAGCAAAGGCATATTAATTTAGACATGCATATCTCACTTTCTGGCACACAATAACGCTGCTTTTATGATTGAGGTAGACATTTTCAAATATAGTGTAGGCGTTCATTTGGGTAAATACTTAACGATGGGCATTTTCTTCTTAGACTTAGCTGAGATAAGCAATTTGATTTGACAAAATAACTAATACTTCAACTACGTTCCATAATAAGTTATGGATAAACAATTGCATTGATCCAGAATTTGGAACGCCGTAACGCTACTTTTAACTGAGGTAGAATGATAAAACTTGGGGTAGTTGTCTAAGGTAAATGTCTTAACCAATTTCGATGACGATCATTTTGTACTAAGTTAATTGGTCGTGTTTCAAACCTTGATTCTATTTGTGTGAAACTCGAATCGAAATCCCACTTTATGCCGAACCGTATTCCAATCATCCAGTCAGATTGTTGGAGCTGCATTCACAAATAATAATCAATGCCGGGAAAATGTCGCACAAAGTAGTGTGGCTCCAGACAAAATGTTTTAATCCATGGTTAGTTCACTACAAATTCGATGTATTGGAAAGTAAAATTGGTGCTGTTTTTTTTAACATCTTTAGATTATTTAATTTTTTTTTTTCTGTTTGACCCGCCAGTCCGAAAAGTCAGATTGCCCGCAAATAAAAACAAATAAAAAAGATTAGATTATGTTAGATTAATAATTACACGACAGAGAGGAGAGAGAGATGGTGTTTAACGTTCACTCGACACAAACTAGGTCATTTCGAGACTAACATATGGTTTAATCTTATTTCGATAATTCGCTTGCGCGTAGGGGTCTTTAGCAGTAGGAGGAAACCAGAGTGTCCGGAGGAAACCCACGAGGTTAAGAAGGCGTCCCTATGCCACATACGCTCACACTAGGGATCGAAACCACAGCCGCAAGCCAGAGGTGACAGGCCAGCTAGAGGTTGAAGCGTGGCACTCTGGACCACTAGGCCATCCCAACCCCCCAATAATTACACAAATAAAGGTTCGACGGTATATGACGATAAAACCTCACATTCCACCGTCATATGTTTCTAATCTATGTTTCTTCCTTTTGTTTCAAAACGATTGATTAACAATTACAAATACACGTGAGGACACAATAATGACGTCATTATTACAAAAAATACGCAGCAACGCGCAACTTTTTAAAAACATCACATCAGTGGGATTAAATCCTAATATCAAATTTATCCCATATAAGAAAAAAAAACAACCTCGTTTAATAAAATTTAATGAGTTTTTGACAGAAAGGTGATCTGCAGTGATATAAATTGTGCTGTTCTCAATAAATATGGGTAAATTTGTTCGTATTAATCTCTTTTTGCGCAGACACCATAAACCTTTACGTTATGTAACAACTTTGTCATTTAATGGTCCTTTTCAAATGAACAGAGTTTATAGTTTTAAATAGATAACATAATCCCGAAGACTAAAATTAAATACAAGTCGACCTAACTTGATAGAATCAAACACTGAGAACATTTTACGATGAGAATACGTCGACATAAATCCCGTTACGATGTCTGATATATTATTATTTCATTGAAATTTGAAATATAAATCTTATCAACGACTTACAGGAATTATTCCCAATAAAAATCTCTATAATGGAATAGTTTATGCCCTTTCAAAGCTTGGCGGGTAAGAGGCTGTCTCGCTAGTCTGGAGGTGGAGTGTTCGATCCCTGCATTGGCCGAGAGAAGTTCATCCAGATTTTGCGGCGTGGTGCAGGACAGAGCGCCTGACAAGGACAACTGTCTAGTCGTTCGGATGAGACGAAAAACCGAGGCCCATTGTACACATCGGCGTGCACGTAAAAGATCCCTCATCAGATGGAATTCGATATAAGAGTAGGTCGTAGCGTCGCTGCCCGGGCAAAATTTCCCTTACAGCACACTATATGGCGTATGCCTGTCTTCTTTAGACCAGTTTAGGAGCAGAACAGTAGGACCTTAAACCCCATTTCATTTCATTTCATTTTGAATAATGACTTTTCTGTAAAATACATCAGACGTTAATCGAATGCCCCGCGTCGAAGATATCTATCTGCATAAACATTAGATGTAAAATTTGGTCTCATAATTACGAGGCGTTCCTCTGGAGAATATAAAGAAGACGCTTCCTACACAGGTCGTTTCATAAACATTAAAAAGAGCAATAAAACCGTTTTAAAATCTGTTTTGACACTGAAACGATATGTAAATATTATAGAACCAGATCCGATTAAGATACAGAGCTATATATCATTTCTATTTTTGTCCCCCGCCTTTCGAAGAAAGTTGGGGAATTATTAAAATGGGTTCGCCTGTCTGTCCGTCACACTTTTTGGGACACAATAACTCTCTTCCAGAATATTCAAACTTGGTGTATGTGCTTATTAGGGCAATATCTTGATGGAGTTCGAAGATGAGCATTTTCCGCTTAGTGTAAGCAGAGATAAGTAATTTGATTGGTTGATACTTTGGGACACGATAACTTTAGTTCTAATTAAGTGAGAGTGATGAAACTTGGTGTATATAGCGATAAGCAATTTGATTGGTCAATTCTTCTAATTGAGTTAAAATGTTCAAAATTGGTGTGTATGCATATTAGGTCAATGCCTTGATGGAGTTCGAAGATGAGCATTTTCTGCGTAGGGTAGGCAGAGATAAGCAATTTGATTGGAGGATACTTTGGGACAATATAACTTAGGTTCATCTTGATTGATGATTGTTATGCAAATACAATGACTGCATTCTCGTTCAGTAATGGATTCGACAGTAACAGTGTATAGAAACGATTGACTCGGACACGAGTGCCCTTTCCCCTGGCCAGGGGGGGGGGGGCTTTTGTCTGCCTTTAGGGTCCCCCTAACTAGGGTACATTTTCATTTTTCTCGTCGGTTTTAGCATTTTTCTTTATAAAACACTTTTGGATGACACTTCGTGTACAGTTTGATTGCTCGATACGTTTGAAAATAATAAATGTGCGATTAATTAATATGAGTCATCTATTTATTTTGGGATTTCGGCGGGGGACATCAGCCTCATTGTTGGCTTGTTTAATATATTATCGATGGCCTTCACTACACGAAGATCCTGTGACGTCAGACACTTGCTTAACAAATGACGTTTCTAGAACTCACCGCAACAGAGCATTTCATTGGTTAATCTCTTACATAACCAGAACACGAGATGTATAAACTCCTGCAGATCCTACGACATTGGTGGGGGTGGGGGTGGCCTAGTTGTCTAGGGTATGGCGCTTCGACCTCTAGCTGGCCGGTCACCTCTGTCTTGCGGCTGTGGTTTCGATCACTGGTGTGAGCGTATGTTTCCTCCGGGCACCCCAGTTTCCTCCCACAGCAAACACCCCTGTGCGTGTGCTAAGATAATGAAAATGAAATATAAGACTTGTCTGCGATATCACCTTCGGTGGAAGCGGACGATAAACGCCAAGAACAACAACAACCTACGACATTTTGAATTATAAAACCGAGATGAAATAGGACCCGCGTTTCAATCCAATTGTACATAACCAAGTATCACAATTCCCAATATGGTTTGTTATTACCATTACCCTAGCCCTGCTCATGGCATACCGCATAGCGTATTCCCATCTTCATTAGAAGAACAGTAGGAAGTTAAACCCTATTTCATTTCATTAGTACACTATACACTTATCGTATTTCTTCGAAGTCTCCATACAATTAGTCTTTGTTCAGCACTAAAAGTGTCATGGGTTAGGCTATGGCTATGATTAACTGAAATCCGTCACGCACGAGTTTGATGCCCGTTTCCGGCCAGTTGGTCTTTTTTACGTCTTGTGCTTCCGCTCAAATGTTTTAGTTCACAAATTCTTCGCTCTGAAGTAACAATAAATTGTCTACTAATCTAACTTTTAAAACTTCCCTACGGTCTCGGTTATATTTATCGCACGGGCGTCACTCGGCAATCCTCGACAGATTCCGGAACCTACATCTAGTCTCGGCTGTATGACAGTAAGTGATATGTACCTACTACGCCCATACATTTGCGATGCGGCTACCGGTTTACTTTAACAGGAAAACTTGACGCTATTACAAACAAACAAGACACCATGGGCGCAGTCATGTTTCATCCGGGACCTTTAAAGTAGTTCCGAGGCACCATGGGCGCAGCCATGTTTCACCCGGGACCTTCAAAATAGTTCCAATAAGGTAGAATTCGTCATACAGCCGAGACTAGATGTAGGTGCCAGAATCTGTCGAGGATTGCCGAGTGTATAGAAAGTCGTGATCTGGCTTATTTAGTAGTCCATACTTTCCGATCATGAAATAATGTGGTTTCGGTTATAATTTTTGTTTGTCTATAGACATAGCGTAATTTTGAAACGCATGTCCTATCGTTAGGTGTTTTTTGTGTATAGATCATTGATGTTTTATCAATCAGTGAAAATAGGCTAGGTGAGAGAGAGAGAAATGGGGTTTAACGTCCAATCGACACAAACCAGGTCATTTTGAGGCTAACATTTCAATTTATTTCAATAATTCGCTTGCGCGTAGGGGTCTTTAGCAGTGGGAGGAAACCGGAGTGCCCGAAAGAAACCCACGAGTTTGAGAAGGCGCCCCTATATCCATGCCACATACGCTCACACCAGGGCTCGAATCCACAGCCGCAAGCCAGAAGTGACCGGCCAGCTAGAGGTCGAAGCGCGGCACTCTAGACCACTAGGCCATCCCAAATCCCCAATAGGCTAGGTGGCAGGGACATTAATATAGACCGTTCAGGAGCTTGGAATCCAATGTTGTTTGAATTTAGTTATGAAATGAAATGTGGTTTAACGTCCTACTGTTGTGCTCCGACTGGGTTAATGAGGGAAATTTTGCCCTGGCAGCGGTTCTTCGGCCTAATCTTAATTCCAACTGCCATTGGATCTTTTACGCACACTCCAATGTATACGGCTGTACTTCTCAGACTTTCTGCACTGCACCACCGAAAAGGGGAAACCCCTTAGGAATTCTCGATGGACTTTCTCGGTCAATGCAGGGATCGAACACGCGACCTCCGGGTTAGCGAGCCAGCGTCTTATCCACGCAGCGACCGAGACTCCCACATTTGGCAATGGGATGTGAGAAACTCTATAAGACTCTAGAATACATTGGGATTTTTCTTGACATTTCTTGTTATTAACGGGGCATTATTGTAGAAACTGGAATGAAATCTAAGTTGATAAAAGGAGAACATAATTACATGTAGGTTGATGTTCTTATGGTCGCTTTTAATTGGTCAGCATAACATAGCTAATGTGTAGATCAGATTGCCGATAGTATTCCATATTTGAATTCATACGCGAAACATGACATACACCAGGTAAATGACATTGATTTGAAAATATACAGGTGTACTATTTCCAACAAAGTTAAAAAAAACCAAAACATGGCTGCTTTTTAGTTGTTTACTCTCAGTTTTTTTTAACTAACTTTGTTATACCAAACAAAGCAATATAATACGATGAACTAATTTAAAATAAAGAATAAATTACATAGGCTTACGGGCTCGATGACAGTTTGATTTGGGGTTTTTTTGGTGGGGGGGGGGGTTGCAGAACCTGAAATGTACGAAAAAGTTTCGGGTTTACAGAGAACGGCACCATCTTCCTCGAGAGCCAAAGGAGTGGAGCTTACCTTGTATGGACCGACCCCCACCACACTTAAAAAATTATTTTTGGAATAATTGAAGGCTGCAAACACGTTTTCCTGCTATTTCCACTCGTGAGTACGGAAACTGAAAAATGGTCATATATAGCCTAATTAAGGTGACTAACGCGAATTCTAATCAATCGTTTATAGTCCACGAAGACTGTGCCATTGAGAGTAAATTTAACTGCCGCAGACGCGTTTTCCTGATAGTCCAGTATGTGAATACAACAACTTCAATTTGCCTAATTGGCTGACCCGAATTCCAAACAACCAATCACTCGTCGGTGGGTTTGGGGGTTTTACCCTCCCAGAGAAAATTTTGAAAATTTAACCAACGCAAATGCGTTTTCTGCTATTCTAGCCCGTGTAAGCAACAGTTACTCCAAGAGTATCCAATGGTTTTGTAACCGAAATCCCACTCTGAATACCAACAATCCAATCAGACTGTTGCAGCTGCATTCACAAATAATAATCGATGCCCGAAAAATGTCACACAAGGCAGAGTGGCTCCAGACAAAATGTTTTAATCCATAGTCAACTCAATACAAATCCGTGGTATTCAATTAAAAGTCAGCTTGTCCGAAAGTTAAGGAGGCATCTGCCCCTCCCCCTGCCCCCCCCCCTTGACTCGTACGCCTATGACAAATTATTATACCAATAAGACTGATATTTCAAATTACACGAATTTAAGCAAAGCAACATGAACACACAGTCTGTTTAAAGAAAAGTAAATCATGTTTTGAAAATACATGAGAGATAACCTGAATTTAAAATAAACACCATAAATAATTAAAAGAATGACAAATTTAAAATACCCAAACACGAGACTGTTTTTATAAATTATTGACAAATGGTGAATTGCATTTTGAAATATTCTAGGCAGACCTGACCAATATTGATAAAAAATAAATATGTATTATCAACGATTATGACGAGTTCCCCCGAGTACCATTATTACAGTGGGATCATGGTAGCTAAGTGGGTAAGACGCTGGCTCACTAGCTTGGAGGTCGGGTGTTCCATCCCTGCATCGGCCCAGAAAGTGCTCTCAGAATACTCAGGTATACAGGAGTGGTTTCCCCTTACCAGTGATGCAGGACGGAGGGCCTGACACGGACAGCTGTCTAGTTGTTCGGGTGAAGACCCGTGTGCACTTAAAAGAGCCCTTGGCTGTTGGATTCGATATAAGAGAAGGCCGTATTACCGCTGTCCAAGCAGAATTTCCCGCATAGCACACAGTATGGCGAATGCCCGTCTTCATTAATCCAGTTTTGGAGCAGAACAGTAGGACGTTAAACCCCATTTCATTTCATTAGCCTGGTTATAATCGCTGTCTGGGAGCTTGTTAAAAGATTGTGACTATTTGCATGCTTTCTCTGACACTTTGGGCGATGTAATTAAATTCCTGATTCTGATTGGCTTTTATATACGTTAAGAAAGCGTTGCTTGCCCGGAGGCAAACCGGTGTTCAAGTTGTGTTTAGAATGCAGCATGTTACCTTCCGGAAAAATAATTAACATCAAACTCCGATGTATTCAACCATTTTATTGTTTAACCAAATCAAAAAGTTCTGGCCCCGAGTTCACAACTTTCAGGCATTGTTTATGAGAAATATCTTTGATCCAGAAACACAAAACTTTCTACATAGTTTCTTATCACAAAATGATTATAAAGGGTTATATTTTAGTTAAAATAAGGCCAACAATTTTGAATACATTTTTAGTCTGACAATGCTTTGTCAACTCGGGGCCTGACCTTTGTTCTGCCGAGTTGGACGTGTGCCCTTTCTCTGGTCATTTTAAGTAATATAAAGATTACCTAAGTAACGAAAGGTATCATCGTGACTCTCCGAGCATGATAAGTTTTAATGCCATATTCTTTTGAATCACGTGAATACATTTTTAGTCTGACAATGCTTTGTCAACTCGGGGCCTGACCTTTGTTCTGCCGAGTTGGACGTGTGCCCTTTCTCTGGTCATTTTAAGTAATATAAAGATTACCTAAGTAACGAAAGGTATCATCGTGACTCTCCGAGCATGATAAGTTTTAATGCCATATTCTTTTGAATCACGTGGCTGAGTGGGTAAGACGCTGGGTCGCTAGCCCGGAGGTCGGGTGATCGACCCCTGCATTCATCGACACAGTTCATCCAGATTTTCCAGCGTGGTTTCACCTTACCAGTGATGCAGGACGAGTGGGGGGGGGCTGATAAGGACGGTTGTCTAGTCGTTCGGATCAAAATAAGAGTAGGTCGTAGCGCCACTGCCTGGGCTAAATTTCCCTCATTATAGCACACTGTATGGCGTATGCCCGTCTTCATTAGGCCAGTTTGGGAGCAAAACAGTAGGACGTTAAACCCAATTTCTATTTCATGCCATGTTCTGCAAACCTTATCCAATAGATTCCTAGTGATGGTTAAAAGCTAAAAGCGCCTAATTAGCCCGCCCCACGGAGAGGGACAGATGGGGTTTAACGTCCACTCTACACAAACTAGGTCATTTCGGGACTAATATATGGTTTAATTTTATTTCAATCATTCGCTTGGCTTAGGGGTCTTTAGCAGTGGGAGGAAACGGGAGAAAACCCACGAGGTTTGACAGGCGACCCTACTCCTTGTCACGTACAAACGGGGATTCGAAACCACGCCAGTTGACTCAATGACAGGCTTTATGATACAGTGCGCAGGTGCTAACCATTCAGTCATCCAAACTCACTAAACGACATGGGATTCGATTCTTGATGTAGGCAAGTTTAAGAACATTTAAATATTTGATGTAGAACATTTCAAAGCTAGCCTTCACTTCAGATTTACATATTATACGCCAGACAGTGTGCAATGAGGGGTCTTTTAGTGCACGCTAATGTGTACGGGGTCCTCAGTTTTTCGTCCCCTCTGAATGACAAGCAAGCTGTTTGTCAAGCCCTTCGTCCTGCATCACTGACAAGGGAGAATCACGCCGAAAAATCTGGATGAACTTCCTCGGCCAATACTGGGATCGGAAAGCAAACCGGCGTCTTACCCACTTAGGCACCGTCTGTGCTCCCTCTTAATACGATGAACAAAGGCAATCAATTAATTCCAAGTGCTTTATAAATATATAATTACACACTGTTTTTCAGTTATATCGGACAACGTAATTAGCTAAAATCATCAAATGTTATGTAAATGTTTTCTCAAATAAATACCGAATGCATTACCCCCTTTAATTAAATGCTTTTTTGGGGGGGGGGGGGTAAAAACTTAGATTAATGATAATAATTCCATTATCCCCTTTAAATGATTTTTTTGGGGGGGGGGGGGTAAAAACTTAGCTTAATGATAAAAATTGAATTTTGTTTAAATTAACATAATTAAAGACCCAACTGAGGAATTTAACACTATTCCCGATTCACATAAAATCTTCTTTTGGGTTGAAAGAACTGACACAAGTTTCTGATACGTGTCTGGTGTTAGCACTCAATTCCGTAAATGATTTATCTGGTCCAAACATATTTTTATCAACCTTTGAACCACATCGTATCACTAAACCTAATATGCCTCTGAAACCTTGTCGAAATCTCGAGTTCATCCACCAATAAACGAATGGATTATAAGAGCAGCTACTCATGGCCAGCCAATGGGCAAATACCCAAACATAGCGCGTGTGATCTACGTCATAGATACTGGGGTGTACGTCACCAACTATTGTTGTTACGTGTAATGGCAGCCAGCAAATAGCATAAATTCCAACAACAGCTATCATCATCAAAACAGCCTGAAATACACAAGTAAACATGTTTAAGTGTTAAAATGTAAAAACGAATTGCTGTATTGTTATTCCTGGTAAGACACGCGTCTTAGCTAACTATACGAAAAGAATACACAACGTGAAGGGGACGCAAAGACAACAAGTGAAAATACTAGACGATCATAAGGCTATTCAAATATGTAGTAAGAACAGATACATGGGGCATACGTAGGATGTGGCGACCAGTTTGAGGAGTGGTCCGCTCTCCACGTCTGACAGATGACCCATGGTGCTACACGCCTACCATAATAAGGTCTGTCATTGAGTCAGGTGGCGCGGTTTCAATTTCCCAACTTGAACGTGACATGATGTGGGGTTTTCTCCGTGTCCAGTTTCCTCCCACTGGTAAAGACCCCTACGCGCAAGCAAATTATTGAAATCAATATTGAACCATATTATTACTCTCTCTCTCTCCCATATTGGTTACATATTGTTGTCGGTTTACATAATATATTGCTCAAAGTCATTACATTTTCCCATTTGAAAGAAAACACTAACCAATTTTTTTAGCCATGCCATTAAATTAATATTAAGTATTGTCTTTCCGTTGACATAAAAACTGAACAAACATAATTAACCAAGGAAAAAAACGATTCCAGACTCTTCCTTATTAAATGGGATTCATTAAGAGCATAAGACCAACAATAAATATTGTAACAATGGTACCATTTCATTTGAGGCGTCTGGTCCTGATTCAAAATACAATTGTAATAACTGACGAAAACATATCAGACTTTAAAATGTCAAAGATATATTATTAAGCTTCCCCCGGAGTTAGTATTACGTAACATATATTGCTTTTTGAACATTCGGTGCGTTTTTAATTCTTTAAAGTAAATCTACCGGGTAATTCTATCCCCGGTGCTTAACTTTAAATATGGTTATCTTTCAACATTTACATCATGCAAGCATCACAATGGTGTTTGTTCAATTTCGAATAATGTCAGCCAGTTTAATAATATCATAAACAAGTATCCTTATCACCCATTATAAACTTATAAGGGTAAATATCGTGATCTTTTGGGTATATTCTATGCCCGGAATAACTTGCGGTTTGAGTCCAGGCTTTGAATATATACAGGGGAATTTGGGGTTATTCTTCTGAAATGTCTCTATACCTGTAATGGGTTATTCGGTTTATTAGGTTTCTTTCCATAAGAAAAAGTGATAAAAGTGTTTTCTTATGGAAATCTGGGATATTCTCGTTTTACCTACATGTAAACATAGACGGTTTATAAGCAAGATAAATTCTTTGACTTCGTTTCTGGGAAGAAAGATTTATAAAAAACGGATTATTTTCTCCAGTCTTTGTTTCCCCAGCATAACCTCAGTCTCGTGCTTCTCAGACAGAGTGAGCCTACTCTTCCGGACACCTGTTGCCACTGTTTGTCGTGTATTTTGTTCACGATGAACAGTCCATTTGCTGATTACAATATTTTGCATTTACCGTTTTTTAGGACTTCGAATTTTGTCGAATGGTTTGGATTGTTCGTACATGTTTTTTTATTTCATCCTACACAGGAAGGCATGTATCAGTATACGAAACTCATTTACGTATACTGGCGCTTTAAAGCGGGAATTTCATTATTTTCTAAGAAAGTCGAAACATGATTATTTCTATGTCTTTTGCTCAAAAGGTTGTCACCTCTCTAGTATACGATCATGGGCAATATTTCCTAGGCATATACTCATTGACACAGGAAATAATAACACAATGAACTCCCTTGGTTTTCCTTTTTCCACATGGAATGGCTATCTTCAAACGTTTGAATTTGAAGTTAAAGATTGGCTGGCACTGCCAGGCAGGATACGCCCACATTTTCGAGAGATGGATAGAGAACAAGCAATACCGAAAGTGATTTTTCCTACATCATTAAGTTAGAATTTGATATGTGCAAATATCGAAATGAATTAAGATCTTTGGGTTATAAAGGTTCATTTCAGTAGGCTTCAAATTCGACTGGGGATCGTGTTGCTAAGTGGGTAAGATGCTGGCTCGGTAGCCTTGAGGCTGGGTGTTTGATCCCTGCTTGGGTGACAAAGTTCATCTAGATTTTCTAACGTGGTTTCCCCTTGTTCGTGATGAAGGATGGGTGGCATGACAAGAACAGCTGTCAATTTTGGTCCGATTTTTACGAAATTCGACCTCAACCTTCATTACGATGTAACGGTGATATAATCAAATGGTTTTTTAAATGGGATAATAATTCTGACCCCAGAGGGACCACAAGCTACAAAAAGGTCATTTTTCGTACAATCTGGGGCCATAATTCAGGAAGTTACAATCCGATATGCACAAATATCGACAGGAACTAAGATTGTTAAGTTGTAAACATGTGTTTCAAGTTTCATCAAAATTGAATGAAGAATGTGACCTCTACAGGGTTCACAACCTTGATATACCATATTTTTACACTCTTCACTTACAAGAGGCAGCCATTTTTTCAGTCAATTTTGGTCCGATTTTCACGAAATTCGACCTCAACCTTCAGTACGATGTAATGGTCATATAATCAAACGCTTTTTTAAATGGGATAATAATTCTGACCTCCAGAGGGACCACAAGCTAAAAAAGGTCATTTTTCGGACAATCAGGGGTCATAATTCAGGAAGTTACGATCCAATGGGCGCAAATATCACAAAGAACCAAGATCTTTGGTTATAAACATGCATGTCAAGTTTAATCAAAATCGGTTCAAAATTGTGACCTCTATAGGGTCCACAACCTTGATATAACATATTTTCACACTAATCGCGTACAAACGGCGGCCATTTTGTCTGTCAATTTTGGTCCGATTTTCACGAAATTTTACCTCAATCTTCATTACCATGTAACGGTGATATAATCAAACAGTTTTTTAAATCGGATAATAATTTTGACCTCCAGTGGGACCACAAGCTAAAAAGGGTGATTTTTCGTACAATCAGGGGCCATAATTCAGGAAGTTACGAATCAATGAGCGCAAATATAGAAAGGAACCAAGATCGTTGGGATATAAACATGCATGTTAAGTTTCATCAAAATCGGTTCAGAATTGTGACCTCTATAGTGTCCACAACCTTGATATAACATATTTTCACACTATTCGCGTACAAATGGCGGCCATTTTGTGTGTCAATTTTGGTCCGATTTTCACGAAATTTGAACTCAACCTTCATTACCATGTAACGGTGATATAATCAAACGGGGTTTTTTAAATCGGATAATAATTTTGACCTCCAGAGGGACCACAAGCTAAAAAGGGCGATTTTTCGGACAATCAGGGGTCATAATTCAAGAAGTTACGATCCGATGGGCGCAAATATCAAAAGGAACCAAGATTTTGGGGTTATAAACATGCATGTCAAGTTTAATCACAATCGGTTCAAAATTGTGACCTCTATAGGGTCCACAAGCTAAACACATGATATTTCGTATAATCAGGGGCCATAATCCATGACGTTCCGATCCGATACATGCCAATATCGAAAGGAACCGAGATCTTATGGGGATAAACCTATATTTCAAGTTTCGTCAAAAGACGAAAGTCCACAAACAAATTGTGGACGGACGTCCGGACGGACAGGGGCGACGACATAATACGTCTACATGAAAATGTGGGCGTATAAAAATGATATTTTTGCCATTTTCTCAACTAGCAATAGTGAATTATAGGATTAATAGGATCATTCTTTAACAAGGTAGAACTGTTTATAGATACAATCAATTTTAGGGCTTTATTTTTTTACATTTTAAAAATATAGATTAAAAATATGAAATTGCAACTTTAAGATGTGCCGGAGTTGACTTCAGTGTATGTTTAAAATATATTGATAATGCAAGGTACGTGTTTGTATTAAAACCATGTAGCCATTTCTAAAATGAAAACTGAACATGGTTAATTTAATTTGCACTTTGAGCAATGTTTACATTCAATTAGCTCCCGCTTGTACAAGAAAAGTGTAATACAATATTGACGAGATTGTAAATTCGAATCCACATTTGTTTTTTAAATTTTGATAATGAATAAACGTTTATGTTTTTATAAAACATGCATTATGCAAGAGCAAAATCTGTCTATTACGAGTCTTTCTTTAGGCCTGAAATGTTATAAAAACTCTGACCTATTAATTAACCTATTCAGACCATAATCAACTCTCGATGTGGAGACTATATAAGATTTTTTTTGGATTGTAGTTCGATTCGCTGAAATATTTTCCTTGGTGATTTACCAATAAAAATGGATAACCGAGACTACTGGTTTTGTCTTACCGACTTTAGTAATGATGACCGAGACAAAGCGGAAATTTCATTCGCTTAGTTCTAAGTTAACAACGAATCAATTTGACTAAAATTTTCAGCAAATTTCCTTTACATTATTTTGTTTTTAACTATTGTAGTGAGAACTGCCAACTCGTTATCTAATCTCCCATAATGTATCTTTAGGCTGTGTAGATATATCTAAAATCAAGATGAAAGACATTTAATTTAATATTCACTTTAAGCGATGTTTATATACAATTAGTTCCCATTTGTACAAGAAAAGAAAATTGGCTGTTCACAGTCTTCTTCATTTAGTTTACGTCTAATTTGTCATTTTGTAGCACTTTAGGGCGCTTAATTTGTTACAAATATGTCTATATGTAGGGCTCTTAATGTTCGACGAGAGCAGACATGATCAATATCGTAAGCTAGTTTGATTACCAACCGGTTAGCAGACTAGAATTGACAGGGTTAAGCCCTTGTTAAATAAATATTGACAAAAAAAAGGTGCCGCACATTTACTTTCTCGTCTTTCGTAACGTTTACAGATTTGTGAACCTTTCCGACGTTTACTGTTTGTGTGAGAATAGGTATGCCGCTTAACCTCCTTCCCTTTTGCAATATGAATAATAGGAACGAGCTCGTATACAACACCTCATACTCCGCGCAGCGTCTCGTTTGATTAGAGGTAATCCCACTACACTGCTAGTATGAGTGGATATTGTTGTTTTAAATTTTGATTGGTCAGTAGTCCGTCTACCAGCCAATCACTAGCTGCGCTACAAAAGCTTTACATTTAAAACGAGTGCCAATATTGGACCAACTATGTATACATAACGTTACGTCATGGCTCACGATTTTATTATGCCTAATTAACCCGTGCATAGCAGAATACTGCAGTAAAACTAATTGCGTGACAAACGAGGCTATATCAAGTCGAATGAAATGTAAACAATACTGTTTGGAAACGAACATACTTTCACCGTTTTTGATACCTTAAATCACTGTCCAAAGTTTTAGGGAAGACCCAGATTAAGCGAAGGACTGTTATGTTGCTGTACTTAAGTGATTACTTTCATTGAACGGAAAGAATAGACACACTCCCGCATAAGTTCAAGAAACAGACGCTATTCCAGCAATGGCCAGAGAGGGATTTCTCGGGCCATTGCTTCAGGAATATGACAACACCTAGACATGTACAGCTCTATATTTTGCAATTGAAGAGTTAGAATTTATGTTAACCTATGGTGAAATGGAATAAAATGGGGTTTAACGTCCTACTGTTCTGTTCCGACGGGGCTAATAAAGACGGGTATACGCCATACAGTGTGCAATGAGGGGAATTTTTCCCGGATATCGGCGCTATGACCTACTCGTATATTCCAACTTCCAAGAGATCTTTACGTGCACGTCAAATGTGCACACGGTAACTTGGCTTTTCGTGCCATATGAACGACTAGAC
Organism: Patella depressa; assembly: GCA_948474765.1. Classification (NCBI taxonomy): domain Eukaryota; kingdom Metazoa; phylum Mollusca; class Gastropoda; family Patellidae; genus Patella; species Patella depressa. The sequence goes on from OX419718.1 coordinate 1,668,438, forward strand.
AGCTGTACTTGCCCCCCCCCCCCCCGTCCTGCATCACTGACAACGGGAAATATAAAAATCCTGGAATTTTTTATAATCACTCAAACTCGTATTTCAAAGATGTCAATGAAAAAATATTTGTAGAATTTGTTCACGGTCATTACTTTGGCCACCAAAACTTCAAAAACGTGCTACTACGGGATGTGTGTGTGGAGGGGGAGGGCTTTGTGGGAGTAAACCCATGCGTGAAACTTACGCGTTACTTGCATGGGTTCGCCACTGTAGAAAATCGCAGACTGGCCTTATACTTGAGGTCCTACACATACAAAATATTCGCCCGGTTTCTTACGGCTCGGGCTGGGGTGGGCTAATAGTTAGCACATGCGCGATGTATCATAAGGTCTGTCTGGAGTAAACTGGCGTGGTTTCGATTCCCCGGTTGTACGTGACAAGGAGTAGGGTCGCATGGCCAACCTCGTGGGTTTTCTCCGGGTCCTCCGGTCTCCCCCTACTCCCACTGTGTTGTCCCGAAAAGACTTGGTTTCAGTCGAATGGAAGTTAAACCTCATCTCTCTCTCCTCTCTCTCTCTCTCTGCTATTTAGTTATGGTTATTGTGATGGGGGAGAAAGAGAGGGTTAGGAAGTTATGACACAGATTTAGTCAGGGTTTTGTGTCACACGATTGTTCGTCAGTTCTTACAACTTTTCTACAACGTTTTCAATTCATGCGTCGACAGCATGTGTATTGCTTTGAAGAAATATTTAGAATCCATGTGAAGATTATCAAAACCTGAGAATTCTCCGGGGAAAAGCTGAAAAAAAAACCGCAGATTCTCTTGTTTCTTGCTCCCCTGGCCGTTTAACATCAGAGATGATTTGGTTAGGGAACCTTCGACGGATTGTATCATCTTAATGGAGTTAATGACCACGACTTTGACAGAATAATGGTAATTCATCAATTATCTTGGAGTAATAAGGCTAAAATATGTAAATCGACAGACTTTATTCATTTCCTGATAAAAAATTATGATACCCATAAGTGTAAGCTCTCAAGAATTCAAGACTAGATCTGAAGCGATCTCAATACAGTATATTAGTAATTGATAAAACACATAATCGGTTAAAGGCTCAATAACACTCTTGTTGTAACTATATGTCCTTTCTGGTTAATAAATTTTACAATATTCCAATTAATTGATGATACAAACTTCAGCTTAACACATCTAATTTTTTAAAAAAAATTGTAAAAATTCATCTAATTTTTTTTAAAAATTGTAAAAATTCAACTAAATGAATTGAACGAAAACCTTTTCGAATGTGACTTAAATTATTTTCGAACCCTCTGGATGAGCTGAAAAACCAAGGCAACGTGTAGTCGTTTGCGTCATGTAAAATAACCTATGACACTGTGTTGGCACACTGCATGACGTGTTCTCGACGTCGTTGTCGGAGCAGAACGGCGGGACGTTAACCCCCATTTCACCTCATTTTATTTCGTACCCACTTTTGGCGAAGTAAAAATAGTGCTTCTTCCTTAAATGGGGTGTATCTCATTGCTACAATAAACCCCCCTTCGTTATCAAGGAAGTCTTATATAAAATTAATATCACTCGTGAAAAACAGAAATGTTCAATTTGCTGAGAACGTTCATCGGGATTTTCCGGTGTTGATCGCCCTTGTCAGTTGTGCAGGACAGAGGACCTGACAAGGGACAACGCACAGTGGTTCGGATTGGACGAGAAACCGAGGTCCGGTGTCCAGATTGGCGTGCACTTTAAAGATCCCCTGGCAATTGGAATTCGATATAAGAGTTGGCAAATTTCGTTTAAAGCACGCTGTATTGCTCTGTCCCTGCACGTAAAAGATCCCTTGGCAGTTGGAATTATATATAAGAGTAGGCCGTAGCGCCGCTGCCCGGGCAAAATTTCCCTCATTGAACACTGTACGGCGTATGCCCGTCTTCATTAGTCCAGGTTAGGTGCAGAAAGTAGGACGTTAAACCCCATTTCACTTCATTTCGTCTTTATTAACCAAGATAGTAGGACGTTAAACCCCATTTCACTTCATTTCGTCTTTATTAACCAAGATAGTAGGACGTTAAACCCCATTTCATTTCATTTAATATCCGGGAAATCTTATATACCCTATATTCCAGATTATACTAATATAGTCCGGTCTATATCTTCCAAGGTCCTGATTGTATAACTATGTTATTATATGTGTGTTTCCTTGCAATGTAACAGTAATTGTGTAGGCGACTAACTACATTGATGAAAAATGACCCGAACGCTCGTTCCTGTCTAATGTCGTTATATACTCAATTGTAAATTACCATCGACGGGGATCTATTCCATACCACCATTTTTTCGATGCAAAAAGGGTTGATTGTAAATAGATTTGCTGTTAAACTAATAACTGATTTTCCTTTGAAGACAACTAAAGAATAAAATATCGAGAGAAAAGGGTCGCTATTGGTCATTAATATCAATAAAGGTCATTAATATCAATAAAGGTCTGTTAGTGCGTTAATCCCCGATGTAAATTTGCAATTAAAGAGACAGCTGTGATAAGCTTCAATCTGATTTGCTTAAAATCTGAATTCTTACCAAGTATGTTTTGCTGTAACTATTGGCATTATGGCTAGATCTATTAGTTAAGGCCAACTAATTTTTCGTCAAGGTCGCTGTGACGTAAATAAGGTTGAGGCACATGATTGTTGGCCAGATTATAGGTTAGGGTTAGGATAAGCATTGGGGCTAGGTCCGCGGTCAAGGTAATGGGTAGGCGAAGGTTCTTTACAGACCCCCCGCAGAATCAAACGGACCATAGGTCTAACGTTTCCTAACCCTTGCAGGAATTGAACCCATGACGGCAACCACTGATCTATTGCACAATCATAGGCTTGTCGTTAGCATTTTGTCTAACCAATGCCAAATCAGCATTGGGTAAATAGCACGTTAGGAATTCGCCTAATACATGTAAACAGTTTACGTCTGTTATCCTAGTCGTCCTGGCACTACAACACATATTAAAGTGATCATACTTTCTGTATCGTACCACAAAAAGTAAGATTCAATATACATGTACATGTATACCAGTTGAAATTGAGAATACCACTAATAATACATTTACAGACAGGAAGGAATCCGAGTTAAATATAGTTAAGAGCGACTGAGAACTTCAAAAGGCACTCGAGAAGAAAATACCCAGACACACTGAATGCACAAAGAACACTTAGAAAGACGAACAACATGCATTTTCTGTGATGGAGATAAACGATATGCTTTACTTTTGCTCTAAAACCCTGCATTGACCGAGAAAGTTGATCGGGATTTTCCGGCGTGGTTTCCCCTTGTCAGTGGTTCAGGACGGAGGGCCTGACAAGGACAGCTGTCTAGTCGTCCGGATGGGAAGACAAACTGAGGTCCAGTGTACATATTGGCGTGCACGAAAGATCCCTTGGTAGTTGGAATTTGATATAAGAGTATGCCTTGATGGATTTCAAATATCTGATTAGGTTAGCAAAGATAAGCAATCTGATTGATTGATTCTTTGATAACTTTGGTTATAATGAAGTGAGCGCGGCGCAACTCTTAATATAGATTCATATAATATATAATCAATACCTTAACTAAGTTGGTGCACAGTAACTGCTTTTAATTGAGGCTGAATTAATGTTTAAACTTGATGTAGATGTTCATCGGGTGAATGTCTTGACTGAGAAAATGATTAACATTTTGAGCTAAAGTTAAGCGGAGCTAAGCAATTTCATTGGTCGATGCTTTTGGACAAGATAACCTTGATTCTATCTATAGAGAACGATGAAACTTACAGTATATTTTGATTGCTCGAAACTTTTGAAGAAAATGAATGTGCGCCAATCAATATGTGTCATGTATTTATTTTTGGAATTCGGTGGTGGACATCAGTCTCACTGTTGGCTTGTTATCTAGATCATAGGAGGGGCATTTCTAGTCAACATATCTTGTTCTGATGAAATCCGCCAAAATTGATTATTTTATTTTTGAGTGACAAATTCGTTTTCTTGTTAACGATGGGATGAAATAAATAGGTTGACAAAAAACATAACATGGGCGTTGTATACAGGAGATATATTGCCATCGGTAAATTGAATAAAATATTAGCATTGTTAAAGGGTTAATCTCGATAATATTTTTGAGAATAAAACTGCTTAATTTTGTGTTAAAATCCCCTACTTTGCCGCCGAGCAACTAACTCAAGATGGGACACGTTTTCAAACAACTTAAACCCGCCAGTCGTCATCTGGAAATGGAGACAGGTGTCTGAAGCTATATTAAGCAGTGTCTGAATAAAACCAGATTTTTTTTTATAAATAATGTTTTGTTGAAATTTACCTTTCGTTATCAAGTACGCTACAGCACATGGGTCATTCATTGAATAGACCTCTAAAGGAACGGGGATCGATAATCATGTCAATCAACGAGACAATTAAGGTTAATCCACCATTACTCTATATTTTGGCGCTTAATTTTTTGGGGGCGCTTAAATTATTTATGAGACTCTGTTCAAATGAATGAAATTAAATAGAGTTTAACGTCCTACTCTTTTGCACCTAACCTGGGCTAATGGAAGACGTGTATACGCCATACAGTGTGCTATGAGGGAAATTTTGCCCGGGCAGCGGCGCTCCGGCCTACTATTATATCGAATTCCAACTGCCAAGGGATCTTTTATGTGTACTCCAGTGTGCACAGGGGACCTCGGTTTTTTGTCCCATCCGAACGACTAGGAAGCTTTCCTTGTCAGGCCCTCCTTCTGCATCAATGAAAAGGGGAAATCACGCCGGAAAATCGAGATGAACTTTCTCGGCCAATGCAGGGATCGAACACCCGACCTCCAGGCTAGCGAACAAGCGCCTTATCCACTTAGCCACCGTGACCCTCGAGACTTTGTTCAAATCGGGATAGTCCCTTTAATCATTTACAGACTGTGATACAAACTATTTTCTGTATACTTGTCACATATTGTTGCGTCTGGTTTACATCCATTCTGGTTGATGCCTTGTTTCATGCACGTCATCTATGATCAGAATAGTCTTTCGTGTTTACGAGAAAGAGAAAGTAGGGTTTAACGCCCACTCGACACAAACTAGGTCATTCCCGGACTAACACAAGCCTACTCCTTGACACATACAACTTGGATAAGGAAACCACGTCAGTTGACTGAATGACTCACCTTATGATACAGCGCGCACGTGCTAACTACCCCTCTCCCCTTTCGTGTTTAAGAAAGGTACTTTAGTATTGTGGACAATAATTAAAAGAGTAATTTGTATACTGTTGGTGTGTATTCACCTAATTCATAAAAAACGCGAATGCTACTGGGTTTTTTTAATTTTATAAAAAAAACCATCAAAGGTGCTAACCTTTAAGAACTTACTTCACAATCATGTCATCAGCTCCAAGCAAGCATTGTGTCTAGAATTAGCTTACATGGAGATATCACTGTTGCTGAAACTTATCCAAACTATTATCGACAAAATAATTAAGTGTGGGTTTCATGGGCGGATCCATGAATTTCTGCAGGTTCCTGTTAAGGATATGTAACAGTTGACAGTGTATGGTGACATCATCATCTCCATAAATAAGAGAGAAACCCAACACCCAGTATGGCGTCAAGTTTTATTTAGGCGATAAATACGTGTGGTTTATTGGTCGAGAGCAAGACATTGCGTAATATATTGATATGTTTTTTCAATATATTACGCAATGTCTTGCTCGAGGCCATTAAACTACTTAAAATACCGATTACAGTATCATGCACGTGCGTTACTATGGGATCATCACGTGGCCATTATTTGTGGGTATCCTTTTCACGTCAGCAAAAAATGCACGTTCATTTATCACGTGATTAATATTTCCGATCACTTATATTACGTCACAATAGCATGTGACCCTATGTTAGAACGCACGTGCGGCGATTTTGTTATATCAACTTTTCAACACGTGTTTAGACAGTTGTCGAATTAGAATAAATGGAGTACGAACAATTTAACGTAGAATGGCCTTCTATGTCCGAAACGGATAATAGGGATAATATCCTGTTCGAAGCGTCCCAAATTGATGAGCAGGAGTTAAATTCTGACCAGCAAACAGCCAAAGGTGCCTCAAATACAGTGTATCACACAAACAATTCGCATTACTCGGATATAAGCGAGGACGATTTCGACGACTTAAAAGTGACGAAATTAGTAGAAAGTATGGTGGTGAATTCCAGAAAATTCGGAAAAACTGTCTCTGAAAATGAACTGAAAGATATTGTTTTTTCAAGATTGTCGCCAAAAGTAAGTGGGCAGTTCGTACTTTTCTCGATTGGCAAAACTACCGCCGTACCGTGGCAACTACATCGGCTATTAAAACATTTCAAGGTGATTTATTACAGATGACGAAAGAACAACTCAATAACGCTCTTGGTTATTTTATTGTAGAAATTAAAAAGCAGGACGGTTCCGAATATAAAGGTCAGACTCTCTATCAGCTTATATCTTCTATTCAATATCATTTACGGCTTAATGGTGTAATCGTTCATTTTCTTGAAGATAATGAATTCATAGGAATGAGGATTGTACTTGACGTGAAAATGAAGGAACTTTCCCGTCGTGGTATTGGATTGGACAAGAAAAGAGCATACATAATATCTCTAGAAAATGAAGATATTTTGTGGACAAAGGGGATTCTGGGATCTGACACCCCTAAGCAATTGTTGGACACTATTTTTTACTTGATTGGGTTGAAGTTTGCTTTGTGGGCTGGTAAGGAGCACCGAAATTTGCGATATGGACAAAATTCACAACTGTCACTTCATACTTCCGAATCCGGAGACCAATACTTGCAATACACAGAAGGTGTATTGAAAACAAATCAAGGGGGTCTTAAGCACCAAAACACAAGAACAAAGTCGTTAGAGCTTATGAGAACTTATGAGAGATATATTGTACGTCTCTATGAAAAGTATATTAGACTCAGGTAAGCTAAATTTGATTTATTGGAGAGCCTGTACCAAACAATTCATACAGTTTATGGTTATTAACAGGAAAAATCTTTAAAACTCGGATTGAATTTATGAAAACCGAATTTATAAATGTCGTGGGTTCGCTTGCAGTGAGGAGATCACGGTGGCTAAGTTGGTAAGACGCTAGCTCGAAATTTCACCCCCTTTTTCCTGTGTGCAGGTTTCCCTTGTCAGTGATGCAGGACGGAGGTCCTAACAAGCACAACTGTGTAGTCGTTCGGATGGGACGAAAACCGAGGTCCCACCCCATTTCATTCCGTTTGCAGTGAGCCCTCCTGGAACAGTTTTGAATAATTAAAATCGTCCATAAAACTAATTAAAATTAATTTGTATATTTCAGACCGAAAAACTTCGCCTGTGATGCATTTTATCTCCAACCAGCAAAGCTAAATTGAAAAGAGCATTGGTATAACAGCATCCCAGTTGGCGTACATACGCTCCAGAATTTAGTGAAAAATATGTGTTTGAGAGGTGGAATGACTGGAAATTTCACCAACCACTCGTTACGTGCGACAGCTGCCACGCGTCTTTATAATGCTGGTGTGGATGAGCAATTAATAGCTGAAACTACAGGTCATTCATCAGACGCTATTCGTGTGTATAAGCGCACATACAATGCCCAACTCCAGGATGTTAGTGATATCATTCAAAATAAGAGAAAGAAATGTAAACAGGAAAATATATCCAAAAGTGTAATTCAAGAACCAAGTAGCAGAGAACTTTCTATTGAGATGAACATTTCAAGTTTAATTTAAAGTTTTGATCAATAAATTTCTGTAAAGAATAAATTTGTCATTAAAATTCTTTTCGATTGACCGCATCGTTTTGAGTCCAATATTTTCCGCCACCTTGTGTAAATAATGTACGCTTGGCATTTTGCCGGTACCATTAGTTGAAATAATGGTACGCCAACATCAAAGGATGACGTTACATCTGTATTTTAATTCCTGTTACGCATTTATCGGGGGTTTATTGTCCATTTAACCATACTTGAATAAACCCTCGATAAATACGTAACAGGAACGTATTTATGGATATTGTAGTTCAAATATTTAAGGACTTCCTCGGAACTATTTATGAAGCATTTTTACACCCATTTTAAAAAGCCTTATTTGCCCACGTGCTTGCGTTCTTTTTCAAAATATTCTCAATTAAGATTTAGACCGTCCTTGCTATCCTGCAAATTTAAAATGCTTGAGTCTCGAGTTGCTGGTTAATTAATTTTTAAAAGAAAATGTTATTTGAATATCGACAAAAAAATATTTTTAACGTTTGAAGATTTTAAAAAAGAACGGGAAATTAGTCTTATTGTGGTATTCAAAGAGACGAGTGTCAGCGTGGTTGAACTAATTCCGGCCTGTTATCCGAGACTAAAAGATGAGTAACTCTTAGCAACCAAAAAGATGAGTAACTCTTAGCATCAAAAATGACTTCGTTTTAGGAGTTTCATGTGAGTGTTCAGTCGTTATTTTTTTATTTGCAGACTGTTATCACACTGTTGTAGCCATTTCTTGTTCAAACAATTACAGTTCGTACTTATATCCTCAAAAATACGCTATAAAACTATGACAGTAACGTTTAGCCTAAGATTCTAGTGGTTGCGATCGTATGCTGTGCTGACGTGTTGTCAACAAAATGTCAATTTTGGCATATTTATTTTTATTTATTTATTTATTTTTATTTATTTATTTTTCCAAGAGGCATATCAAACATGACAATAGAGGTGATAATATGAAGTTACATGATAATAAGATGATAAGATGTGAAAGTTTTGACGAGAGAAAAAGTAATGATGTCATGAATGACCAGCCTCTTGAGGATGACCCATAAAAACCTGCTTAGATTAAAACTAGGTTTATTTCCAATGGGGTCCTTGGAGGAGGATCAGGTCATGTCATCATAGAGGGGCAGTTTCATTTATGAACGATGATGGGTGAAAAATGACAATAAATAGTGAAATATGAAATGTGTGTGCACCATAAGGGATGTGAAGTTCGAAGGGGTATGAAAGACATTGGATTACACATACATAATAAAAAAAACTAAAACATTTGTTTTGCTAACAAGTGTTGTTTAACATTTTTTCTTAAAAGTGACCATGTTTTCTATTGATTTAAGTTGGTTTGGGAGTTCATTTTAGGCCTGAATACTTGAATAGTAGAAGGTTGAATATTGGGTATTATATTTGCATTTTGGTTCAACATAATTATGAATACTTGCTCTAGTACTATGTAGATGAGAATCACTGACTAAGCGAAAATTGGCTTTCATGTAAACCGGAGACACATTATGAAAGATTTTGTGAACATGGTTCAATTTCAGTTGTCTGACTCTATTTTCAAGATTTAAACTATTTAGATCTTTATACAGATTTGGGGTAATTGAATCTCTGGGACCTAAGCCGTGTATGAATCGGATAACTTTGTTGTGAATAATTTGAAGTTTGTTCTTCAATTTCTTGTTTAAGCCCGAAAACCAAGCTGAACATGCATAATCTAAGTGGCATTGTATAAGGGCATTTGTTAATAATTTCCTAGTATACTTTGTTAGAGATTTGTGATATCTAAATAAGAATTTCAATCTGGTATTGACCTTTTTAATAATATTAACTATTAATTCACCAGAGAGACAATGATCAATATATAGACCCAGGTATTTTACACTATCTGTTGCTTAATATCACATTTCAGCTGCTATTGTCGACCCCCTCATTGTATTTCATGTGACTAATGACTTATTATTAGATAGATCATGCTAACCAGATAGATCAAAGTGTGATTTAAAAAAAAAATCCGTCTCAATAAGTAGCAATTTATGAGTGATAGGCCTTAGCCAAAGAAAACAAATTTGTCCATACAGTCACTATAGTAGTTACGAACATATTTGGATACCTGAAAACGGTTTGGATTAATTTTTGACTGATTTTCTATTTTATGTATTTCAGAATGTGTTTTCATAAAAGATGATATTTGAAAATGGTAAGATGGTCATATGTGCAGAATTTCTTGAAGATATTTGCCAATAAAGATTTGAGTTGAGGAAGATCATTGAGTACAAAAATGAAAAAAAGTACACTGTTATATTTATACACAGTAATTCGCCTTGATAATATAGAGGGGTTTATTGTCCATTCGACCATATTTTTCGACCCATCAGAATCGAGGAAATTTTTTATTTGTGCTACAATATGAATTTATAGGATCACATTGTGATTCAATTTTATTGGTGCAAAGCATTAATTGTCATACCACATATGTCTATATTATTATCTCGCGCTTTGAATGCTTAATGGGATGATTAAAGATAAAGTGATGGTTTACAAATTTATTTATCTAGCTGGATCTACCCAAGGGGTTTAATGGAGATTTTCAAAGGACCCCCGTTCAAAATCTCTAATTACGGTTTTAAATAGCTCGATTGAATTTCTCTTAATACGACTTAATTGCACACAAGACACATTGGTGAAAAAATGCTCATTATAAATACCGGAAGTTTAAGTCCAGATGTCTTATCATAATTACTCTTAGGATAAAACAATTAACCAACTTGTAAATTTTATATTTACTACTTTACCAACAAAGTAATGGCGACTATGAACAGCAATAAACCGATCCAAGCCGGGAAACCTATCCAATACCGGTGTAACTGCCGATAAGCTATAGACAAAAGTTAAGAGTACACGTACAGCTAAGAATAATAACAGCTGTTGTACAAGATCTTTAAAATGATTCCATAAAAATAAAATAAATTATCGTCAATAATATATTTGGGGTATTCCCTTTAACATTTAAAAGTTTCTTTTTTTTCTTTCATTTTTGTACTAATTTATCTTATTTATTTGTCACTTAAATCAATCACCGTGGATCAATGCGCTTGAAAGCGATCGAAACTAAATATGGTGCATCGATTATTCCCGGTGCTTATATGCAATGTGTCAAATAGCTTGTAAAAACCATTGCAGTTAACCGTTCCATCAGATTTTGAGAAAACGGATAAATGTAGCGAGCGAAAGCTTATTGAAATGGGTTTGAGGTTTAACAGGATTCGTAAAATAGTGTCAAAACTAAGAGTTTCATTCACAAGCTCATTTTCGTGTTTTCTGAGATGAGTTTGGGGTTAAACGGGATTCATAAAATATGATCAGAACTAAGAGCTTTATTAATAAGCTTATTTTCTTTTTTCCTTTCGGTTTAAGTCGATTCGTAAATTATTAACGAAACTAAAAATTTTATTCACTGTCTTATTTTCTTTTTTCTTATCTGTCCGTCCGTTTACGGTCAAGCGCTTTTGAGATTTTTTCGGTTCCGATTTTGTGCCGAGTTAAAGTACACTTCCAAATGTCAGAATGAACCCATATCTTATATATTAAAATATTTCAGACTTAACATCGCATTGTCTTCAAACATACATGCTCTAGAAAGCTGTCAACTTGTTCGATAAATCTGAAAAGAAATCCAGACATTCACATGGTGATGAAACATACAAAATAATTATTGACTCGGTAGTGTTCGATTTCTTTGACAGGTAATTATTCCGATTTCTCCAAATAAATGTCTTCAAATTTACAGTATGTTTTCTTGCCAATGAATTCATAATTGAAATATACGTACATGTATAGCTAGAAATGTGGCCTAACGTCCCCATCACAAACTTTGTCATTTTTTAAAAACAATTCGCTTGCTCGTAGGGGTTTTAAGCACTTGGAGGAAACCGGGGGGGGGGGGGGCCTAGTGGTCTAGAGTGCCGCGCTTCGACCTCTAGTTGGCCGGTCACCTCTGGCTTGCGGCTGTGGTTTCGAGCCCTGGTGTGAGCCTATGTGACATGGAGATCGGGGCGCCTTCTCAATCTCGTGGGTTTCCTCCGGGCACTCCGGTTTCCTCCCACTGCTTAAGACCCCTAGGCGCAAGCGAATTATTGAACTAAAATTAAACCATATGTTAGTCCCGAAATGACCTAGTTGTGTCGAGTGGACGTTAAACCCCATTTCTCGCTCTCTCTCTGGAGGAAACCGGATGACCAGGCGAAAACCCACGAAGTTGGACAGAGGACCTTTTACTAGCTAAGTACTGTGTAACGAAATGTCGAAAGTCGCGAAAAGCTTCGATGGTATGTGTTGGCTTTACGTTCGAAGGAGTCACTGTTTTAATTGCTCTGTCAGTGCAACTACCAGTTGCGTAATTAGACCGCTAACCAATTATGTTTTGACGAATGATAATTCTGCTTAATATTATTCAGCTCAGCGCTGACCGATTGTACAATGTACAAACCTATAACGGCAAATCTCTTTGATCTTTGGGGGTATATTCTGCGCCCAGAATAATTCGCGGTCTGAAAATCGGGGGCTGGCTTTGGATATACACAGGGGAATTTGATTTTATTCGTCTGAAAATTTTTATTTTTTAAACCAGTAACGGGTTATTCTTCCAGGGTAGGTTTTTCCGTCAAAAGAACGGCAAATCTCTTTGAACTTTGGTGTATATTCTGCGCCCAGGATAACTCGCGGTCTGAAAGTCGGGTCTGGCTTTCGATATATACAGGGGAATTTGGTGTTATTCGTCTGAAAAGTTATTCGTATTCTTCCAGGGTAGGTTTTTTCGCTTAAAGAAAACATTACTTTTTGGGGAATTCTGTGATTTTCTCATTTTACGTAGATATAAACACGTACGCGGTTTACAAGCAAGATACAGTCCTCAACTTCGGTTGTGCTGTCGGCCTCGGTTCCTCTTTTTCTCGGGCTATTTTCCTCTTATGGATATATATGATACAGTAAAACAACAAAAAAGCTTTACAACGGGCTGTATTTAGTTATAATAAAGCGAACCATTTTGAGAAAATTCTTAACTAAAACATACATAAATTATCAATTATACATTAATTAACTTATCCAGACCATAATCAACTCTCGACGACATCGTTAGACTGTCATATTTAGCGGATTGGAATATATTTCGTGAAAGACAATTAAACATAAAAGTGGATAATCGAGACCTTGATTTTTATCATACAGACTTTACTAATGATGATCGAGACTGGGTCTAAAAATCAATCGCTAAATTCTCGGCTCAGGGAGGAATCAATTTGACTGATAATTTTAGCAAACACCCTTTATATGATCTTTATTGCATTTTACTATTATGGTGAGAAATGCCGACGCTTTATCTAATCTCCCATAATGTATGTATCTTTAAAATTAGTTTCGACTTTACTACTAATGGATCAATTTGACTAAAATTTTCAGCAAATTCCCCTCACATATATGATCTAGTTTGTAACTATTACAATGTGAACTGTCAGCTCGTTATCTAATCTCCCATATAAAGTATCTTTAAAAAAAGTTTCGAAAAAAAGAGAAGATATTCATCATCTTTTCGACTTGATTATTCATATTCAAAGATTTTTTTGAACCATATATTTAATCATGGAATAAGTGTCAGTGCAAAGTACTTGAAATGACTTCTGAAGAGAATGGGATTGTGAAGAAAACTTAATGTTGGTGAAATGACGACTTTCGATTCGGTTATGAAAACACTGTTAAAACAGGAAATTACTTCAAGTGGCAAATGCTTAGGTTACAGAGAGAGAGAGAGAGAGAGAAATGGGGTTTAACGTCCGCTCAACACAAATTAGGCCATTTCGGGACTAACATGGTTTAATTTCATTTCAATAATTCGCTTGCGCGTAGGGGTCTTTTAGCAGTGGGAGGAAACTAGAGTGCCCTGAGGAAACCCACGAGAATGAGAAGGCGCCCCTATCTCCATGTCACATACGCTCACAACAGGGATTGAAGCCGCAGCCAGAGGTGACCGGCCAGCTAGAGGTCGAAGCGCGGCACTCTAGACCACTAGGCCACCCCCCCCCTGCTTAGGTTACAAAACATTGATTGTTGTGATGACCATACATACTTCGAGTAAACCTGGTTCGCAATTGACTAACACGGCCAAAAGCTGCGGAGAACATATTCTCGAATTCCGATTTTGACTATCGACGAACTAATTATCATTGCTAATCAACAACTGAGACTGCAATAGAATATTTACCGTGAGGAAGCAGATTGTATGTTTCATAATGAAGAAAAAATAAAAGATTGAACATTATTTTCGCAATTGTTCAGAATTGTCCAGGGTTCTTACAACTTGTGAAATCTTTTTTGGAATATCACAGTGTAATAAATTATAGTAATTCTTAAATTATAATCACATAGTAATGCTCTTAAGGCACCTATCAGTCGGTTTAAGGGTGCCCACACGTCAATGGGTTCGTTTTCTCTGACCCAAACTTTCTTATATCACTTACGTGGAAAACTGTGACGCCCCATCACTCACTTATACCCCACTTTTAAAATCCTACCTACGGACCTGTCTGTGGGTATAAGGAATGGGTGACTACACGTACGTACGAATGTGTGACCAGATTGCGCCACGGTTCGCCATAAACTAACTGATAAAGTGATATATACAGAATTCAAATACATGGAATTGTGTGTCTGTTAATTTTAATAAAGACATTTTTAATTACCTTTCGTCTGGGATCAAACTCCTTCCCATCACTTTCAGCATGTGCTCGGTAACCTATGTCCTTCATCCAAACTACGTGAACTATTCTAGCATAGGTGTAAATAAGTACACCCAAAGGTAAGAAATACTGTAGAATCATTATAGTGGTGCTATATCCAACACGACCAGATTCAGTTGGCCAAACCTCATAACAATAGCATTTGGTGCTGTTACCCTCTATAAAGTTGACAGTCTTTGACGTGATGGCTGTTGGAAGTGGAGTTAGGAATGCTAACAGCCAACAAAAACCAATTACCATTATACATTTCCGTTTAGGTAATCGAGGTCTGTAAGGGTGTAAAATAGCGATATATCTCTCAAGGCTAATGGCTAAAAGTGTGTAAGCATTCTGGAACACTATAGCCACTTGTAAATACGTTATAATAGGACACAATGCGTCACCAAAAGGCCAGTAATTCAGCAGAACATTAGCGACAAACGTTAATGGGATACAGACCACTGCCATAAGAACATCACCTGCTGCCAAACTAGTGATAAATAAATTCGTCACGGTCCTCATACGCCGCTGAGACAACACCAAATAGCAAACCGCACTGTTTCCGCAAACGGATACAATAGAAACCGTGGTATAGGCTGTAATGATTATGGCCTGCCATGTTACTGAAACCGAACTATCCGCACCATCGGTCTTCTCCTCGACGGACATATTTTGATCTCCGCTAATTTTATACTCCATAATTGAAACCCATTAAAATTTAATAAATATTTTAACCATCATTTTTATATCCAAAAACAAAGATAGAGCTGCAAAATATAGTTATTCCTCTATTGTAAATCACATGTTATTTCTCTAGAGTTGCAAACCTTTCTCAGATTCCACTTCAAATTAAAGATACTACCGCCTTTTCCATAAAAGACACCTTTTATGAAGTCCAATCAAACAATGTCGCTAGGTAGTTCGTTTCCCTGAACTCTCTTGTCACTGTAGAGCTAATGAGGTGGAATCAGCTGTCTTGCAAACGTAGGTGGTCTTTACATATAAGTAGCCTCAATTTTATTGATTGGTTCTAAGGCTAAATGCTTTGGTATGGATTATTACTAAACAAAGATACCACGTTGTTCACGCCTTGATAAACCACAGAAAACCTGTAAAAAAAGAGTAATATTAGATTTTTTACATAATAATTCTAAAAAAATAAACCTTTTAGTGCACAAAATTGGCCTTTTTATTAGTAAGAGTTTTTAACAGAATACAAAGTGGAGACTATTTTTTGTCATAGTTTTGTCATGTAGACTATAATATATTCTTTGAATGGCATTTAGTAATTGGAACATTATCAAAATACACACTTTTATGGAATAACAATTACTATGGTTTATTGCACTGCGACGTTTCAACAAGATTTCAAAAGTCGTTATCAAGCATGTATTAATGTATATTGCTTGGTAACGACTTGTGAAATCTTGTTGAAACGTCGCAGTGAAATAAACCATAGTAATTGTTATTCCATAAAAGTGTGTTTTTTGATGTAGACTATATAGAAATGAAATGAAATGGGATTTAACGTCCTACTGTTCGTACCCAACTGGGATAAATAACATACAGTGTGCTATGGGGCGAAATTTTACACGGACAGTGGCACAACGGCCTACTCTTATGTCAAATTTCAACTGCCAAGGTATATGCGGGACGTCAGTTTCACGTCCCATTCATACGACTATATTATAGACAGCTGTCTTTGTCAGCCCCCCCCTCTCTTACATCCTGCACAACTGACAAGGGGAAACTACGCTGGAAAAATCTGATGAACTTTATCGGCCAACCACCACAATAACGAGCCAGCCACCGTGACTCCCTTTATATAAATGGAATGTGGTTCCTACTTTTTTTACCCCATTCAATCGGGCTAATTAATATAGTAAAATATGATTATGATATTTCTTAGATATTTAAGAACTGAAGTTCAACGTTTTTGCTTGTCTGCATCAACAGGGTTATAGAAGCCGGACATACGTAGCTATGAAATAGATAGAGAAAGAAATGGGTTTTAGCGTCCACACGACACAAACTCGACACTACGATTTTGCGTAGGAGTCTTTAGCAGTGTCTAATAAAAGCTAATCCAGATCTACTCATTTCTTAGTGTTTTTTTTTAATGAAAAAGATTTCGAAACTTTTTTCTTCGGAACATATTAACATGTATTCTTTGATTACAGGCAATCATCCATGATGGAATATGATGTTGTGTATGTGCCTGGAGTTCCGGGTATGGCTGCCTGTAATTACTTCCGATGGGTTAATATTTAAAAGACATAAAATGTGTCAATATTTCCTCCTACGTCAAAAAATCTTAATGCCGGGCAAACGACTTCAAGAGGGGATTTAATGGCAAAGCACAGCGATGCAATACAAAATACTTTAGAGAAATGTCATAGCATGTGTCACTAAAGAGATAATGGATGAACAATGCCGATCCCGTATATTAAGGATACAAAGCCTATTTAAAGATAAGCTTCACCATCGCTCAAGATTTCTTTGAAAGCATCCAGCAAAGCAGATTATTAACTTCTGGAATACAAAAATAACCCTAGTGTTAGTATTTATAAAACAATATTCATTCATTTCGTTCTCCAAAGCTAATCCATAGAATTTATTATATTTTTTTCGACTTAAGAATAACTGAAGTATTGTTTTGGTTTAAACATCTTCAAGAATAGCTCTCTCCTCTCTTCAAGGGCACCACATATATTGAACGTATTATATCCGAGCTATTTTATGTCAATGTTAAGAATTCCGGTGAAGTACAACATAATACAGTGGACTCCGTCACATCCGATCTCTGATCATCCCGGCACTCTGTGACATCCGACACGACTCTCATGTCCCGATTTATTTCCTTATTACTTCAGCCGTATCAACCCTAACCCTAACTTTAGTCACATGATTATCTTTTAAAAATACAAAATGTTATTGGACTGGTCTTTATGTATTCCTCTGGAATATATAGTTAATTTTAGATCATAGGCGTTCGAATTTCTAGTTGAATAGTGGCACAGTGCTACAGACCATATCTTAAACATAAACAAATGTAAAGTGTGCGTTTCCTGTTTATAGTATATTTTAAAAAATAAGTTAAAATCTATCATATCTCCTTTTTGTCTTGAGGGGTGGGGTCGATAGTCTAGTGATGTAGATCATATTGTGAAGTGGTTTCGATTCAAAGGTGTACGGTTGCTTGTCGAAACTTGTTGGTGTCTCCACCCCCAATCCCGTTGTTAATAACCCCACATACAAGACAATTATGAAAATATGTCCAGAAATGACCTGGTTTGTGTTGAGTGGGTTCCCAAATAAAGACTTACATTAATACGGTTGCTTGTCCAATCTTGTGGGTGTCTCCACCCGCCCCCTTTGTTTTGTTGATTACCCCCACGTACAAGGGGATAAACAAATCAAAATAAGCCTTGAAATAACCAAGTTTGTATCGAGTGGGTGTAAAACCCCTTTATTTTTCTAGTCTATGACATACATTAATACTTGAACATTTGAGATTTACAGTTGATTAATCCTATAGTCAACATATATTCATGCAATTTATCAATTTAGAATACACGCTACGCCGCTAACATCTTGAAAATCTGCTACCGGTACCTTTAAGAGTTAGACACTAGTAAAATCTGTGCTTTTTCAGATTAGTAACTATTTCAAATTGATATTCATACAATTGATCAATTTTGAGTACACGCTAAGCCGCTAACATCTGGAAATTGTGCTACCGGTACCTTTAAGATTAGGGCAACATGTGTTTACATTAGACACTAGTAAAATCTGGGGTTATTCAGAGTAGTCACTATTTTAAATTGATATTCGAAAGATGTCTGATGGCTAAACATACTTTGTATTCGACAAAGATATCAACAACGTTAATCTGAAATACTTATTATATATTCAAAAGAAGGCTTTAATGAATCTATTTTTGTAGATACGAGGTCAGTAACAATATCAATACTGTTCTAAAAAATACGAACTCCAGTTTTTAAACAGTACACATTTTCTTGGTTGAAAGATTTTGTGTATCAACATTTAATACCGTTCTAAAAAATACAAACCCCAGTTTTAAAACGATACACATTCTCTTGGTTGAAAGATTTGAATATTAACATTTTTATACCGTTCTAAAAAAAATTCCAACCCCGGTTTTAAGACGATACACATTCTATTGGTAAGATTTTAAATATCAAAATTTAATACCCTAGAAATACCAACTCCAGTTTTAAGACGCTGCACGTTATCTTGGAAGATTAGGTCCATGCATCGTTCATTCCTAGATTTCTACTCCCACTTCTTCTGAGGGTGATATCGTAGAGAGAGAGTGAGAAATGGGGTTAAACGTCCACTCAACACAAACTAGGTCATTTCGGGACTAACATATAGTTTAATTTTATTTCAATCATTCGCTTGTGCGCAGGAGTCTTTAGTAGTGGGGGGAAACCGGAGTACCCGGGGAAAACCCACGAGGCTGGACAGGTGACCCTACTCCTTGCCACGTACAACCAGGGATTCTAAACCACGCCAGTTGGCTCAATGGAAGGCCGTATGATACAGCGCGCGCACGCTAACCATTCGCCAGTTGGAATGATAAGTCCATGCATGAGCTTCTATTATCTTGGAATAAGAATTGGCGTGTACGTAAAAGATCCCTTGATAGTTGAAATTCGATAAGAGTAGGCCGTGGCGCCGCTGTCCGGGCAAAATTTCCCTCATAGCGCACTGTATAGCGTATACCCGTCTTCATTGGCCAAGTTTGGAGCAGAACAGTTAGAGGCTAAACCCCACTTCATTTCATTATGGAGTAATTAAGAAATCCATGCATGAGCTACTATTATCTTGGAATAATAAGTCCATGCATGCTCTAATATTCCCTTTATTATATATATATACCTTCCTTATTAATCTTTTGTCTGTTCTTTGATCGATGGTGAACAGAACTTAATGAACTGATTTTACACCACAAGAGTAAGGTAAATATTATCCTACATTGATTAATCTATTCTGCACTTCGTTTATTTTACAAGGATGTCATTAAATAAACATTTAACAATGTAATCATTTCTTTTACGAATTAGAATGTTTGTTTTTGTTCCCAAAGAAATACAAGTCTGCCAGTACATATTTTAAATGCTAAAATAAAAAGGTTGTGTTTTCCTGGGGGCTAAAACAAACACAACTATGCCAATAAAATACTACAATGTATGTACTAAAACTAAAAGTTTTTTCTTTCTTCGTATATCTCGAAAGTTTGATTGACAGGTTTCCCAATTTACACAATGGCGTGTATTCGTTCGGATTAACCCGTGCTCTCTCGAGAAGACAAACACGGCAGGGGTATTGATGAAGTGGTCGACTTATTGGAAACTAATTATCGTAGAAAATCGGAGAAAGTGAACAGCTTTCACCAGTAAAGACTTCTGCCACTCATCGTTAGCTGGCGTGAAGCTTTATATTGGGTGATTTACTTACTTAAAAGATGTAATTTTCTAAAGTACATACTAATGAGAGCAAGACTTCATCATTCGGATTGATCTAGTACCCAAATCACATAATAGAACAAATTTCCCCAGAAAAATGCACTGCCACTGATACGACAATATAAGTAATATAATATAACTAATATGATTCTATAATAATTAAACGATTTAAAAGAACGAAATCTCAGATTTATATACCGGAAAAATAATAATTTGGCCAGACGCTAATGTAAAAGTTATTTAAATATAGATTACAGGCACTGATATAAACGTTATTTAAATTCAGATTATTCCATCCAAATATTAGTGTCACAACTTGGGGACAATAGATGAAAAACTTGTCACAACATTATTGAAGGGAACACGGTAAAAATTAATGAAAATGTACATTTTAAAGTAAAACAATCTATGCCCTGTAAAAGTGAAAATGTTATATATTTGATAATATGTCCAGGTTGTAATGAAGAATATATCGGCTAAACTGAATCACAAACCACCATAAGGATAAACCTACACAGATCCCATGTTGCTAATCCCCAAAATTGAATGATCCCACTAAGCGAACATGTATATATATATATATATATATATATATATAAAAGGGGGGGGGGGTAGTGGTCGAGAGTGCCGAGCTTTGACCTCTAGCTGGCCGGTCACCTCTGTCTTGCGGCAGTGGTTTCGATCCCTGCGTGTGAGCGTATGTGGCATGGAGATAGGGGCGCCTTCTCGATCTCGTGGGTTTCCTCCGGGCACTCCGGTTTCCTCCCACAGCTAAAGACCCATACGCGCAAGCGAATTATTGAAATAAAATTAAACCGTATGTTAGTCCCGAAATGACCTGGTTTGTGTCGAGTGGACGTTAAACCCCATTTATTTCTCTATATACAAAATATGTCTTATCCCTTTACCTTATGCCTATACAAAACCACAAATAAACTGATTCTTGGTTAATGGGTTATATAAACACACACTGCTGTAGACTTTTGAAAACCAAAATATCTTAACCCTTCACTTCATAATAATTAAGTTCCAGTCAGGCACTAAGAATATCCATCGCGATTTTCTCACTGATATTTTAGTAGGTACATCATACGCATAACTTATATGAGGAATTGGTTTCGATGTTAAACAAGATATCGCAACAATACGGATACGAGATATGTATTTTGATTACCTGCATGATACGATCGATAGTATAAAGTTATTCACTGCGATATATTCACTTTTTTTTAAAGCTCCGAGTTTTCATAACCACACCTTAAAGTAGCTACGTCTCTAACTCAGTTATCATCCAAAGTCTTCAATTTAAATCAACATTGATGTTGTGGTCTTACTGGGGAAAGATTGGCTTCTGATATCCAATGTTTAAGACAAAATAAACATTTTACCGTCCATTGTAGACGAGCCGTGTACCATAATGCGTCTCAGCGCCATTTATAACAAGAGACTCACATCATGTCAAACGGTGATGCCATAATCTTATCTGCAGAACATGTGCAATAAATACTATCGGTGTAGACTGGAATAACCCAGGTGCGGATCCAGGATTTTTTGCAGGGGGGGCGAGTCTAGGTTTGATAATTGCTTAAATAGTTGCCCTCAACCGATAATTTGGTAAATTAGATTCAATTTGGTTCATTCTGACGTATTTCCGGAAGGTAAATTCCTAAAAAAAACAGGTCTAAATCGCCAATAAAATCTGATAAAAAAAATTTCAAGCCTGAGCAGGGGGGGGGGGGTCCGGACCCCCTGGACCCCCCCTCTGGATCCGCGCCTGTAACCATGTGCTAGAGATTGCCATTTGATTGAGACTTCCTGTGTATTTCACCGAACGATTGAAAGTAAATCAGTTTATATACATTCATATAACATCATCATATGCGTTACCACCTATATGTGTCAATTTCTATGAGCCAAATATTTAGCGATGCAGCTCCTTTAAAGTATACAGAAAACCTACGAAAGAAAATGTTATTTACAATATGGACAACACCTGATATATTCATGTTGTATTACACACAAACTAAAGTGCTGTTTTGTCATCTAAGTTGTAAATTAAAGGAGCTAAGTCTCTAACTCAAAGTCGTATCCGTTGAAAACACGAATTATTTGTAAATTCAAATCAACATTGATGTTGTTCTCCAATATTTAAGACTAAATAAACATTTTACCATTGGTACACGAATCGTGCACCATTGTGCGTTTCAGCGTCATTTGTAACAAGTGACCAGAAATAACGAGGTTAGACATTTCCCACAACTCAGTCAAACGGCGACGCCATAACTTATCTGGAGAGCATGGGTAATAGACTGGAATAGCCAGACACTATAAATTTCTAGTCGGTTGAGAGTAAAAACGGAAACAATTGAATGTAAATCAGTTCAAATACAATCAGATTACATTATTATATGTGTTGCGATCCACGTGTGTCGATTTCTAGGTCTCAAATATTAGCGATTTAGCTCCTTTAACATTAATACTACAATACAGACATTTACAATTGCTAACATGTGGGTAACATATATTGAGGTCTACGTTTGTAATAATTCTACCCAGTTATTAAATATAACTAGATGTAACGGATATCCTTAAATTGCACCGACGCACGTTGATGAAATTGTCTTAGAGGCTTTTCGTGTAATTTAATGACAATGTCATAAAATTTCTTTCATATGGGTTGCATATATCTAGGTCTACGTTCACAATAATTCAGCCTAGGCCAAATATATTAATTATACGTAGATGGAACAGGGAACATTAAAGGGACAATAACATTCTTGCTGGCTTGGTAGCTCCAGAAAATAAATAATACCCTTATTCTAAGTACTAGATGTTTAAATGTCCTACCTGTTGTGTAAATTATCCATTACAACCTTTTTTATTTGTCCAGAGGGTTCGAAAATATTTTAAAATCCAAGTCACATTTGAAAAGGTTTACGTTAGACTTTTCAAATCAATTGGTTGAATTTTTCCAATTTTTTTAAATTAGGTGTGTTAAGATGAAATTTATATCATCATTTAATTGGAATATTCTAAAATAATACAATTTGGTGACCAAAATGAAGATTGGGACATATTTTTCAGTTACAACAAAAGTGTTATTGGGGCTTTAACGTGCAATGAACCACGTAGATCAATTTGTATTAGAAGCTTTTCGTGTAACTTAATGGCGCTAACATATATCAAGGTCCACATTTACAATAATTCAGTCTGGGCCTCGTACATTAAAGTGTCAATATCGAAAATATTTTGGAGAATAAAACTGCTTAATTTTGTGTTAAAATCTCACTGTATATACCTCTAAAGGAACGGCAATAGGTCACCTAACGAAACAATTGACCTGAAATCTTAAAAGGTTTACGTGTCCGGATAAGCAGTTTTAAACTGAATATTTTGAACTGAAATTGTGCGACACGGTAAATACACCATTCCTCTATGTTTTGGCGCTTAAATTCCACAAGTATACAGATTTGTATTTTTAAGATTGTTCAAATCTGGATACTCCCTTTAATCATATGTAGATGCACCAACTATGCCTAACGTGCACAAAACCACGTGGATCAATTCGTAATAAAGGCTGCTCGTGTAAATTAATGGCATTTTTATAAAATCGTTCAAGGTTAAAATATTAACTTAAACTACATGCTATAGAAGTCCGTATGAAAATGATGGTTTCAAAACCAGAATGATGGTAAAAGATCAAATATGGGTGAAGATTTTTGTAACTAATGCTCATATGGAAGTCGCAGGCTTAGTTGGACAATCAACACAACCTTCTATTTAAAGTAGCTAAGTTCAAAATCAATCCAAAGTCTTAAATCAAGAATTATATTGTCAATTCAAATCAACATAGATGTTGTTATCTTATCTTTAAACGACAGGCCTCTGATATCCAATATTTAAGACAAAATAAACATTTTACCATTGGTACACGAATCGTGTAGCAAAGTGCGTTTCATCATCATTGGTAACAAGTGACCAGAAAGAACTAGGCTAGACATATTCCACTAGAAATTTCTATTCGGTTGCGACCCATGTCGTATTTCGCTGGACATAACTGATTTGAATTTACAGCAAAACGTAAACAATTGAATGTAAATCAGTTCATATACAATCAGATTACATTATTATATGTGTTGCTACCCATTTGTCTCAATTTCTAGGTCCCAAATATTAGCGATTTAGCTCCTTTAATTATTAATAGCAACACATTTGCTTGTTGAGTAAGGCGCACACCGCGACCATTCCGAAAACCAGAATGAGCGTTATAGATCAAATATTAATGAAGGTTTGTGTATCCAATGGTGACGTAAAAATAACATGGTTAGTTGGGCAATCAGCAAAAACTTCTACTGAATTATTAACGGAGAATATACAGTACTGACCAAGCAAATTCCGCGACATTTCGTTAGGCGTAACACCATTAACTGAATATTAATTAGTCTGTTATAACAACAACAAACGTTCATCAAACTCGGGTCTCACACAACGCCCTTTTGTGAATTATCTACTTTTAAATAAACGCCGTAGGGAAAACCTTTTACATATATTGATGCTTCTTTATTGTAAGGTTACCAAGACGACCAAGGCGATTTTCTATTTAATTACGATATAGTCTCTTGTTACACAATCAAAGGTTAATTATATTTAATAACGCGACAGTCAATATAAAATGCAACGAAACTTTAATATATGTGTACATAAGACAACCTAAGTTTAATATGTTGCTCAGTTGCACGTGAGAACATTTAAAGGGGCTAAGTCTCTAACTCAATAGTTTCCATACTATTTGAAATTACAAACACGAATTAGAATTCAATATTGATTTATTTCCATCAATATTGATGTTGTTATCTTGCCGTGAAACTAGGGGATCCTAAAATTAAATATTTAAGGCCAAATTCACATTTTATAATCAGTTACTACTCTATTCTTTCGGGTGTCACTTTGTAATGAACAAATGAAAACATATTCTACAACACAATTTGGAAGTACTTAATAAAGGCTTATTCGCAAACGAAAAAATAATCATTTAAAAAAAACGTGTAGAATGCACCAAACCGTTCAATTTGTTCAAGTATTTCACCGAACATAATTGATTAGAAATTACAATATATTGTTCTCAAATATTGAATACAAATCACTCTACACGCATTCATATAACATTAATATGTGTTTTAGAACCGGGGGGTTGTTTGGCCGAATGGTTTGCACGTGCGTACTGTATCACTGCCGTTGATTCAATTCCCCGGGTGTATGTGAAAAGGAGTAGGGTCGCCTTTCCAACCTCGTGGGTTCCCTTCGGGTACACTGATTTCCTCCCACTGCTAAAGACCCCTACGCGCAAGCGAATATTTGAAATAAAAATCAAATCAAACCATGTGTTAGTGCCGAAATGACCTAGTTTGTGTCGAGTGGACGTTAACTCCCTTTCCCTCCCCTCGAACCCGTTTTCTATTTCACGGTTCAAAAAAAAAACAAAAAAAAAACCATACACCATTTAAAATGCATACACAGGGGTTTCTTTTTTCAGTATCCTACATCTGTCCGTTTCAATGCATTCCTCATTCTTATTAAAACGTCGTCCAAATACTTGTTATTTTAGTTTTCTCACCCCGTTTCACATGGAAAAGGTAATACCATTAGCCGAACTCAGGAACAAGTCGTTTTCATATTGATTTAACGGCCATTCAAAAATAAGAAATCTACAAAACTAATCATCTGACACAAATATATTCCTCAAGGGAATTGAAAAAAGGCGGAATAAATACTGCATGCTTAAAATGATTGAGTGTCTCACCGTTTAAGTTACTACTTCCCTAGTGTTTATTCTAAATGAAAATTTGTTTACCTCTCGTTTGGTGTTCCAAGAAAGTTGAACGACGAGCTAAACATGAGTAAGAATTGAAAGGTGCGAATTCCACATCAACAATACTCCCGAGTTTAAGTTAATTAGTTTAATTCCCTTCCTTAATTATTAGAATAATTTTGTCGCTCCTCCAGTTGTTCACGGGGTTCAATTCAGTACTGAATCCATCCACTGCGGTCAATTGGTTAAACTGGTACATATACAGTTAACAGTTATACAACGTGTCTGTCAGAAACACAGAATTACACAAAATATGGCGGACTGTTTCATCATGTGACTCGAAAAGAATTTTGACATATGCAGATTGACATTTTCAAATATAAGTATTTTCTTGTATCAATACGATTCAAGGACACTTACCACGTGTACACTTTAAATTCAAAGTAAAATTCTTTTGACGTGTATATTTTGTTAATTTAGTACACTGGTTGGTATTAAAGGTACATATAGTGAAATAATAGACTATACATACCTCATATAGTTTACATACTCGTTGCTTACCATAGATAGTCCATGAGAAAACTGTTTTAATTTTAAAGGGACAATAACACTCTTGCTGGCTTGGTAGCTCCAGAAAATAAATAATAGCCTTATTCTAAGTACTAGATGCTTTAGTGTCTTACCTGTTGTGTAAATTATCCATTACATCCTATTTTACTTTTCCAGAGGGTTCGAAAATATTTTAAAATACAAGTCACATTTGAAAAGGTTTACGTTAGACTTTTCAAATCAATAAGTTGAATTTTTCCAATTTTTTAAATTTGGTGTTTTAAAATGAAATTTATATCATCAATTAATTAGAATATTGTAAAATAATACAATTTGTTGACCAGAATGAAGATTGGGACATATTATTCAATTACAACTAGAGTGGTATTGGGGCTTTAAGAATTCCCATTCATCTTTATTAAATGAATTGAGATTTCAGTTTGATTTCATGTTTTATATTTCTTTATATCTATACGCTTATTAGAGCTGTGCGTTGGACAATAATGAAATAAAACCAAGTACCATTTAGACAAAATTCGAGTGGAGGCAAAATAGTGTAATCAGCAAATGGACTGTTCATCGTGTACACAATACACGACAAACAGTGGTAACAGGTGCACGGAAGAGTAAGCGTAACGACATGACACTCATGATAATAAGATTAAAGCTGCATTTCCTTTAGTACGGGTCCAGTTCGGCTCCGGTCCGTCTCCAGTCCGGGAGCAGACATGACACACGACAGGTTGTGTATCCTTATATGTGGTTTATCAAGCGGACGAGCTCTCTTTTCAACATGGCACGTGTCTAAGAAAGGGCGAAAATTGGAATTTCCCTACCTACTTTTAGGTTTTTGCCGTTCGGGCTACCCAAACTGTGTTTTCTTTTGTGTGTTTACGGAAACGGTTCCGCATACGTTTCCGTACCGAACGCGACATGGTCCGTACCGGACGCCGCATAGAGCACCGTATCCGCACCCGTACATAAGGAACACTCTTACTAAAATTATAAGAAGGTGGGGTTTTTTTCGTATCCGCAACAGGACCGGTGCCGGACAGGATCCGTACTGAAGGAAATGCAGCTTTAGATTTATGGAGACAATGACCTCGTTTGCGTTTCTTTTTCTGAAGAGTATATAGCTAATGTGGCTGCTTGATTTGTCCGCCGATAGGCGAGCCGGTTTGTAAAAGGCGTACGCCGGCCAGGTTACCGTTTCAGAGCAAATCAAGTGACCCGGCTGATAAAAAAGTTTGGTGTCGGATGATATTATAATATTAAACAGGTTACATGAAATGTTTTAATAGGTTGCCAGGCAAAACATACGCCCACAACAGCTCAATCGTCCAGACAGTCAACAAGAGTTGTCACATATGTTTACTTTCTTTGGTAATGAAACATTTATAACACACTAAAATATGATAACGAGTAACAATTCATTAAGTAATTATCAGGAAATCTTTAGAACTTGTTTGTTTTTTTTATAAAGTTCTCTGTCCCATGCTAACGTTTAGTATACGAAACATTTAATATTATGTTCAGTTATCAAAATTCATTGAAAATCAATATACTTGTTTGTCTCAAGACCTCAATCTGAAGGCAATCGGTTTATAAATTTGGCCTCTGACCGTCCACAAGATTTTTTAGGGTGATTAAGGGCCATAACTTTGGCAGTTATTATCGGAAATCGATGACAATCAATAGATTCTTCGGATCTTGACCTCAAACACTGTGTATAAATTTAATGTCAGTATATTATATATTAACTGTGGCCTCTAGATCGCCCACAAGCAATTGTGGACGCCGAATAGACGGACGGACGGACGGGGGCGACGACAATATACGACCACATTTCAATGTAGATGTATAAAAACAGTAATCATGAAAGCATGGCTATAAGTAAGTGACGGCAAAATAAACAGAAAATATTATTTGTAGTATTACCGAAAAAAAATACATGACATATCCTTTATTCAACTTCAAAGCATTTGGTTTAATTGTAACGCTTTAATATTCGTGTTTAATGGCATTCCTAACTAACGCGATCAAATAGCTGCAACATTAGTAGCGGGGCACTTGTCTTATCCACTGCGTCAATTGATACACTATAAAAGCCTTTGCACAAGTAAAATAGCTTCAATGGCGACATTGTCAACACAATCACAGTTTGCATGAAAATAGGTAATCATGCTACAAAAGGTAAAGCGTGGAACAATAATCTTAATCTTATCTTACCGAACAATTTTTATGTATTTTCGTAGTGGCGTGAAAACACGTGCGTGTTCTAATTCTGATTCCGCGGCCATTTTAAAAACGACAGAAATATCGCGTAGCGGCTTGATTATATTAAATTTATGTGGCAAGTTTCACCTTTATTTCAATGGAAATTGGTTTATTATATGTTACGCTATGTACACTTGGGGATCACATGGCTAAGTGGGTAAGACGCTGGCTCGCTGGCCTGGAGGTCAGGTGATTGATCATTGCATTGGCCGAGAAAGTTCATCCAAATTTTTCCGGCGTGGTTTCCCCTTGTCAGTGATGCAGGATGGAAATGGGACGGATAAACCGAGGTCCCGTGCACTCATCGGCGTGCACATAAAAGATACCTTGGCTTTTCGAATTCGATATAAGCGTAGGCCGTAGGCAAAATTTCCTTCGTAGCAAACTGTATGACGTATGCACGTCTTCATTAGCCCAGGTTAGGAACAGAACAGTAGGACGTTAAACTCCATTTCATTTCATTTCATTTGCTATGTACATTACAGTTTCGATTCAGTTCACTTAGAAATTAAGGGGGTTATAGGCCGGTGACTTTTTGTAGTCAAATGACTTGCTCAAATGAAGCCCTTAGAGCGATCCACTACTCTGGCTGGAGTCGCTGGAGCAAGACGGGAGACATCAGTAGTGGAACCATGTCTACCTATTAAACCATAATAATGTCCTGACTATTTCCCGTAGGAGAGTTGATATATTTGTAGATTAAACAGCGAGGGACATGAGTGGTGTGCAACACGATGATACAGTATTCGATTCTAGATTGACCGATTGTGTGGTCCAATCTTTCTATCAGACTGTCTTTAATAAATAATAGGTAGCTAGCGTGGTTAGATCGTAAATTAAGTCATTGGTGCGTTTGGTATCACGGCATATAGATGCCACATTATCAGTTATTGTCTTAGGGTATTCAATATCAACGAGACAAGTATACCAAATAGTTAAATAGTTTGATACTAGCAACTAAGAAGTGTGGGCGTTTTTAATTCTTCAAGAAGTCACCATGCGAGTTTGCGAACGCTTAGTGTATCACCTTTTTAACTATGCAGATAATCCCACAAACCAATAATTTAGGATAAACCTTAAGGTGCCATAGGTTCGATCGCGGTGTTTGGTCGAGAAAGTCCATCGGGTTTTACGGCGTGGTGTCCTCTTGTCAGTGATGCAGGACGTAGGTGTTGACAAGAACAAATGTTTAGTCGTTAGGTGGAGATGGGAGAAAAACCGAGGTAAATTGGCTTGCACGTAAAAGAACTCTTGGAGAGAGAGAGAAATATGGTTTAACGTCCACTCAACACAAACTAAACTAGGTCATTTCGGGACCAACATATGGTCTAACTTCATTTCAATGATTCGCTTGTGCGTAGGGGTCTTTAGCAGTGGGAGGAAACCGAAGTGCCCAGAGGAAACCCACGAGGTTGAGAAGGCGCCCCTGTCTCCATGCCACATACGCTCACACCAGGGCTCGAAACCACAGCCGCAAGCCAGAGGTGACCGGCCAGCTGTTGGTCGAACTCTTGGAATTCGATATAAGATAAATCTGGTGTAGCGACTCTGTCCGTTCAAAATTTCCCTCATATGACACATGCCCGTCTTTATAAGCCCATTCAGATCAGAACAGTGGGACGTTAAACCCCATTTCATTTATAGAATAACCCCTAAATTAAGTAATTTAAAACGTGCACCCACCCCTTTCGTAAATCATGCAAATTTTATTGCAAGGAAGTTGTAAGGGTCAAATTGATAAATATATTTTTACATTTTTAGAAAATATAGTGGCATTGTTTAATTTCCGTCATTTATTTAGTTAAACATGCATTATGCAAGATCTAAATCTGCCTATTACAGGCCTAAAAGGTCAAAAATGCTATCTGAATTATTAATTACACGTTAATTACCTTATTCAGATCACAATCAACTCTCAATGTCAACTCTAGCCTGCGATATTTACTGGATTGGTATCACATTTGCTGCTCAACTTTCATTCATGAATTAATTATGACGTGGTTAATCGAGACTATTGCACCACTTTACTAATGATGATCGAGGCTAAGCCGAAAATTCAATCGCTAAAATTTCGGTTCGGTGTGCATCAATTTAGTAGTGATGATCGAGGCTAAGCCGGTAATGATGATCGGGCTAAATCGGTGTGTATCAATTTAGTAATGATGATCGAAGCTAAGCCGAAAATTCAATCGCTAAATGCATCTTTATAAAACTAGGTGTAAATTAATACGCATTCGTATTGCAAATTGTGCCTTCGTATAAAAACGTGTTTTTGCCGGATGCTTTAGTTTAAAATATCTCAAATACTTTCTACACGCTGGCATATATTGGTTAAAAAACATGTTTCTATATAGATTTACGCATGTATATAGACACAGTGGGCTTAACTTTTATCATAATAAAATCCATACACGACACGTGCCTGTTATATAATACTTAAATACTCACACAAGTTAATCTATCACATGTTCTGGTTACGTCGAACGCAATACAATGTTTGAAAGGAGATTGTAAATTGCACGGTCAATAGCGATTAATATAACATACTTCCATCTGATGTCTTTCCGTCCATATAATATACAGATATGTAATCAGTGAGATTGGTTTGTATTGTCTTATTTCAAAATAAAAGACACTAAAGTCTCGCGAAAAACGGATTAATTTGTGGTGTTTGAGATGGAGGATATTTAGATTGAATAGAATTGGGTTTAACGTCCTACTTTCTGAACCAGCCAGACAAATGAAGATAGTCATACAATGTGCTATAAGGGAAATGCTGCTCGAAAAATCGAGTCTCACGGTGAAGGGCTTTTACGTGCACGCTGTTCCCCACTAATAATAATAATAATAATACAGTTATTTATACAGCAGAGGGATCATTATCATGTGCAACCACTATGGGGGCGCCAATGATAAGAGGAAAAGACGCCCAACACCAGGATCGAACCCCTAGAGGCTAGGCCCTTACCCACTGATCACCGTGACTCCCAGTATAATTTACGGTAACCTCCTTACAAAAATACCATACATTACTGAACAATCGATCTATAAGTTAAACATTAAACAAATGAAGTTTAATACCCTACTGTTCTTCTCCGAGTGGCCTAATGAAGACTGGTATAAAGACATTTGCAATAATGTAATTTTAGTTTCCAGACAAGAAGCATGATTAGCATCATTTGAAAATAAATTATTGAACTATGTGGGCAATATAATAATAGTTCATACAAGTTATATAAAAAAAAAGCAACAATCAAATCGTTATAACTGTTTTAACACAAGGTACGATATCTTCTATTTCAGAAGTTCGCAAATGTCAAACATATGCCATTCCGTAACAAAAACCCACCGGCAACAAAAAAATGCTGTAAGCAAAAGAAATGCGTAATACATATTGTCAGTTGAGTATATGATTTTAACCTTCGCCTTCTAATAGACATTTGCTTCAGAAACATATTAAGTATTTTCAATAAAGTAAACTTTTTTTATCTTGTCCCTCAGATTTGCCCCAGACGTATGTTTTATCATTTACCCTATCTTCAACAGAAGGCTTGATCTCGCTTTAACAACGTACATGTTATCAAGGCCTTCGCGTTATACCCTAAATATTTCGAATCTAGGAAAAAAGTCACAGGTAAAAAAGTCACAGTAAAAAAAACACAGTAAAAAAACACAGGTAAAAAAGTCACAACTTATATATATTGTACTGTAGAGTGAGTATATCTTTGATCTTTTAAGTTATTTGTCTTTGAGTTTGAGTTGGATGGAACATTAGAATTAACAAAGAGTATTGATGTGCTAAAATGTCTGATGTACTGATATGTCAAATGTGCCATAATGCATTAAAGTGTCAGATGTGCTGATATGCCATATGTGCTAAAACGTAAAATGTGCTATGATATCAAAATGTGCTGATTTCTAAAGACTAAAACAGTCTGGTTACATCTGTGTAATGAACATATGTGTAATGAAAGGTTTGAGATGTAACAAAAAAACTGTGACTTTTTTTCCTGTTTTTTTTTAACCTAGGCAAATTTGTGACTTTTTTACTGTGACTTTTTTTTCCGCGCACCAATATTTCGGCCATAATTTCGATTGGGGACAAGCCCAGATTGTGAGCCTATCAGATTCCTCGCTCGCCGCGAATTCCAAGTCTCGTGCTTTCAAGCTAAAATGCCTATACCTGTTCAAGGTTCGTTCAGTGTCAAGGCTTCCGTGCGGGTACTCTATGTCACAATCTCTGATTGGAAACTACTGTTCACGTGTCTGTAGATAGTGAAGCTATAAGTTCTGGAATTCTGAAGTGATCTAGCAACGTCCAGATGTAGTAAAACTCTCTGTCATTGCTTCAGGAACGGAACACGTATTTACCTGGCTTCTTCTAATCATAAAACAGATAATGAATGGATCTGATGTAATTTAACAGAAGCATTCAATATCCCACTTCGCTTACCAATATCTATTCACTCCCATGCCATTTATTTATATTGCTGATTCGATATTGGTGTAATGTTCTGCTTGAAAGATGATAAACGGAAATCATCTCCCGCGCTTTCCAAATCATTTCTGATGACAGTTTAGCATACGCACGTTTTGAACAACTCTCTGTTGGAGAGAGAGAGAGAGAGAGAGAGAGAGAGAGCGACAAAGAGAGAGAGGGGGTATGAAGGGGTGGGGGTAAACGTCCACTCGATACAGACTTGGTCACATCAGGACTAACAAGTGATTCAATATAATTTCAATAATTCGCAGTGGGAGGAAGCCAGAGAACCCTTCTCCTTCTCGCGCACAACCAGGGAATCGAAACTGACAGACCTTATGATACAATGCGCACACACTAATAATTCGGCCATCCAAGGAAGGAAACCGGAAGACCCTGAGAAAACCCACGAGGTTGGACAGGCGACCCTACTCCTTTGGACGTACAACCGGGGATTCGAAACCACGCCATGTTGACCCAATGACAGGCTTTATGATACAACACGCACGTGCTAACCATTCGGCTACCCCCCTCCATATATCATATATTAGAGGGAGGAAAACGGGTTTTAAAGTCAACTCGACCCAAACTATGTCATATTGGGACTAACATATGATTTAATTTTATTTCATTAATTCGCTTGCGCGTAGAGATCTTTAGCAGTGGGAGAAAACCAGAGTACCCGGAGAAAACACACGAGGTTGGACAGGCGACCCTTGTCACGTACAACTGGGGAATCGAAACCACGCTAGTTAGCTCAATGACAGGCTTTATGATATACCATTAGCCCGCTCCCCTCCTCCATATCCATATTTATAAATAGGATACACGTAGCATATCAAATAACAAAGTCCTTACAATATACAATGGATATAATTAAATATGTATGTGATATCATACACTCTATATAATCACATTAATATCCTACCATACATAGCATAATTAATAACATACTATTTGTATAGTTCGAACATGGTTAAAGGCAAACAGTGTTAGTCAAGGCTATCAACTAAGACTTGTTTACTCACCTATCCAGGGGCGGATCCAGGAATTTTTTCAGGAGGGGTTTGTCAGGTTCCTGTTAAGGAAATCTGCCATCGGCGTCTCTAAATTATACACGCATGCATACAAATAGAGCTTTTTAAACAGAGAAATCATTTTTAACTGATGTAGGATCACATTGTGATTTAATTTCATTGATGCAAGGCATTCATTTTTGTATGTAACTGAGCAGGGAGAGGTTTTGATAATGGATCCGCCCCTGCTGTCATCCACAGGTCAAGAGTATTGTATTATTTAGTGGTGATTAATAGTGTAAGATATATGATAAATGATATAGTATATTAACGGGCGCTGATTATTATGTTTGATTGTCTTCTTTGTGTCTCATGGCATTCATTATCACCTGGGTTGTGTACAGGTTTTATATGAAATATGATGGGGTTTAACGTCCTACTTATTGTTCGCGCGTGTGTGTGTGAGGGGTCATGGCCAGATGGTTAGCACGGTGTATCATCGTACGTAACTAACGTACGAAAATTAAATGATAGCTGGCTTTTTTTCGCACGTATACAATGAATGCCCATTTTGCTCAATAATCCCAGACAGAGTTTGGCTATTTTTTTTAATTGCGTTAAAATTTTAAATTTTGGTTTAGAACTGAAATAAATTAAGTATTAGTTAATCCCCACGCTAAAAACATTAACAGAATTGATTGTGTATATCTGAAATATACACGACCGAAGCACAAAATAGTGCCAATATGCCGACGTCAAATCTAGAGTTGTAGATGTTATTTTTGTGAAAAATCATTGGATTATACAGTCCTGAAGGCCGCAGGAAGGCTACTTGTTAATGTAACATTGTCTCTTGTAATGTTGATAATGATCATAATGATAGTGTTGACATTTTGTTCTTATGACTTGTGACGTTCAGATAACGTCATATGGATATCATGGCTATTCATTGTGTCAGAGTCACTTCTCTGCAGGTAGAGTCTGTAGTTCAGATTGGGTGTATCATATGATCTATGGTTTCAATTTCCCGAATGTACGTGACAAGGGGGTGTTGGGGGGGGGGGCTGTCAATCATCGTTGGTTTTCAAAAGTTACTCCTGTTTCCTCCCACTGCTAAAGACCCCCACACACAACGAAATATTGAAATACAAAGTGAACCATCCGAGTCTTAAGCCAGACTGACACTTGCACGACTTTTGGCCACGATTTTGTCATCCACATTGACACGAACTGGCACGACGAGTTCACGCATAGTTTGCGCATTGTTTACGCACTTCCAGCATTTGCACGACGAGTTTGCGCAAATCGGACGGTGTCGTGCCGACTCGAGTCGTGCCAATGCGTGCCACGGAATCGTGCAAGTGTCAGCCTGGCTTTACCTGCAATAGTTTCACAGCTGCGTTTGTTTATTTCATCTAGTTCATATAATTTACTGAGCCAAATGTATACGAAGTCAAATCGCGACAACGTAACTTAAAGATGGCTAAACATTACCCTCACGAACACAATCACAATACAAGGGTTAACCTGAACGCTATAGATCCTGGAAATTAGTTCCATTAATTATACGATTAATCTTATAACTACTATGCGAACATGAAAATTTAAGAGAAACACGGGATCTTTTTTTTTAATAAAGCATTTAATGGCCAAAATGCAGACACGCACACTCCGTCACGTTTTGGGAAGTGGATTAATATTCCAATACGGTGCATGGTTTAGAGACGGGAAGCTTTTCTCACGGAAAAGCGGAAGGAGAAAGACGCAAAGGTTTCCGACATGACGCAAACACCCACTCGACACAAACTAGGTCAATTCTGGACTAACAAGTGGCTTTAAATTTTATTTCAATAAATGGCTTGTGCGTAGGAGTCTTTAGCAGTGGGTGGGGGGGGGGGGCGGAGTTTCTGGAATGACGTGAGACTGCTTTCAAGTATAAATCCCAATTAATATTATCACATAAAATATTTTGATTAAATAATATTTTCATATTCATAATTCAAATTACTAAAAATCTATAAAACTTTAAATTTGGTTTCGATTTTTTGAAAAAGAAAACACATCATAAGGATGAAAGATAATTTCGTTATAAAGAAAAATTAATCGTTTTTCATCATGACAAAAGCAAATCGAACCAACATTTAAACTGTATCAGTAAATAAATCAAGAATAGATCTCTGTCCCAAACGGCTGCCATATCCAAAATTTGTCCTGTAATGGGATTGTACTCAGTTTCACATATGTCCATGCTCATCGCAGTGTTCCGTTTGAGTAAAGGTAATCCCACTACTCACTGCTGTAATGAGTGGATATTGTTGTTTTAAATTTTGATTGGCCAGTAGTCCGACTAACAACCAATGACTAGCTGCTTTACAAAAACTTTACATTTAAAACGAGTGCCAATATTGGACCAAATATGTTTACATAAAGTTACGTCGTGGCTCACGATTTTATTATTCCCCATTAACCCGTGCATAGCAGAAAACTGCAGTAAAACTAATTGCGTGACAAACGAGGCTATCAAGTCGAATGAAATGTAAACAATACTGTTTGGAAACGAACATACTTTCACCGTTTTTAATACCTTAAATCGCTGTCCAAAGTTTTAGGGAAGACCCAGATTAAACGTATGATTGGCATGTTGATTGAACGGGAAGAATAGAAACACTCCCTTAAAAGTTCAATAATCAGAAGTCAATTCAGCAATGGGCAGAGCAGAGAAGGATTTCTCGGGCCATTGCTTCAGCAATATGACATATTACGTCAGACACACAAAGACTAAATAAACTTTTTCAATTTCATTAAATGGAAGTAGAAAAAAATACTTAGCAAAATTCTCGAAGTATACAAAGCACTTTCGAATAAAATGGCCGATGTAAGACTCTTTATGTCGGTCAACAAGTTTAGTTTGAGAAAGATTGTGAATCATATCTTTCTTCTGGGTTAAATTTAATGTATTTAAGTTTACACTCGTATTGACGGTATTTAATTTGGGATAAATGTGATTAGTTGAGCTTAAAGTTGTACTGGTTGATGGCATGTGATAATTTAGAGCTAAATGTTACTAGTTACACTTTAGATAACAAACCTGATCTCTGAATCCTCTGTGGTCCTATTTAGTTCCCACGTAGCAAAGCCGAACACGAATCACACTCGCTAAAAGTAAGTAAAATTGACAAAATTCCTCATCAAAACAACGATTGATTATTGTTATTTATAACATTTCTGCCACACACAACTACAATTAAGCTGATAATCCTACCAGTGTCGACAAGGGTACAAATCCCCTCTTTTTAAATCATAGCGATAGTAGATTGCTTTTTCCCACATTTTAAATTTACGTCGTTAACAGATAAAAACAACGCTAGATTTATTTTATTGTCAATATTTGTTGATAAATGAACGTTGTTTCACTAGATTCGACTGCGTATGTGTAATAAGTACTAATTATATCATAGTATAAATTTAAAGATGGTACATGCATTAATAAAGAATTGAGTGTCCTAAAATCAAGCCCATCAGTTTATCGCAACGTTTTTAGTTACGTTCTCGTAGCTAGCTACTCTTGTAACATACAACCGTATCGTATAGATCATTAATTTATGTTGCTGAGAGACCAAAAACCAAATGAAATAAAATTAAATGAAATGGGGTTTAACTCCCTACTGTCCTGCTCCGACCTTCAGGCACCACTGACAAAAGATGAAGCCAGGAAATTTTCTCGAACACCGGATTCAAACTCAAAATTTCTTTGTTAGTAAGCGAAATGAAATAGTTTTACATCCAAATTTGGCTAATGAAGTGTGCTATGAGGGACATTTTGCCCGGGCAGCAGCACTACGGCCTACTCTTATATCGAATTTCATCTGTCAAGGGATCTTTTACGTGCACGCCAATGTGTATACAGGACCTCGGTTTATCGTCCCATCCAGGCGACTAGACAGCTGTCCTTGTCAGGCCGTCCGTCCTGCATCACTGACAAGGGAAAACATGCCGGAAAATCTGAATCAATATTCTCAGCCAATGAAGGGATCGAATACCCAACCTTCAGGCTAGCGACCCAGCGTCTTACTCACTTAGCCACCGTGACTCCCCAAAGACAAAAGACTTGTTGCTGGCAGTAACGTCTAACAATAATGGCGCCTATATGACTTCCAAACTGAAGTCGATAACAAAGAAACCTGACACAAATGAACGACTACTTGTATAAACTCTAGGGCTAGCAGACCAAAGAATTTACATAATGCGGATTATATTATACTTCAACTATTTATCTTATCTTAAGTGAAGGGGAAAGGTGTTAGATAGATTGTTGTATAGCAATTTGAATAAAACAGGTGTTAATTCAATCTGCGGAGCGACTGTGTCCCAGTAAGTGATGCGTTGGGTCAGTAAGTTGGAGGTCCTTGTCGATCCCTGCCATTGGCCGAGAAAGTTTTTCGTCGTGGGTCCTCCTCAGTGGTACAGGCCCGAGGGTCTGGCAAGGGACGTGTAGTCGTTCGGATGGGGCGAAAACCCACGGTCCCATGTACACATTGACGTGCTCGTAAAAGATCCAGTCATCAAAACATACATAAACTACGTCGTCTGCGGGTTGGACAAAAAGGTGAGGTCCCGTGTGCACCTTGTCGTGCATGTAAAAAAAAACCACATGCAGATGGAATTTCATATACGAGTCCGCCGTAGCGCCGCTGTCTGGGCAAAATTCCCCTCATGAATGGCACACTATATGGCATATGTCCATCTTCGTTAGCCCAGTCGAGGAGGAAAAGCAGGATGTCAAACCGGGTTTAATTTCATTTCAATTCTAGTTCAATCTGTCGATAAGTGCCAACTGTCTTCGACGTGTAACCAGTGTTAAAGGAAGCCAAGTGATAATTTAACCTGCCATACACGTCTGACTTTACTAGACAGGTTTTTATCGTTATTCACCCATAAAAGACAGAATTTTTTACGTCTTAAATGTGTACATGTCTTATGGCCGATGCACAAATCTCACCTCATCTGATTTCAGGATTATATTTAGTCGGAACCCAGAAGATCCTTGACAATCTGTCAGGCGAGAATAAATGATATTTAAAGCCCCAATAACACTCTTGTTCTAACTGAATAATATGTCCCAATCTTCATTCTGGTCAACAAATCGTATTATTTTACAATATTCCAATTAAATGATGATATAAATTTCATCTTAACACACCTATTTTAAAAAATTGGAAAAATTCAACCAATTGATTTGAAAAGTCTAACGTAAACCTTTTCAAATGTGACTTGAATTTTAAAATATTTTCGAACCCTCTGGACAAGTAAAATAGGTTGTAATGGATAATTTACACAACAGGTAGGACACTTAAACATCTAGTACTTAGAATAAGGGTATTATTTACTTTCTGGAGCTACCAAGCCAGCAAAAATGTTATTGTCCCTTTAAGTAATAATGTAAACGAAACTGTTGTCTGCAAAACATGTTTGATTACTACAAAAAACTCGGATTCTGTCCATACATCTTCGTGATCCCGGATTAATGTTAGACACAATTTTGAAGTCGCAGTGGCTCAGTGAGTGAAACGTTGTCCCGCTTACCTGGAGATCGGTCCTGATAGAAAAAAACGAGGCCCCAATGATGGTAAAATCATCTCAACGATCACAATATGTAGACATATTACTTTATTAATACCGCGATATCTTTCGCGCTACTGACCTCAATATCCTTCCATAAATATTCAATTGGTCGATTTCTGAAGAAGTGGTTAATTGGATCTATACGTTCGATCCCTCAGAAGTGTGTCACTCTTGATTAAAAATTTATGTAAAGCTTTCACCTAGATTGGAAATCACCCGTAATAATACAATTAAATTAAATTTGGTATTAAACTTAGTATTGTCTCCATGGTGTTGATTTAGGGCCACGCGGCTAAAAGAGTAAGACGCGGGCTTGCTAGTCTGGATGTTGCGGGATATCCTGGCGTGGTTTCTTCCTTTCAGCGATGCAAGACGTGGGTGACTGACAAGGACAACTGCCTGGTCGTTCGGATGGGACGAAAAACAGAGACCCCGTGAACACATTGGCTTAAAAGATCCCTTGGCAGTGGAAATTCGATATAAGAGTAGACTGTAGTCCCGTTGTCCGGGCAATTTTTCCCATAGCACAAACTAGTATGACAAATACTAGTCTTCATTAGCCCAGTCGGAGCAGAACAGTAGGACGTTAAACTCCATTTCACTTCTCTGTTGTTGATTTTGGTTGCTTAAGAAGATCACAATGGGCATTCAATCATCTTGTTGTTGTTGTGAATGGTTTCAACCTTGTTATATAGTAATTTTGTCTATATATGTTGCTTTAAATTTTGTTATATTGCATTAGCGTGAAAACGTTGAAAGAAACAGTTATGCCCAGCGAAATATGGCATGAGTCTCAACTGAATAATCTGGTTATTCCAGTCTATTGCGCGTGCTCTCCAGATAAGTTATGGCATCGCCGTTTAGCATGAGTTGTGGAATATGTCTATATAGCCTCGTTCTTTCTGGTCACTTGTTACAAATGATGCCGAAACGCACTATGGTACACGATTAGTGTACCAATGGTTAAATGTTTATTTTGCCTTATTTTGTTATATCAGAAGCCCTCCTTTTTAAGGTAAGATAAAAAAAAATCGATGTCGACTTAAATTGACAAGACTTTTGATAGATATTGAGTTAGAGACTTAGCTACTTTAATTCCTGCCCAATCCTATATTGTTATTTCGTCGTTTGTGAATTAGCCATTATATATGGCTAATGACTTCCGAATTGTTTCGTATAATATACCTTCCATTACATATGGCGCCGGAAATCATCGAATATACGACTCGTGTACAGATTTTAAAATGTTTGTTGTGTCTTAAATATTAGATAACAACATCAAAGTTGGTTGAAGTTGATCAATACTGAATATTAGTCCGTGTTTTTAATTTTGATTATAGAGGTTCAGCTCTGCTAAAAAGAAAAAAAAACTTTGCCAGTGATCTTTGATTTTATTTAGAATAGACGCATCGGATAGTGTTTAAGATAGAAATTCACTGGTTTGGGTTTTTAAAGCGAGAAAGTCAAACATAGTTATTTCTATGTCTTTTGCTTAATAGATTGTCAAGTATCATAGGTACCATTATCACACTTAAAACTCTTTAACACCTGAAACACACTCGGCAAATCTCGGTAGATTCCGTAAACTACATCTAGCCTCGGCTGTATGAGAGTAAGTGATATGTACCTACGCCCATACATTTGCGATCCAGCTACCGGTTTACTTTAACGGGAAAACATGACGCTATTACACAAATTGGGAACCTATTCGGCTAGCGACCTATTCGACCGATCGAGCTGCTACCTGTTCGTTGGAAACCTATTTAGAATAAAGACAACAATCGCCGTAACTCATCTTTTTATCAACCAATAAAATCCAACGTTATGTCTATCAAATGAAAGTAGAATATATTATTTTTATCCACTCCTTTAGCTCAGAATAGAAGTGTAATTTCGTCATTATCTTACAGCTACATCGGTTGAATAGGTGGCTAGCCAAATAGGTCGCCAACTTGTGTTCGGAATGGGCGCAGCCATGTTTCATCCGGGACCTTTAAACTAGTTCCAATATGGCGGAATTCATCATACAGCCGAGGTTAGATTGTCCGAAATCCTCCGAGGTTTGCCGTGTGACCTGAAACAATAACACAATTACCTCCCATATTTTTCCATCCCCTATGTGAATGGCTATCTTCAAACGTTTCAAGTCGAAGTTGAAAACGACATTTTTGCTAATTTCTAAACTGGCAATAGTGAATTATAGGATTAATAGGATTATTCGTTAACAAGATAGGACTGTTTATAGATACCATACATTTTAAGGCTTTATTTTAATAGATTTTAAAAAATATTAAAAATATGAAATTCTTACTATTGAAATAATATGGTAAAATAATGCAATTTGTTAACCAGAATAAAGATTGGGACATATTATTGAGTTACAACGAGAGTGGTATTGAGCCTTTAATATGTTCAATTACGTCATGTCAATCAAAAAAGACATTCATTATTACCTATATAAAAACTAGAAAGAAACATTTACCTTAAGTGAAGTCGAGAAGCTGCTACCAATTGTGCCAATTACAGCATCATCTAAAACCACGCTGTCAATCAGACACGACTCGTTTAATCATCCAGGGCAAACGCCACAACTAATGTCATAAACTAAACAGCGAAAAGTCTCGATCAATATGCAAATGACAAAATTCATTTAATGTGTAAAGTTCCAAAAGGCACTTGGAGCAAGTTTGGAGAAGCTTAATAAACTCCAGTCTGCTTCCATAGATGTCAAATTAACAACTTAATTCACCCTTGTCGTATAGAAGCACAGCTGTACAATTGTATTAAGGTTGGAAAGAGATTGGATATATA
The DNA here is from genome assembly GCA_948474765.1 of Patella depressa. Classification (NCBI taxonomy): domain Eukaryota; kingdom Metazoa; phylum Mollusca; class Gastropoda; family Patellidae; genus Patella; species Patella depressa. Next base: position 1,711,077 of record OX419718.1, read on the forward strand.
GAAAGCTTAAGTCTATATGTTTCTCGCGCGTTGTAAGTAATTCTATAATGACTCGCCGAACACAAACATCGTTCAACTCAAGTAACTTGGTTACAACTATGCTTCATATATTTCAAATGGAACTCATTAGAAGAATACGCCTCAATTTGTTAAAAAGAACAAAAAAAGGATAAAGTCGAATTTGTTTAACGTACAAAAATCTTTCGGTAGTGTTTGTTTGAAAAAGATGAGAAATTAACGACTTTAGTAACTCAATTAGTATAATAATACCATTGTATGTCAACACTAATATCAACGTTTATCTTTAAGTGTGATTTCAATTGCGTCCGTTTTTTAGGTTAAATTAACGTTTTTGATGATAATGCGATATAAATGCTTAATTTTATTATTGTATTAAAATATGGTTATAATAAACTAATACATGCTTGCATTATAACGTATTGTTATTTTGGGAGAGCATTGCATAATCCTTTTTGCGTTATGTCTTATTTTTCATGTTCCAATACATTGAGATTTGACATATTTTCTTTGAAATCGACATACTGGTCACGTGAACATCTTGACTAATCAAATTGTTTGGATTGATTTACGGGGCTGGGTATTGCGGTCAGATATTGAAAGGCATGGGAATAATTCTTTATGTTTTGAAATTAATCATTATTAAATCTGATTTCAACATAGATTCTATTTCGTTTCGTTTTTTATAGTTCAAAATTTCGTTGGCCTGTAGTACACTAGGTTGTTGTTCGTAGTGTTCCACCGAAGACAAGTTGTCTTTTTTAATGTTCATTATCTTACCGCTTGCGCATGGGTCTTTCCTGTGGGAGGAAACCACAGTAGCAGGAGGAAACCCACGAAGTTCAGCGAGCGAAACCACAACCGCAACTGCAAGCCAGAGGTGATCGGCCAGCTAAAGGTGGAAGCGTGATGCTCTAGACCGCTGCATTGGGATTTGGAAGAGTTGTTTTATAGCCTGCGTTCTGGATGGCGTGAGAGATTAGCAAATGAAAAATCTGTATACGGCGACTTCATGGCGTGCAATGCACGGAACTGTGGTTAAACCAATAGAAACATCAACGCTGAATGATTTATCAATGCCTGCGGGGGGATTGGGATGGCCTAGTGGTCTAGAGTGCCGCGTTTCGACCTCTAGCTGGCCGGTCACCTCTGGCTTGCGGCTGTGGTTTCGAGCCCTGGTGTGAGCGTATGTGGCATGGAGATAGGGGCGCCTTCTCAACCTCGTGGGTTTCCTCCGGGCACTCCGGTTTCCTCCCACTGCTAAAGACCCCTACGCGCAAGCGAATTATTGAAATAAAATTAAACCATATGTTAGTCCCGAAATGACCTAGTTTGTGTTGAGTGGACGTTAAACCCCATTTCTCTCTCTCTCTCTCTCTTTTATCAATGCCTGACGTCATATGGTCAAAAGCCACTCGCACGATCCCTGACGTGAACTTCCAGTGCAACTGGTCAGTTCTTCAATTATTAAAAACCGTAACGAAACATAGATTTGTATTTTACTCAGAATGTTAAATGACCACCATTTTGATTTAAAGTATGCTAAGGTCGACTAATATGCAGTCTAGGCTTTTTATAACAAGGTCCACAGAACCAGGGGCCTATTTCACGAAATTTTAACTAAGATAAGATCCCAATTTTAGTAATATTAGATTGATTTTAGTGCTTAGCCAATCAAAATTGAAGTATCTACTAAAATTGGATTTTATCTTAAGTTAACATTTCGTGAAACAGGGCCCTTTTTTTATAAAAACTACAATGAAACGTGGAAAGCGAACACACACAAATACATCTTAGATTCCATTTATATAGATGTACAGTCCTAAACAAATAAAATTGTTAACGAACCTGTAGATCGACGAAGATTATGTTAGGTTGGTATTTTCAATTTGCTATTTAAATTAATGACACCGTTAATCCAGAGATGCCGATGTGGTTATGGATAAACTTTATATCTGAGAAAATCTTATAGAGGATATCTCAAACTTTCTTTGGAGTGTTGCCCTAAATTCCGAATTTTGCCTAGCTGTATGTAATGGTTCGTATAAAAATATCAGAATAGTCCAGGCCTGTTAATCACAATTAGAACGACCTGGGTTTACGAAAATAATTCGACCAGTTTCCTGCCCTGCTTGGTACCAAGTCACTAAAACACAAATGTGATAAAGGTTTGATATCAGTTCCTGTTGACAAGATGCGATTTATCATGTCATGCCAATCGACACTAACTAGGTCATTTCGAGACTAACATATGGTTTAATTGTATGTCAATAATTCGCTTGCTCGTGGGGATCTTTAGCAGTGGGAGGAAATCGGAGGAACCGCAAAAAAACCCATGTACAACCGGGGAATCGAAACCATGCCAACTGACCCAATGATAGACCTTATGATACAACGCACACACATTAACCATTCGCCCCACTCCTCCTATAATATAAGAGATAATCCCAGTACAACGTATAAATACGAAACGGCGACTCGTACAGAAACGGCTAATATAAGGAAATAAAGGGAGAGGGAGTGAGAGGAATGGGGTTTAACGTCTACTCGACACAAACTGGGTCATTTCGGGACTAACATATGGTTTTTTTTAAAATTTCATTTAAATAATTCGCTTGCGCATAGGATGTCTTTGGCAGTGTCAGGAATCCGGAGGATGCGGAGAAAACCAACGAGGTTTGACAGGCAGGAAATAAAAGAAACTGAATAAACGTCTACTCACTTTAATGAGTGGAAAATCTGAACTGACAATTTAACAGATAATTTGAGAGTTAAGCTGCTCATTTTCGATTATAAATAGTACAATCACGAAATATGGTATGCTTTTTTTCATTCCAGCAATAGTATCCAAATTTCAAGTGCTTCTGTTCGTGGTTAAAAGTAATTATAGAATAGTATAAATAGACTTTGTTCTATTTTTGTCTAAGGTAGTATCTCTAGTATTTGCATGTCATATTTACTCTCACGCTTAAAGGGACAATAACACTCTTTCTAACTTGGCAGCTCCAGAAAATGGATCGAACACCCGACGTCTAGGCTAGCGAGCCAGCGACTTATCCACTTAATCACCGTGATCAACCCAAGGTTTTTATATGTTAATTATTCAACATATTCATCTATATTAAAGGGGCAAAAACACTCTTGCTGGCTTGGCAGCTTCAGAAAATAAATAATAGCCTTATCCTAAGTTCTAAATGTTAATTAAGTGTCCTACCTTTTGTGTGTAAATTATCATTACATCATATTTTACTTGTCCCGAGGGTCCGAAAATATTTTAAAATCCAAGTCACATTTGAAAATGTTTACGTTAGGCTTTTCAAATCATTTAGTTGAATTTTTCCAATTTTTTTAAATTAGGTGTGTTAAGATGAAATTTTTATCATCAATTAATTGGTATATTGTAAAATAATACAATTTGTTGACCAGAATAAAGATTGGGACACATTGTTCAGTTACAACAAGAGTGGTATTATGCCTTTAAAGAGTGATACCTATACCTCGACATTATGATTATGTACAGTTGCGCGCATAGAGGAGTGTTTTATTGGGCGATGACCCACGGCATTCATTTATTCATTTCAGAGATGGATTAAATCAGAAAGAGAAATTAACTTTTGTTTTAATTTTCGCCGTTAACTTTGATGTACAAATTGTCCCTTTTGATTAAAATAAATGGTTTTGTCACATTTAAAATGTTTTCCTTGCTCTTATTTCATAGGAAATAAAATGTGGTTTAACATCCGCTTGTTCTGCTCCGACTGGGTTGATAACGACGGGCAAACAGTGTGCTGTAACGGAAATCAAATTCCAACTGCCAAGGGACCTTTTACGTGCTCTGTTTTTCATCCCATCCGAAGCACCATACAGCTGTCCTTGTCAGGACCTCTGTCCAGCACCATCGACAAGGGGAAAACCACACCCTAACTCCCGATGAACTTTCTCGGCCAACACCGGGAGCGAACCCGCGACCCAGCGTCTTACCCACTTAGCCATTGGGCCGCCTCCCCATTTCATTGGAGCATATAAGTCAAGGCGTATTGATCCCGAAATGACCTATTTTGTGTCGAGTGGACGTTAAACCCCATTTCTCTCTCCCCGAAACCCACCGAATATATTTCAGTTGTTATGGTTGGTGAGGATATTCTCTGATACACTCGACGCACTGTCTGAAATCACATTTTTCAATTGATTGTCACTCTTTTGGGGAATGGGAAAATTCAATTCCCCCATCCCTCTCTCTTGACATAAAAACACCAAAAATATTTGTTTCCCGTAGTAGGTATAGGTTATGTCGTGAATATAACTTTTGTTACCGAGACCTGAAGATTTTAAAAGATATTATGAAATTATGGAAGGTCACAAGAGATACCATATCTCCCATTAAATAATCTTCGAACAGAAAAGAAAGTGAAAAAGATATATTTTTAAAAACTAAATTCAGCTTTATGTCTCTAAAGACCATCACGTTCGCAATTAATATCTCATTTAGCTTACAATGTCGAAATCTACAATTTACTAATGACCAATAAACAATAACGGTTTTTTTAGACTTTAAGACAACGTGAGATACGGGGACCGGTATTCGCATAGAAGGGGATTTGAGTGTTCAAGTAGTTTAACGCCTGCGCGTTGGGGCCCTAAAGTCTGCCATTGACTACAGTCGCGTTGTCCTTGGCAAGGATTAGAATCGCCTGTTCAATCTCGTAGGTTTTGTCTGGGGCTTTCGGTTTCTTCACACTGATATCGACACCTAAAAGCGAGCGAATTGTTGAAGTGGCTTAAATCTGTGCGTTGAATTATAAGATCTGCAATTGACTCAAGTGGCGTGGTTTCGATTCCCCGCTTGTATGGGTCAAGGATTATGAACGCCTGTCCAACCCCGTGGGTTTTCTTTGGGTCGCCCGGTTTCCCCACACTGCTATAGACACCTACTATACTATTAAGCCAATTGTTGAAATCTAATTGAATCATAAATTAGTTTGAAATTACCTAATTTGTATTGGTTCGACTCGTTAAACTCTCTCTTCCGAATATTGTATGTTAACGTGTTTAGCTATTTCGTCAGAAACACCAATCCAATACTGCCAATTAAAAATGTTGGTTCGAAAAAAAAATAGAAAAATCCGTGCATTACCATGTTTTTATTAAGTATAGAATGAATAAAAACAAGTGAATGCAGCAGGCTGTTTCTATTTTTCTCGGGTTCTCTAGTTCAGGTCTATTATTTTTTGGAATTGTCAGATATCCTCGAAGTCTCATATGTAAATTTTTCGTCTTCGAAGGAATTATCAATCAGCAGAAATTCGACCGTGTATCTGTAACCGCTCGTTACTTCAGTAAGTTATGTAGATAGATGACTCGTTTTCATTTTACGCATCTACCGTAGCTATGATCTGTGTGTTACAATTATATTTGGAACGTATTTAGCAGTTCCATCACATATAGAACTCAGACTACTAATTACTTCCCATTATTTCATGATAGATGAATGTTGTGCAAATTATAAATAAACAATATTTCCCTTAATTTTTTTCTCCCCTCTTTCTGCATTTTTTGGTTGACTTTTGGTCTAGAATTGGAGAAAGAGGATCAAATTTCATAATAGTTTTGGGTAATACTGATGAAATAATAGTGGAGGGATAGGGGATGTAAAGTGGTTTTTTTCTGAAATCATTGTGTAGAAAGTGAGATTTGCACCGCGTCAACTTCAAATCCCCGTAAACTGTCAACCCTCTACAAAATTTTGATGAGGGTATTGTCAAATGTGGTTCCCATTGTGCCTTAAAAATGGAACCAACGGAATGTTGAGCAAAACGCTACAGCCTGTGATGTTACAGTCGTTTAACATTGAAGTAAATGGGCAAATAATTACTAGTAATTGGAGGCAGACCACCACGCATTAAATCATTAAATGTCACAATCTCGGTACATACAAATTGTAGTTTGTCTATTTATAGCAGTTCTCTCTCTGTCTCCTTTCTCCCCCTTTGCATGCCAATTTTTGTTAATTTTTGGTCTATAATGGACCAAGAGGGTTTGAATTAATATTTTCTGCGAGGTTTTGGTAGATATTCATGATTTTGAGGCGGAAGGATAACGGTGTTATGAGATTGGCTACGGAAATATGTACGGCAACTAGATACATGTTTTGAGTATGCTTCTTCAAGTTCGTGTATCTCAAAATATTATTAGACAACCTCATACAAATTTTAGTGCAAAGACATGACCATTTGTTCCTCTCCCTTTACTAAAAAGCATTTCGCCCAACGAAAATTTGGGGAAAAGTTGGAGGTGGGCAAAGTGTCCAGAATTAACATTGAAGTCAAAGGGGAAATTAATGGTGGTCTGCATCCAACTGTTATTGAAACATGCAGTTACCTCCCTTGAATCAATAATAGAACTTTTTGTCTGTCAGTCCACAGCAAGAGATCAATGGGGGTCAGAGGTCAAATTACTCAATTATCAACCAAATTGATTTTTTACACATTGTCTACGAAGTTTTACCTTCATTGTATAAAAACATGGTTTACTAAATAGATGGCAAAACTCACATTTAATTGGTGGCTTTTCCTGACTTCTACAATTTTCAACGAAATCTTTCAACAGTGTTTTGTCCGTGTTGCAAAGTATTGAATATTTAGAGATAAATAGTTTCAAAGATAAATAATTTTATGATAAAAATAAGATATTGGCATGTATCGGACCTTAACCCTTGTGAGGTGACGTTGAACGAAAAACGCTGTCAACAACAAGGGGTAATCTAAGACCCCAGACAAAAATTGGTTTTTGAATGCGTAATTATTATTTAAATACGACCAAATTACAGCTTAATACCAATACTGAATAATAATGAGTGAAAAAAATATATTTGAGGTATTATCAGTGAAGATATGAACTATACGGTATCCACACATAACTTTGTTGTCATTTTCGTGTAGAATCCGTCTTTTGATGGGGTTTGCTGGGTACGATTTGCGTTCAAATCTGGGTTATTAGAATGACCAAAACGATATCATCAGTAAGTAGTTAGACACCTGTAACCACCAAAATGTTGATAGGATAGGGGATGGAGTCCACAAGACCTGTTGTTCCGATAACGTAATTAATTCAGGTGGTTTCTTGTCAAATGATGAATGTTGCCACTGCCTGACGTACATTCTATTTACAGCATGATACTCGACATTAATCAGCTGACAATGCATAAAATTCTCGCTACACATTTGTGAAATAGTTCCAGGGGGCGGATCCAGAGGGGGGGGGGGCGCTCAGCAAAATAAAAAAATAATGCCTTGCATCAATTAAATTACATCACAAAGTGATCCTACATTAGTATAAAAATGATTTCTCTGTTTAAAAAGCTCACTTTTTATGTATGGCAGATTTCCGTAACAGAAACCTGGCAAACCCCCTCCTGCAAAAATTGTTGGATCCGTCCCTGATTTCCTCACAAACGTTAAGGATATGGTCGTGGTGTCCCGAAATACCCCTTGTATACGTACAAGGGTTAACTTAATGGATGGTGGCCCCTGATTGTAAGAATTCATTGGATTTTGATGAAACAAAATACATGTATGTACATGTATGTTTATATCTCATGAATCTCAGTTTCTGTTGATGTTGACCCATGTCGGATCGTAATATCCTGGATTTTGACCCCTCGTTGTATATCCGTTTAGCTTGTTCTCTATTCATATCTTGCAACATTTGGGCTTAGCTTGCTTGGCAACCGCTTGTGGCAAATAATGTAAAGAAAAAAGAACAAAGTAATTATCGGAGATCTTATTTGTTTAGTTTCCACCTCAGTCAATTGATTTCAAGTTAGGTGAACTCGTCTTGGACGGAGGGCCTGACAAGGACAGTTGTCTAGTCGCTCGGATGGTACGAAAAACCGAGGTCCCGTGTACTCATTGCCGTGCACGTAAAAGATCCCTTGGCAGTTGGAATTCGATGTAAGAATAGGCCGTAGCTCCGCTGCTCGGGCAGAATGTCCCTCACAGAACATTGTAGGTCGTATGCCCGTCTTCATTAGCCCAGTTTAGGAGCAGAACAGTAGGACGTTAAACTCCATTTCATTTCATTCCATTTCTGTAGATATGACTGGGTTTCGTTTCATTTCCACAATATGTCTGATCATGCGACATAATAACGCTACTTCAGAGAATAATTTATGATTGTTTAGTTTTGTCGAAAGTTTTCGCGTCCTATTCATATTTACGCATAATTATATGCTTTATGGCAAGTGAGATATCTGTTGTATATTTGACATCTAAGATATACATAATATAATCTATGAAACGATATGTATGGTTAAAGCTACAATTTCATATTTTTAAAGGCCCAATCCCGATAACTTTTTGGGGAATAAAACTGCTTAATTTTGTGTTAAAATCCCTTAAAACCCATTACCTAAGGCCTACCAACTAACCCGATATTTGTGATATGCTTGTAAATAACTTAAACCTGACAGTCTTCATCTGGAAATGGAGACCGTTGTATTATACAGTATAGGGATAAAACCAGACTTTTTTCTATAATAATGATATGTAGGTGAAATTTACCTTTTGTTATCAAGTACAGTATATGGGTCATTCACTGTATAGACCTCTCAAGAAACGAGAATCGATTAGCAGGTCACCCAATGAAAAAATGACCCGAAATCTTAAAAGGGTTACGTGTACGGATAAGCAGTGTTGACGTTAACGTCAAAACGACTCAATATTTTGAGCTGAAATTTTGAGACAAGGTAAATACACCATGCCTCTATGTTTTGATCCATAAATTTCATAAATGCTCGGACTTAATTTTTGAGACTCTGTTCTTATCGGGATTGTCCCTTTAAGTTATATTTAGGTTGAGAAATTGGTAAAAATTTCAATTTCAACTTCAAATTCAAACGTTTGAAGATAGCTATTCCATGGGGGGGGGGGGTGTAGAAAAACAAGGGATGTAATTGTGTTATCATTTCAGGTGTGAATGATATCAAGGGTGGGAAATAATCGTGTAATAGTGAGTTGACAACCTTATGAACATAAGACAGAAATAATTATGTTTTGACTTTTTTGACTTTCTTAGAAAATATGAAATTCTCGCTTTAAAGAGGATGCCCATCCTTATCGACATTCAAAACCTTATTGAAGACATATTTATTTAAACGTTATGTTTAATGGTGCCTTGGTATTGAACTTTTATTGTACAGAACTGAACCACAAGCACTATGGGCATAGTCTTGTATGGACTAGCGCTATATAAATGACATTATTATTATTATAGAAATGCTATATTATCGCTTTGTTATATTACGCATCGTCGGGAATAACCCTCCTATATTGCTACAAGGGGGGTTGGGGTGGCCTAGTGGTCTAGAGTGCCGCGCTTCGACCTCTAGCTGGCCGGTCACCTCTGGCTTGCGGCTGTGGTTTCGAGCCCTGGTGTGAGCGTATGTGGCATGGAGATAGGGGCGCCTTCTCAACCTCGTGGGTTTCCTCCGGTTTCCTCCCACTGCTAAAGACCCCTACGCGCAAGCGAATTATTGAAATATAATTAAAACCATATGTCAGTCCCGAAATGACCTAGTTTGTGTTGAGTGGACGTTAAACCCCATTTCTCTCTCTATATATATATATTGCTACATAAATTGATAGTATATCTGGGTAATTTAAATGGATAAAAGGATCTAGATTTTGTCAAAATGTCCTTGTCCTAGAGTTCTGTACGGTAGTTGATAAAGGATATGAAAAATAATTCCATGCATTAAAATTACTAAAGCTTTATTTTTAAATAACTATATTATTATGATAAACAGTTAGTGTCAGACATTAGTGTTCATTTTAGACATGACATGTCTGCGTTCTTGCTAGTATAAACGACCTAGTTCAATTAGTAGTTAAATCAATCAGTTGCGATCACTTTGGAAAAGTTTAAAAAAATACCATGTTTTGACGCATTTGGGCCAATGATAGCTTCTAACCAGAGAGAGAGAAGGAGAGAATTTAACGTCCACTCGACACAAATTAGGTCATTTCGGGACTAACGTATAGTTTAATTTTGTTTCAATAATTCGCTTGCACGTAGGGTTCTTTAGCAGTGAGAGGAAACCGGCCAATTTTGTCACGTAAAGCCGGATATACGAAACCACGAAAGTTGACTTAATGATACAGCCCACACGCTAACCATTTAGCTATCCAACCCCCCACGGTAAGATGAACACCAGGATATATACACACACATATATATAATCTTTCGTATAAATCATGTCATCCACGCCATACCAAAAATAATATACCTTTCTCTTTAGCTAGAAAAATATCCACAATTGTGAAAGATGAAGACCTCCGGGTTGTCAGATTAGGTGAGCTAAAAAGAAATTTATTGAAACAGTATTACCCCCTCGAGGTAATAGAAGTTGGGATAAAAAGGCTTTGGCAATTGATATCCAAACACTGAGGGCTACTAAAGCAAAAGACAATTCGTATAATATCATTACCTTTGTCGCTACTCATAACCCCCAGCATCCCAACTTCTTTAAAACAATGCACAAGAGCAGGTCACTCCTGGCATCAAACGATAACCTCAAAGCGAAATTTGATAATGTTCAATTCATTAAATCACAAAGACACCCACCTAATCTGAAACGCCTCCTAACCAGAGCAAAATTCAATTCATCTATCACAAGGACCGGTTTTTATGTATGTAAATGCCTGGATCTTCGATGCAAATGTTGTGACCATATAATACCAAATAACTAATATAAATTTCGTAACATTACGTTTAGCGTCAACGACAATATGACTTGTGACACAAAAAAATCTCATATATGTCTTGACGTGTCTGGGTTGTGATTTTTTCTAGAGTACGCAACCATCGACGGGATTGCAATATTGAAAATGGGCCCTTATTTGTAAATAGTCATATCTTTAAATGTGCGCAACATCTACAAATAAAATTTCAAATTTTCCCTTTTTATAAAATGAAAGTCGATGACACCACGAAAAGGAAATTAATGGAAAATCATTTTATTAAAAAACACATTCCTCGACTTAATAGTCAATAAGTAACAATTGGCAATTAGCCTCATTTAATTATTAATTTTCTTTAATCTATCTCACGATAATCTTTCATTCATTGTTCCCAAATTGAACCCATATACTACAGATTAAAACACGTGTGTACATGTTTTGTATTAGTTAACGATATGTAACCATAGACAATGATAACTATAGCTAATTAAAACCACAGTGTTGCTATATGTAAATATGTATAAATATACTGTAATGTCCATCTTTATACAATGACATTATTTATGAATAGTCCCATGACGGACGAAAAGTACTTTAAAATGTTAAAATGATATTAAACCAGTGTTGAAATCAGTTTGTGTCGGCATACCTTTTATCTTTTTATCATTTACCGTGGAACAAAGTAGTGCAACTTTGCGGTTGTCGTAATAATTTGGATATATATATATATATTATATATATATACACATCCTTCCGTCACGGGATGTAGGCACAATTACGCTTTCTGGACCCACACTTTGGGCAGTCGGCGTGCAAAATGGGCATTTTCTGAATGCCTAATTATACGGGTACCTAATGCGACTATATGCTGCCTGTTTCGAATTATTTTGCATTTAATCTCTTGTGCCCACATTGTTCCATTATGATAAATGGGCAGTTGGATGACGTCACAGCCTTCGCGATTTCACTAGCTGTCGAGTTTTTAGATTGCCTTTGCATGCTTTTGCCACCAAGGTCAACCGGAAATACAGACTTGATTGACATGACGTCGGTTGTTCTCTCGAAGCAATGATGTCAAATCGTGATTGGCTCGAAGTCTTGCTGTTCAAGAATATGAGACGCCTCTCCAGATCCGCCATTTTAAAGACGAAAACAGCATTTTGCTTTATTGGTGAATAATTAAAGTATGTGCATATTTTTAACTTTTAAGATTATTTTAAATCGTTGTTAGGGTGCCCCGCAAAGCCTAAATTTTCATTAATGAAAGTTGAACTCGTCACAGCGAATGTGCACGATTCAGTGACTTGTCCCCAAGTGATTGATTTCTGGTTAATGTGAAGCGGCGCGAAAACATTCGGAACAAGACAACAGTCTATACATAACATAGCCATCGCACTTGAAATTGTCTACACCCATCTATCAACTATTAGCCTGAAGCCGTAAAAAATCTATTGTTGACAGTTCTGAATAGCAGTAATATTTAGCTTTTTGGTTATTACAGCAGCTTTAGAAAATTACGTACGTTTTGGGGTTTTTTTTAAATTGCTTTTTTATAATTAACTAGGGCCTATAGCCTACCCTAGTAGCGGCATCTGTGGTTTAGGTCTTGCCATAATATCTCAAATATCTATGAAACATTAGGTTATTCGACAAAAACAGGATACTAGCAATAGTTTCATTTTACTTTTAAAGGTTCTTAAAACAATTGTTGAGTTGCCGAACCTGCATGCTTCTAAATGATGAGTGATGTAAGGATTGTTATAAAAATATTGTAGTGTAATTGTCGAGATGGGTGGAGATATTTATTTATGGTGGGGCACCCTATCTTTGGTAATTGGTAGTATTTCCAGGCCCAGCATTAGTTTCAATTGTAATTTACGCCATTCAATACTATACTGCTCTAATTTAATAAGAGTTTCAGTAATATAATGATATTATTTGATCATATCGCTCAAGATGAAAAATAGGCCCATAGCAGAATGTAGCTGCATTGTTTGACATAATTCTGTCTGGAATCGAACCGGCGAGGCATGGAATGGAAGCCTTACACACCAATCAAGTGAGCCAAAGGGAATTCCCCACGACCAATTCCAAGTCAGTTGGAACTTGGAAGTATTATTTAAATGCGAGCAAAGCACAGAGCAATCTTCTAATGATTCTACGCTAGGCAGTAGGTCAGTGTCATGTTTACATCCATGCTGCATTGGTCAGTGCAACCTATATTTGATCTTAACAAGGTTTCACATTGTTATCTTTTTTTTTGCAATAATGGAATTAACATTAACAGTTTTGTGTTCCATATGCTTTTTAGATGGTAAAGAGAAAGATAATTACCTGCATTGAATCTAGTAAGTTGTTTATATAGTTCTAGCTGTTAATTGTCAGGTTTTTTTATGAATGAATGAATGAATGTATTTCTGCACCTACCAGGCTAATGAATTCCTAAATTATCATCTTTTAAATTGTACATATGTTGTATACTGTATATTTCTATTTTTGTGTTCATATTATGACTGTCAGATGCAAATCTGTTCAAGATCCATTTAAAAGAAGCGATTTAATATTTTGCCTGAACAGAAATTAAATACAAACTTTCACGCGTCCTTTTACATACTTAACAAGGCAACAACGCGTATGCGGAACCTTGGGTTTTCATTCCAGTTGAATGTCTAGGCGCTGTCCTTGTCGGGCTCTCCGTCCTGCATCACTGACAAGGGGGAGGCATGCTGGAAAATCTTAAGGAACTTTCACGACAAGCACCAGGATTGAACCTGGAGCCTCCAGGCTAGTGAGCCAGTGCCTTACTCACTGTTTGGGCTGTCTTTTAATATTTTAGGTGAAGATGAACCAACTTCCAAGATAGGCAACACTGATACCAGTAGTGACAAAGCACCTGAAGGTATGTCTTTCTTACTTATAGCGAGAGAGAGAAATGGGGTTTGTCTTACAGTGTTTTCTCTCTGATTTAGAAATTCAGTAATGTACATGTTGTTTGTTGGCTGCCAAATACCCCTGCACACTTCATTACAAATACCGGTCACAAACATCAAATCAAATATATCATTATTCAGGTACGGTTAAAGTTGCAGAAAAGTTGTGATTTTGTTGTGTTCAACATGTACGTGTTGCTACATCATACATCATAATCAATGGGGATACTGCTATCTGCTATATTATTTATCAGCTATATTGATATATAGCCTCTTCCTTTACTTTACATTTTCAAAATGAATTAATTTGAATTTACATTTTCGAAAAATTCTTTGTTTACAGGTGTTTGACTTTGGGCTATACTATCTGGACTCAAAAAGCTCTACTGGCCAGTACAGCTGGTCAGTAGCAGTGAAACTGAATTGGAAGTATATTCTAAAGCTGATGGACTAACGTAAGTATTGACAATATCAGATACAGTATAGTATAACTTGCCATGAACATGAACGATTCTTCTTTCGCTGCCGAGTGGCTATAAAAGACAGTAGGGCTAAGTGCTAAGCCATTTAGCTATAAATAGCTCCAATTTGGAATGGTTTGGTTAAACTTAAATATTATTATTCCCTTTGTAGTTTGATTTGTCGCTCTGCTCACCTGCACCACGCCCATTTACGCTTATACCAGAAGAATTATTACGCACAAAACCCGTTTCTTCAGAGTCACTTTCAACTTCGTTATAGGAGTGAAAATCTTCATATTCTGAGCCCGAATCCAAGAGGATAGTCTTCAGAGTTTTGTCGGCCGAAATACGTTTACTTGGTGCCATTCTCCCTTGATGATTTTGCTCAAAATCACTCTAATAAATCGATAAAAACTTTTTTCTCAAGCTAACAAAGAACTTCCGCCATTTATAGTGTTGACATCCATGTCTATTTTTAGTAAAGTCTTTCATACGCTGTAAAAAATGACGCCACCTGTACTAAACTATTTATATCAAGCGAAAGAGTTTTAAGTTAAAACATTTAACAAAGGCAAATCACGTCAAACTTTTATTAAAATAATGAACATTGACTGTGTCTATCAAACTTCATTCCTGTCATCGTCTTTTACTTGCACACTGTACTGTAATTAGTAATAAACAAATAAAACACTTGCTCCTGGGAGTGGGACAAAAGCTTGAAAGAGAATAATCTTTAAGTGGCATTTAGCGATCCCCCCTTTTGGCACTGTTATTTTAATCCATGTTTATGGTTTCACTATGAATTTTGTATATATTGATCTCAAGTTTACTAAATGTCATTGTGCTTGATAACGATAAGAGGATACTTGTCGAAACGTCGTGCTTTTAGAAAAAAACTAGTGATTGTAACCCATAAAAACTGTGTTCTCTTGAAAGAGAAGGGAATAGGTACAAATTGATGATTAAACATGTAGTTTAATTGACAGTGTTGATGATTGTACTAGATGCTTTCCATATGAGTTTTCATTTGAAGAAATAAAGCCTGTTCTTGCTTTAAATTATCTTTTATACTTGCGGTTTCATGAAATAATCTGAGTATCCTGACATATACATCAATACTGTAAATTAAATCACCGTTTTCATGTTCCTTCAATGTTTTTTTCGTCAGTTGACAAAGGCAGATCCACCAACCCGTTTACAAAAATTCAAGTGCCTTGTGTATTTGTTAAGGGCAAATGGTAGTGCTCACATGGATTTGAATAATCTAGAATGATAGCAAATAATCATGACAATGACTTTGCGTACCTTTACCGGTATCTAGAGAATTTTTCACAAGCAAAATCTACAAAAAAATAAATTACATAACACGGTACTTGTGTAAAAGTGTGCTTTAATCGGGACATTTACTGAATAGTGATTCTACCATTTCATACACTGAAAAAACACTTGTGTTGGGTGTCAACACAAGTACTTGTGTTAAAACTAATCTACACAAGTTTGTGTTGTTTTGCATTGCATCAACACAAACTTGTGTTGTTTTACATTGCATTAACACAAACTTGTGTAGATTGATAAAATCTTGTGTTTTTTCAAATAATTAACACAAGTAATGTGTATCGTCCCGATTTTTTTTTTTTTTTTTTTTTTTTCCTGAATTTGGGAGTCCACGGGTTTAAGAACCTACATCGATCATAGTTTTGTCAACACGGCGATAAATATTAATAATTACAACACAATGACTTTAACTGGTGTGTTTTATCATTTGATAAAATATCAAGTGACATAATATAATCATTTGAACGTGGTTTCAAATAATCACAACAATGAATTGAAAAGTCAAATTCGAACTCCGATAATTACGTGTGTGAGTACTAATTAATCAACTGGTTAGTTTAGTTTCAAACACAAGAATTCACGATCAGCTACAACATGTAAAATTATAGACGCAAATAAATCGTATCCATGTCCAATAAATCACAGTGGACTAAACATTATCCCACTTGTCTGCGATATCACTTCGCTGGAAGCGGACGTTGAATAAAGCTATTTTACACACACATTATACCATTTTGAATTAAACATGAAAATAACATGCATGTTATTTTATATAAAGGATGATTATCTTGCATAAATAAAAGCAACGTACAGAATTATTTCCATGTTTTAAATTTGAAAATCCAAATTATTGCTCCATATATAAACTCTATTAATAGGCCTATATTACACAATTGCTTTGTTGTCTCTTATGCATAGCAAACTAACAGATTCATATATACATTTTAAATTAAAGCATAAGCTACCATTAGATTTTCGACTGAATAGTATCACATTATAGCAAAAAACTGAAATGAAAATGTCGAATTGACAACGTAATTAGTACTTCTTTTTTTTTGTCAATTAATATTTTTTTAGTTACTTAACAAAATATTGTTATGGCAATACCCATTGCTTTTCTGAGACAAATAACCAGACAGATTAGCATGTTAATTGTTGTTAAGATGTCTGCAGTATAAACAATGTCTGGAGGTTGCTGACTTTTATTGGCCCAATAATCTGGTAGATCAAAGGAATACATAACGAACATGTGAATTTTAGCATATGGGTGTTTTTAAAAGTTGACTCAATGTGCGTGGGAAACAAATTAGTTAAACTCTTATTTAATTTAATTGGTTGATAAACTCGAAATCGGACATTATTGGTTAACTGAAAAAAACCAATCAAATTTAATTAAGCCCTACTCTTACGTAGGGAATACATTAAAAAATAATATAAAAACTGTCCCATAATCGATTTATTTGTTCGAAAGCGTTTTCTAAGCTTAGGATATTTTAACTGTGTGGCAAATTCTTCCTTGAATTATTGTATTAGCAACGTTTAGTCAGATACACTGAGACGACGAGGCTGCATTATTCATCGGGCGTGAATTAACTGGTACATCGACTTTGAAGAATAAAATGGAAACAGAAAATGCAAGACCGCAGGTTTGTAAATATTTACATAAGTCATGCCATGTAACATTTATTTTAGCATCGATATTGTTTCTATGAATTGATGATTCATTAAAAATTCGTTCCGTTTAAAACCAAGTAGCCCCAGACAAAGCCAATCTGTATTCACCGGAAGTGGTGTTTTTTTTGTGTGATAATGGCGGGTAAGGAAAAATATAACATATGTTATTATAATACATGATGTTACAAAAGCCGTGCGATAATTCAGAAATCTTATGATGCTATATATTTTTTGTCTGATATTGTACGTAATTATCATTAGTTATTATTACAAGAAACTTTACAGCTTGGTAAACAATCAGTACTATGTTTATCCATGATGGTCATTTTATGGTCGCCATCTTTATTAACATTTTTTTTACATGTTAATCTTATTCAGCAATCTTGTGAATCTATTTATTTTTTGTTTGAAATTGTGCATAATTATCATTAGTTGTTCTTATACGGTACTTAGATTACTAGAAAACCTACAGCTCGGTAAATAAGCTGTCCCATCATCATGCCTACTTGATGGTCAATTTTATGGTCGCCATCTTGATCTTTGTTACTGCTAGTAATTTATTTTTCGACATTTTTATCAAAAGTAGAAAACCCAGACATGGACCAGATAATAACTATATGCATTTTTGTTTTAGTTGATTGGTTTCAATGAAATCTAAATTCTGTGAAAAAAAAATAACCATATGATACAAAAAATTATTTTAGTCACAGACAGAGTGACAGGCCTTGTGAATAATGTGAGACTGCTTAGACTGAGCAACCACAAATTGATTATGTATTATTCTGGTTTTATATCGGCAATTTTGTTATGCTTAAAGGTGCCTTCCCTTGTACAAACTGTGATTTGATGTTAAAGTCGAAAATAATCCCCAAACTAAATTATCTTTAAAAAGTTTTCTTCAAATGTAGGTGCGGGTTGTTTCGTCAAGTGGCTGTTACTTAATTAGTTTATTTGTACCCCACATGAGCCGCTTTGTTTTCAGTTCGTACATCAAATTGATTCGTACCTTTTGAAGGCTTTTCCCATGTTGTTATAATCAGTTGAAAGAAATTGAATTATGCTGTCCCAGAATTAGAATATGCACAAGATTGCTACCTCAAATTGATTTATTCCTTTTCCTAAATTAGAATACACACATAACTCGTACCTTAAATTGAGTTTCCTTGATGTTGTTGAAATAAGGTGAAATAAATCTATATGTTATTGAATTACCTACAATTTGCTTTTTCGAGATTAAATCATAACTAATTGTTGTTTGGTAGACATTTAAAAAACGTTTTTTTAATCATTTAACAAGACCAGTATACGATTTAAATGTTTCCTATTCGTGAAATTATCAATGCATAAAATTCGCTTTTAGTTATTAAATCATCACAATTATTGTTCGACAGCCATTTTTATAAATTAAGCGCAGCTGTTTGATTTGATCGAATCATTTATGTTTCACCTTTACTTCAATTTCTTTCAACAACAAAGGAAAAGATAAATCAATTTGAGGTACAAATTGAAGTACGAAAGTAGGGTACGAATGAACTTAGTACGAAACAGCCAGGTTAAGAAACAACTAGCGTCGTGGAGGAATAGAGAGATAATAGGCCTACATAAATAGAAGCATTTTAAGGAAATTCTTGATTTATCCCCTGCCGCTGTTTAAATCCCAAAGTCTTCAGTATGTTAACCTTGATTATTTTCATTTCTTACTTAAAGCCCCAATAACACTCTTGTTGTAACTGAAAAATATGTCCCAATCTTCATTCTGGTCAACAAATCGTATTATTTTAGAATATTCCAATTAAATGATGATATAAATTTCATCTTAACACACCTAATTTAAAAAATTGGAAAAATTCAACCAATTGATTTGAAAAGTCTAACGTAAACCTTTTCAAATGTGACTTGGATTTTAAAATATTTTCGAACCCTCTGGACAAATAAAATAGGTTGTAATGGATAATTTACACAACTGGTAGGACATTTAAACATCTAGTACTTAGAATAAGGGTATTATTTATTTTCTGGAGCTACCAAGCCAGCAAGAATGTTATTGTCCCTTTAAATGGACATGAACTTATAGCTTACTGCCTGAGTAAACCTTTATTGTGTTGTCCATCAGTATTACGTACATTATATGTGAAAGTACCGGTTAAATACTGGTATTTTTAAGACGTTTGCCAATCTTTTAATTCTGTAATAATATAACAACGTGATTTTGCAAAATCATAAAAGGATATCGGTTGAAAATAACTGTTTGTAAAAAGAATTGACAGTCAAAAAGTTCGAAGAAACTCTCGTCTATATTATTTAAAATTTCTTTGACAATTACTTCCATCTCAATCTAATTAAAATATAGATCTATATTTCGTTTCGTTTTTTTATACTTTCGATGGCCTACACTCATGTAGATCTAACTAGTTATAGTGGGAGCTCACGTTCTATGACGTCAGGTATCAAGCACGGGACATTTGACCCGATAACGTCAGTCATTCCATTAACCAATTAGCGACCGCCATGCTTTTTAAAATCTACTTTTGTTTTGTTTTGATTTCTATCCGCTGGTAATATTTACCCACAGTTCCACGCATGAAAAGGTCAAACGGTCGATTCGATTGGCTGACCCCTCATTTCAGGCAGAACACGACTTAATTAACAAGTCTTCCAGATCCAAGAGTAGTAAAGACAAGTAAAAACGAAATTTTGAACTATAAAAAACGAAACGAAATTGGATTTGTGTTCTAATCAGATTGACTTCCATCTCCACATTTGATGACAAATTGCTTTGCCTGTGCTCTTAAACAACCAAATTTAGACCATAAAATACCAATGTTCGGTACTGCATTTATGTTCCTTTCTCAACTGACTATTAATCCAAGTCCTTGGATACAAATCATTAAAATTGATGCTTTAGTGTACCAGATTTACAAATTTGATCCATGTGACGGTTATATGTATGGTATTTTTTTCATATTTATTTGCACTAAAAATAAGAAAACACCTGTGCTTAATTGCAATGTAATTCTTTTGTTTATCAGATTATCACCATGGATTGAAGTTTCTACTCAATATTCTTTACTACTAGTGATTTGAACTTTGATGTGACATGGGTTATAACTGTTATATTTGTGACCGTGTGATTGGAAATGCAACTACTGTTTCAAAGTACATGGTTCATCTTTATTCTCGACATGGCCTGTGTAGTACAGGTATTCAAAAGTCTTCCTTACAGTGTAGGCAAGGTAATTGTTACAGAACGTTTGACACAGTGAATTCTTTGAGGATGCATTTGAAGAGATGTCATCCACCAGAAACTTTACAACAAACTGAAAGAAATTATGGATACCCTGATGGTGATCTCCAGATAAACGAAGACATCGACTTTTCCAGTGATGACATCGACTTTTCCAGTGATGATGAACTAAGTCATTTCACTGAAGACATTTCTCATGATGAATTTGCTCCACTACCTGTGTCGTTCATAAAAGATCATATTATTGACTTTATTCTTCAACTTCGTGTAAAAAAAATTAACCAAACAGTTATTGACTACACACTGAAGAGTGTTGACGGTATACTTAAGGCTGTAGCGCAAGTAATACAATCCAGCATTCCAGATGGTCTTAATGGACAACTGGGGGATATACTTGGAATGCTGTCAGAAATAGAAGACCTGGTAGAAAATGCCGAAGAAATAAAATCAGACTATCTTCAAAAAAAATACCTCATAAAAGAAAAAGGAATGGTTCAACCAGTAGAGATAGCTATAGGAAACAGAACTGAGTCAACGTCAGATGGTAATTCAGTTATGAAATACGTAAATGATAGTATGCAATATATACCGATCATAGAGACTATTACGAAGGTCATGTCTGACACAAATAATTTTATTAATTATGAAGATCAACGTAACAAAGTAGAAGAAGTGGCTTTTGATGAAAAGTTTGGGCGCCATACATTACGGGAGTATTCTGATGGGGAAATTTACAAAAAGGAACCATTTTTCAAACAGCAACCAGAAGCAATTCAATTACATATGTACTTTGATGAATTTGAATCGGTAAACCCACTAGGGTCGAAAACTAGTGTACATAAAGTCGGTGCGTTATATATGACAATCCACAACATCCCACAACAATATAATTCAAAATTAAACCATATATTCCCGGTTGCGTATTGTTTTGCAGAAGATGTAAAGAAGTATGGATTTAATAAGATACTCGAACCTCTTTTGTTTGACCTCCAGTTATTGGAGTCAGGCTTAAATGTTAAAATCAATGGAGAAGTTAAGTTTATTGTGGGGGCATTAACAATGTGGTCTGGTGACAATTTGGGAATTCACCAACTTTTTGGATTTAGCCAGAGTTTTAATTCCAACCGTCCGTGCCATTTTTGTTATGGTTCTAAAGAGGATTTCCAACATAGATTTAGAGAGAGTGACTTCAGACTAAGATCAGAAGAACAACACGAAATTGATGTTCAGGATGTGGAAAATGATCCTAATAATAGTAAAATGTCTGGAGTTTATGCACGCTGCTGTCTTAGTCAGCTGAAGTACTTTTCGATACCAGACAATATTTGTCCAGATCCCATGCATGACATTTTAGAAGGGTGCTTGCAGTATGAAATGAAGCGTGTTTTACAACATTTTGTAAAACGCAAACTTTTCAGTGTACAAGGACTCAATGCAAGACTAAAGATGTTTGATTTCCTAGTTGATTGCAAAAATAAGCCAACACAGATTAAACCAGAGAAACTGGCGTCCAAAGATAAAAAGCTTGGATTGAATGCATCACAGTCCTGGTGTTTGGGAAGATATATTTTTTTACTAATTGGAGACCTTATACCAACAGATGATAAACATTTACTTCTACTTCAGCTTCTAATGGAAATAACAGATATTATCCTGGCTCCAGCTATAACTGTCGAAATTACCGTCTATTTGGAAGAAATTATATATCGCCATCACTGTCTTTTTAAGACGCTTTTCCCTGATGACACTATTATACCAAAACAACATTTTCTTGTACATTACCCTTCTAAGCTGCGTCAACTTGGTCCAGCTTCTCAGTACTGGTGTATGAGATATGAAGCTAAACATGCCCCATCGAAGGACTTGTGCCACATTATTAGATGCTTCAAAAATATATGCAAGAGTGTGGCATGGAAAGAACAAATACGTTTAGCTGTTGACTGGATTATACCCAAAGTAAATCTAACAGTGGACGTAGGAACAGGTCAACTTATTTTACCGGTATCGCTCGAAGTCCCCAGAGAGTTACTCAACGAGCACAGCATTTCTCCCAATGAAGAAGTCTTTATGGCAAATTATTTAAACTACAATGGCGTGAAATACAAGCCAAATATGATAGTTGTGTTGGGCATGAATAATGGCGAACCTCAATTAGGACAACTGAAAAATATATTAATGGTGGAAAATGAAGCTCGACTTATCATTCAAATGCTACATACGTACCAATTTAATAACCACTATCACTCATATGAAGTTACTTTTAAAGATGAATACACCATAACAGAACCATGCAAATTGCATGATTGTCATCCACTTGGATTACACTCATCATTTGAAGATTATTGTGAAAAAACTTATATTGTCATGAAGTATGCATTATTGGATAGTTGTTATTGATGTAAGTACATTCATGTAGACTGCATATGTCATTGTATGAGCATGTTCAGATGAAATCACTGATACATGGATTGCATACATTTAGCTATATGTATCCCTGTAATGCTAAAACAGGCAATATAATCTAAAACAGTAGAAATGGATGTGCATACATGTACTCATGTACAAACTGTAGGATGTTAATTATGAAACTGCGTAGCTCTAATTTCCACTAACTAAACTACCACCTTTACATAATGTTCTTAGCAAACGGCCAAGGCCAGTGGCATTTTTCCAATTGCTTCTTCTTAGTATTCATTTTTATCTCTGATTTATATACATGTACAGTGTTCAAAAGGACGTATGCTCTTACTTTGTAATTAGTACACTTGAATTTTTTCAAACGCTTGCAAATTTGATGTATATTTCGTTACTACTACATACATGTATGTACAGTGACCATTTTAGTGTTTACTTGACTTTTTACTAAATTTGATGTACATGTAAATTGCTACTCGTAAAGTTCCTAGCGGAAAGCACTGACTTTAATCTGCAGTGTATGGAAATTTATCCATTTTTGTAGCTGTATGACTTGGCTATTTGTAGACAAATATTGTTAATGTTCTTCAATTATATTATTTTCAGGTTGAAAATATTGCTAGTTTTTTAAAGAGAAAATTGAATGTCCCCGAAGAAGATCCAGTCATCAAGCACATTTTAGATCTTGGTGCAGAAACTGTTGATGATCTCAAGTATTTAGATGTTGAGAAGGATATTGCCATTCTACCACCAATAAAGAGAAGAAAGCTCATACACTTGCTCAAGTGCGAAGCAGAAAACTCAGGCTCAGGTAAGTTTGAACAAGAATCAGAAAAGTCTGTATATAAATATTTGATGGATTTTCATTAGGGTAACTGAATACATGTAGGTGAGGTACATAGAGGAAAAGATCAATTAAAGTAAACTGGATAAAATAATATTTCTGTTCTGGTACTGATTTGAAGAAATTTCTCTTTCTTAAGTTCAGTAATTTTTTTTCAGTAAATGATGTATATACAGCTCTTCCTGTTATAAGCAAGCCATGCATGCCCGAAGATGATGATGTTTTAAGACCCTTATCACGGAATTTACCAAGTACGCCACAAAGAAAAACTGGTAACAATTTCATCTGCATGCCCGAAGATGATGATGTTTTAAGACCCTTATCACAGAATTTACCAAGTACGCCACAAAGAAAAACTGGTAACAATTGCATCTTCTTTTAATTGTTTGTGACATTGTTCTATTATAATATTACTGGATGTGTATTTATAGGATAGTTATCCAATAAAAGTGTATGCTATTGGTCATATAAATAAATAGACATTCCATATTACTACAGAACAAAAATATATGTATATGACAAACTGTCAGACTGTCAGCGTGTTGTCTACTGAAGGGATGTATATGTAGCACCCACAGTGATCAATTGGTATTGTTGATTGAAATGTGGCAACAGTAATAAGCAAGCAAAAAATAACCCAATAATTTATTTACATGTAAGGTATTAATTATCTTTACTGTAATTGCTGATAGACAAATCAAATGAAAAACACCGATGCTTAAAATACATTTTACTTCGAGGACTAGTACCATAGGATTTAATTCTTTATAGAGGATTTGAAACAAACTTAATTTCACTTTAATATCACTAACTTTGTGTATCTTTAACTGTTAAAGACATATCATGCGTTTATTTTTTCAGTTTCAGTATTGGATGCCATAAAAAACCACCCAGAAAAAGAACATATTATAAAAGAAATGAATAAAGAAAAAATGGAAGATGAAAGAGCAGAAAAAATAATGATAAGAGCAGCTTGTAGCTATCTAATAGACAATTTTGGAAGGTAAGTGTTCAATGTCATATGTTCTAGTGACATATGACATGAAGTGCATGTCATAAATGTGTGTCTTTATTTCTGTTATGTTTAGTAAGTGTCAATTTAGCATGGGCACTAACAGAATCTTACTTTTGTTTATATGTGGCTAGATATGACTGTGACAAAGCAAGCCAATACATAAACATATAAATTAAATTTATTACAATATTTTAACCCAATCAAAACACAGTCAATTTCAGACAACTAATACATATTATATTTTATTCAGTTACCCACCTCCTAAGAAACAGTTGGAAATGGCAAAAGACATAATTGAAACTTTTCCCCACAGATCTTGTCAATCAGGCAAAGGCTATGTAAGTATGATCCATATATTTGTTTTCGAATAAAGAACTGGTACTATACACCTGGAAATCTTGTTCTTCTCCCTCGTCATGTGGCAATGCCCTGGGCTCTGCCAATTCAAGTATTATTTTATTTGAGTATTTATATTATGACATCGCATTTCCTGTTCATGTAGTTGACGAATACCTGTTCATATAGATCGCTTTTACTTGTTCAAATATTAAAGAGCCAAAACCGGTAAATATAAATTGTTTTCTATACCAATTCACAATTGCGAATAATTAGATTTTCAATTAGTGTGGTCCTTTTTTTCAGGAATTATATTATTGTCCCGGGGCAGGGAAAGGCTTCATTACTAACCGGATGAGAGAAATTTACAGACGATATGATAAAAGTCAGAAAAAATACAAAACCAGGACACTTGGTATGTTAATATTACCTATATTAACTAAAATATCACTTCTGACTACATCAATGTTGCTCTACGGTTGGCTGATATAATGGTATTGTTAAATATACATTATGGGAGATTAGATAAAGAGCTGGCAGTTCTCACTAATCGTTAAAAACAGTCAAATTGATCCACTATGACTATGAGCCGAGAACTAAGCGGTTGAAATTTCCGCCTTGTCTCGATCACCATTACTAAAATCAGTAAGGCCAAAAAAAAAAAGAGTTCTGTTTCCTGTAACGGATGGAAAATAGGGTAGGGTCGGTAGGTAGGGGTTTTTTTTTTTTTTTATTTTTTTTTTTTAATATTAGTATTAGATCTCCTCCACAGGGGGTTCAGGTCAAAGTTTCAAATGACAGAAACAATTTTTTTAAAAATATTTTTTGAAAACATACATAAAAAGCTACCCATTTTTTTTATTTCATCGAAATATTCCAATTAGATCCAAAATCATGGAATTTTAAAATCCGAGATCGACGTCAAAAATGTAATCAAAACTGTTCGTGGCGTATGTCGTATAATATTCTGTGCGAAAATCTTCAATTTTATGTTGGGTTGAGTCGGTGCCGTGAACATAAAATACGAATAGATTTGTGGTATTCTTGGATGATTGTTTAAATGTATCAGAGACTCGATTACGATTTAAATATTATCTTTGGTGGCAAAAGAACTTTTAATCGTTCAATGATGATAAAAACAATAGCGTGGGGAGGCCATTTTGTTCAAGGGAAATAACTCGCGCTGAAAACTTATATCGTACCGTTGCACGAAATTGGTTCGTAATAAATTTATTTGTCTTTTAAATACCAATCGAACAGATCCTATCCACCTGTTTGAAATATAGGTTCACTTGTTTATGTCCATCTGCGAGCCGTTGATAATTAGAACAAAAGTTGTGAGCTTCATAGTTTTTCGGAACTTGTGCATTATCTATACGAAACCCGTAGTCTCGTTTTTCACGTCAGTTAGCGATCTCGCGTCAAAAGTATGGCAGATCTTAATAAACGTTCGTTGTACCCGCTTATTCCGATCGGTAAATGCCGATTCAAAGAACGATGACATTAATATTCATTTATAGCAACAAATAATATATATATTTTCACGAATCCGGTAGGGTTAGAGTATTCTGAACGGTCGCTTGGTGAAGAAATTTTTTTTTTATTTCTCTTGACACTAAAAAAAAATTTGAGTCGGCAGGTTTTGTAATGGGTCGGTCGGGTTACCGGAAACATAACATTTTTTTTTTTTGGCCTAAGATAAACAGCATTGCCTCGATTATCCATTTTAAAATTTAATTATCATTGAGCGTTAAGCAGCATTTAAGATTCTAATCAGGCCAACTTTGAAGGCTAGCCTAGACATCGAGAGTTGGATATGGTCTGGATAAGCTAATTAATGTCTAATTAATAATTTAGATAACATTTCGGACCTAAAGGAAGACTGGTAATAGGCAGATTTGACTCTTGCATAATGCATGTTTAATGTTTCAACTATAATAGGTATTCTTAAATTAACATTTCTTGAAACAAGCACAACTTCAAATAAATATTTACATTGATCAACTCTATGCACTGAGTACGAGTGTCCTAAAAAAAAGTTTATTTTCTAGTTATTACAGAAGATCAAGTAGATGACATTAATGATGATGAAGTACAACGTTTAAAAGTTAAAGCAAGCCATACAGTTTCAACAGAAAGAAATTTCAAAGATATCTCAGATGCCATGGCAGCGACATTTAATAATAGACAGAAATGGATCAAGCAAGGTTCTCCGTCTCTGAGAGAGATTCTCCGGGATTATCCCAGATATGTTGATACACCAGATTTAGTAAGTATTTGGATAGTATAGAAAGTTCAATACAAGTCGATAGGCATAGCAAATTAAAATGAAACAAAGAATGTATGAGATAAATAAGATTATTGTCTTTGCTTGTAAGAAAATAAAATACATGTGTGCATTTTTACAGGTAGTTAGCAGTATGATGGAAATATATTTACCTTTCAAATTATTTCAGATTTCAATAGATTTTAAAAGATTATATCCTGATTGCCCTCAGACATCTGTAGATATTGAAAATGAATGGGCCAAAAAAATAATAACATACTGTAAAGCGAATGGGCGCTGCCTTGATCTAGTAGGGAATCTGGATTTGGAGACTCAATATGATCCAAGTGAGTAGTTGACCTATTTTCATGCATTTTTGTTATGAAGAGCAGTCTAGTTGTTAAGCTGGGTTGAAAAACCAAGGTCCTGTGTACACATTGGTGTAACCATGGTCCTGTGTACACATTGGTGTACATGTAAACTATCCTTTGGATTTAGATCCCTCAGTGCCGCTGTCCGGGCAAAATTTCCCTCATAGTACACTGTATGGTGTTGGTCTGTCTTCATTAGCCCAGTCAGAAGAGAACAGTATCTGTGATTTGCTTTCAAATGGGGACATAATTTTCTGAAGCTAACATGAGAATTGTAAGTTTATGCACTCTTATTGTATTTATTTATATCATAAATCTGGGAAATAAATTATTAATACTTATTCAACTTTCAGACCAAGCAACACTGAAAATGATTAGATGTCTTATCACATTATTACCAACTATGGGACGGTACAGAGTTTCATCATCAGATGCAATGAAATGCATTATTGAAGAAGTGCCGGTAAGAATTGCATAATACCTATATTAAGATCATTGAATCACAAATATTTGTCTAATCAACTCAAACTAGGTTACTTCTGGACAAACATAATTCAATAATTAACTTGGGCATAGGGGTCTTTAGCAGTGGGAGGAAACTAGAGGATCCAGAGAACTCATGAGGTTGGACAAATATGAAAAGCTTGTATTTAAATCGAAATAGACATAAACATAAGCTACTTGTATGCAAAAGGTAGTTGGTCTGTTTAATAGTTTTTGAACCACTAGTCGGCAAGATGGATTTTGCTGATAGGTGTGTGTGATGAGGGGGGTGGGGTGGGGGACACAGTATGGCTTATTTCATTTTTGTACAAATTGGTGGTTGATGTAAAGGATTCCAACGCAAACATGGTTAAAAATTTATTCTCTTTCTGACCTATTTAAACATTGTGAACTATAGAAAGTTTATTAATATTTTAAACATACTTTTTATTTTTCAGGTTGGAACATCCTTGGAGGAATATTTATGGTCAGATAACAACCAGAGAACCCAGCCATATATACTTAACATTAAACCTTCAAACTATTTTATAATTATGGAAAACAACGCAGTTATTGTAAAAGCCAACATTCTATCAGTGGCTTTTGACCTTTTATTTAAATGTTTTTTTGTTTTTAATGTAAAATACCCTCCACAAACACGAGTAGTTTTCAATTCTATACAGAAATTTATTTACAACATTGACTGTAGTGTTACTGCAAAGTCCCTCAGAATTTGGTCAGAAATATTGAAATATTAAACAAACAACATGTATATCAAATATAAATAGTAATAATAAAATAAAATCTTTAACTTCATTTGGAATATTGCAAAATAGTTTTAAAAGCATATATTAATGTAATATGAATGTATAACTTATACTTTTGAAAAATTTATTATACTTTTTGATTAATTATGTTCATGAAATATGTGAACTGTTTAAATTGAATGGAACTTGTTTATGCCTGCTTAATCTGTTCTTCATGGTTTTATTATTTTTACTACATTCATTGTCTTAGTTCATTACAAAATGGCACCAATGGAACTTGTTTATGCCTGCTTAATCTATCCTCATACTTTTTTATTATTACTACATTGTCTTAGTTCATTACAAAATTCCACCAACATAAAATGTAAATTGTCTTAAATATTCGATATTAGAATCCAATATTTTCCTGTTTTTAATTTTGAGTATTATGGAAAATATTGAGTAACCTTACCTCTGTAAAAATGTTGTAAATTTTATTATATTTCATTTGTGTTGCACTTTTTATTTTTCAAACGCAATTCAATTTAAGTCTGTGTCGAGTGGACGTTAAACCCCATTTCTTCCTCTCTCAATTTACGTCTTTATGTAGTGTGCTCTCCAATTCCTATTGTTAAAGGTTATTTTACTTTTACGTGTATACAGGACCTTGGTTTTCCGTTTATGTTAATGACTGCTTGGCCCTTACCAGGTCCTCCATCCCACAGGTTGTGACCTGTATGTAAATATTATGAATTTTCTACCTTATTTATGTTTCATTTATTTTTTAATAACCTTTAATCCTTGTACTTATTTGTTATTCCTTGGGTGCCGTTTTCATGTATAATTTTCATTTTGTATTTGTTTTTCAATTTATAACTTCTAATAACTCTGTAAATTTGTAAATTCTGTTATATTCCATGTGTGTTGCACTTTTTATTTTTAAGCGTATTTCAATTTAATTCCTAATCTTTATTAGTGCTTTATTTGTGCATTTCATTTGTCTTCTTAGTGCTTATTATATATGTTTTATTTTGATTTTATAATGATTGGAGGGGGGGGGGGTATGAGTGGGTTGTCATTGTACAGTAAAATGATATTTAATTTGTAGACTAAACTTCATACTTATAGTGTCATATGTTTAGTATTGAATCATCATTGCATTGATTTTTCTATATTTTAATGAATAAATCTTAATTTAACTAAAAATGTATTATGTTATTTTTCAAACATTACAGGTGAAACAGAACAAAAGGGAGGGGTGCAATAATGGGAAAGGTTGCTATTGCATGGGGAAATTTATTGGTTTACAAATATGAAACAAAACAAGTTTCAAAAATTTCAACACAAGTTTCAAAAATTTCAACACAAGTTTCAAAAATTTCAACACAAGTTTCAAAAACACAAGTTTCAAAAATTTCAACACAAGTTTCAAAAATTTCAACACAAGTTTCAGAAATTTCAACACAAGTTTCAGAAATTTCAACACAAGTTTCAGAAATTTCAACACAAGTTTCAGAAATTTCAACACAAGTAATGTGTAGATTTTCACACAAGTTTCAACACAAGCTTGTGTTGTTTCATCCAATTTAACACAAGTTTTGTGTTGTTTCATCCAATTTAACACAAGTCTTGTGTTGTTTCAGCATTTAACACAAGTTTGTGTTGTTTCAACACAAGTTTGTGTTGTTAAATAGTAACACCCAACTTGTGTTGAAAACAACACAAGTTTGTGTTGTTTCAACACAAGTTTTTTTTCAGTGTAGATGGGATCCATCCACCCTATATCATTTCTGGATCTGGCACTAGTTAACTGAAATTATGAATCTTCTGTTTATTTTGTTACTAGCCAAGGGATGGCTATTATTCTTTTTGTTAGTTACGTTTGTTCAACATATTATTGTTTACATTTTTAAATCTTAAACATAGCAGTCATGATTCTCAGTGTTAATGGAATGGCCTGTGGCGTCGGAAAGGGGAGGGGGTAGGCAAGGTTTTAACGGGTGGGCTTTCTGACGAAAAAACATGATGTGAAAAATGTTAGCGCTGGGAGCCCACTGGGGCCTCTTTAGGGACATCCCAAAATTTTAGCCTTTTCGGCTGACCTTCAAACTTTGAAAATCTATAACTTTGCCCCTAGTCATCCTACTTACATGAAATTGGTACCAAATTGTTCAGAAAACATGGATCTTTCTTTGTCAACTTGCGCAACAAAAATCATAAAAATCTGTGATGGTCATGTCAGAACCTTGTGTACACTTGACGCTGAATCCCCCAATGACTTTGCATACCTTTACCGGTATCTAGAGAATTTTTCACAAGCAAAATCTACAAGAAAATTGCGTTTTAAACTAAAAATCAATGAAGAATCTCAAAATACCATTGATCAGCTCTATGATGTTCTCGCCGGAAGATATTTTGATAGAGTGTTGAATGCCGTAAAATCTTTAGTGGTTATGAAACAGAGTGACGAGGGTATAACTGAATGTGAAAAACCTGGACTTGCTCTCGGGTTAGGGCACAATTTTGCAAAAGCTGCACAGGTAAAATATGGCATGGCAATGAGGATGGATGATCGACACTGTTGCTGAAAAGGAAGCAGAAATTTTTACCAAACTTATGAGCAATGAGTGGTGTGACAGCATTTCAACCGTTGCATTAGCAACACTCAAAACCAACAAATTTAACAAACTAGAAATTTTACCATTGACTAATGACTTAGTAAAGCTAAAAGATTATCTTGCAAAACAGATGGAAGTACTTACTGGTCAGCTTCAAAGTAATCCAGACTCATCGACATGGCGACAGTTAGCAGAGGTAACAATGTCGAGGATAATTCTTCTCAAACGACGGAGGTCAGAGTCTTCTAAACTATTGATATCGGCATATAACAGTCGCCCTGATTGGAAGACCTGTGCCAACCAAGATATTTTAAACAGTCTGACACCGCTTTAAAAGTGAATGTTTTCAAGGTAGGATTAGTGAAATTTTACTGCTATCCCAATAATAATTCGCCGCAGGGAGTCTGGCCATCTCTGTTGATTTCTAACATTCCCACCCACAACTTAAAATGTCAAGTCAAATCTTAACACTTGGCCAGAAAGACCTGGGTTTGTATCCCAATGAGTGCTTGGAACCACCTTGGATTTTTTCCAGCCTGGTCCCTCTTAAGGTGTAGTTGGCAGAAAATGATTATTTGTTTCGATATGGTGTAGGGCAGTGTACATTAAAGACGCCTAGGCGGATGGAATTCGAAGAAGGGTAGTTAAAAGTGCTGCTCTCCTGGCAAAGTTAACAATGTTGACAATATCTTTGCTATATTACTTACTTTTCCTCGGTTCAAAACCCTAATAAGATGTATTTCAGGGTGGACATGGTTCAATCACGGGGGAAACAAAACAAAAGGGTGACAACACTTCTAACACGTGACATGAAAAGGGCTATTGATGCCTTGATTCATAACAGAGATATCTGTGGGGTGAAAAAAGACAACAAATATATATTTTCTAATTGGGAGGCAGGCCATCTCGATAGTCGGCAGACATTACAGTCGACAGCTTTAAAAGCAGGGTGTGAGAACCCGAACTTAATCACTGCTAACTCCTTAAGGAAATATATATCAAAAGTCTGTCAGGTGTGTATCAAGTTTTCTAAAATAAGATACAGGAGATAAGTTCATTGAAATCAGACATATTTGGTATATACACATTTTAAGCATTATCTTAGGTAGATTTGAGAAATATATATTATTGTTTCATTTATGTAAACTGGGCGCTTTCCAGAAATAAACCAGAATGGAAGGCCATTTGCAATTTGTTTGAAACCGATAAATCCAATAGTTTGATTTGATATTAAAGGACAATATTGGTGCCAGTCATTATCACATATGTGATAGAACTGATTAAACACTTTCCAAATATAATATTAACACAGAGATCATCGTTACCATAGAGGAGTAATAAAGGATTCATGAATCGGAAGTTACGAACGCCAAAGGAAAACACGAGTTATCTCTGTGAATGACTGAAGTGACGAGTGGTGACAGATAAACGGCCGAATTTCTGCTCACTAATAATTCCTTCGAAGACAAAAAGTTGTTATATGGGACCGCAAGAGGTTATCTGACGCTACAATAAAGTAATTAAGTGTCATAAGATAAGAGAACACGGGAAAAATAGAAATACTCCGTACAAGCCCCTTGTTTTTATTCCTTCTATAGGGGAGACCGAGGCACATTGAACCACTTTGTTCACATACATGTTTGTCCTCATTTCATATCAAATGTTTTTATTAGAAGATCTCTTTATTTCATGATCAAAATTTAAAAAAAAAATCAATATGCCCTCTTATATGGATCAAACCCCGGTTTATCTAGATTGTATAGATTAGACATATATGAACTTAAGTACAAGAATTTCCTAGGCTAAGAAGTTAACATGTATGGAAAATGTTTCTCTTTTAAGCGCTTTTTTAAAACAAGCCAACAGTGAGGCTGATGTCCCCCGCCGAAATCCCAAAATAAATAGAAGACACATATTAATTAATCGCACATTTATTTTTTCAAACGTATCGAGCAATCAAACTGTACACGAAGTGTCATCCAAAAGTGTTTTATAGAGACAAATGCTAAAACCGACGAGAAAAATGAAAATGTACCCTAGTTAGGGGGACCCTAAAGGCAGACAAAAGGGCCCCTCTGGCCAAGGGAAAGGGCCCTCGTGTCCAAGTCAATCGTTTCTATACACTGTTACTGTCGAATCCATTACTAAATGAGAATTCAGTCATTGTATTGGCATAAAAATCATCAATCAAGATGAACCTAAGTTATCTTGTCCCAAAGTATCAACCAATCAAATTGCTTATCTCTGCATACCCTAAGCGGAAAATGATCATCTTCGAACTCCATCAAGGCATTGACCTAATAAGCATATACACCAAGTTTGAACATTTTAACTCAATTAGAAGGAGAGTTATTGTGTTCCAAAGTCTCGACTACTCGCGACCAATCAAATTGCGTATCGCCCTGCTTACCCTGAGCAGAAAATGCTCATTATCGAACTTAGTCAAGGTATTACTGTAATGAAACTATACACCAAGTTTCATCACTCTCACTTAATTAGAACTAAAGTTATCGTGTCCCGAAGCATCAACCAATCAAATTGCTTATCTCTGCTTACCCTAACTGGAAAATGCTCATCTTCGAACTCCATCAAGGCATTGACCTTATAAGCATATACACCAAGTTTGAACATTTTAACTCAATTAGAAGAAGAGTTATTGTGTTCCAAAGTCTCGACCAATCAAATTTCGTATCGCTCTGCTTACCCTGAGCAGAAAATGCTCATTATCGAACTTAGTCAAGGTATTTCTGTAATGAAACTATACACCAAGATTCATCAGTCTCACTTAATTAGAACTAAAGTTATCGTGTCCCAAAGCATCAACCAATCAAATTGCTTATCTCTGCTAAGCCTAAGCGGAAAATACTCATCTTTTGACTCCATCAAGGCATTGACCTAATAAGCATATACACCAAGTTTGAACATTTTAACTCAATTAGAAGGAGAGTTATTGTGTTCCAAAGTCTCGACCAATCAAATTGCTCTGCTTACCCTGAGCAGAAAATGCTCATTATCGAACTTAGTCAAGGTATTACTGTAATGAAACTATACACCAAGTTTCATCACTCTCACTTAATAAGAACTAAAGTTATCGTGTCCCAAAGCATCAACCAATCAAATTGCTTATCTCTGCTTACCCTAAGCGGAAAATGCTCATCTTCGAACTCCACCAAGTTTGAACATTCTAGCTCAATTAGGAAGAGAGTTATTGTGTCCCAAAGAGTGTGACTGACAGACAGACAGACGAACCCATTTTAATAGTCCCCCAAATTTCTTCGAAAGGCGGGGGACAAAAATCCACTGCCTAAGAAAATAATTGACAGCATGTGGCTTATTGATGGAGAAATGGGTCTAAGAAGTTATCTCACTTCTGTATAGTGTTGGGTTGTAAAGTATTATTTATAAAGGATATATCCATGGTGGTTCAATTTGCCCCGGTCTCCCCTACCTTATAAAAACATGGTAATGCACGGACTTTTAATCTGTTTTTCTTTCCTGTTCTCTTATCTAGTGGCAGTCAATTCTTTTTATGAATTGTAAGATATTCTCTCACAGTGTCACACAGCAACTTTAGGTCTTCGAGGGAATTATTAGTGAGCAGATATTCGCCCATGTATCTGTTATCACTAGTCACTTCAGTTAGTTATATAGAGGAATAACTCGTGTTTTCCTTTGGCGTTCGTCACTTCCGATTCATGAATCCTTTATTACTCCTCTATGGTATCGATGATCTCTGTGTTAATATTATATTTGGAAAGTGTTTAATTAGTTCTATCACATATGTGATAATGACTGGCACCAATATTGTCCTTTAAAGACATTAGAGTTTTGAGTCTGTGGCAATTATTTATCAACATTTCTGAGGTACATGTCTGATTTGAGAAAGGTGTCATAGTGAAGAATCCTAATGAGGTTCATGTGATCATATTTAATTTTATTTTCTTCAGGTGATGGATCTTACAGACGGTGAAGCAGATTGGTTTTCCAATCATCTGGCCCACACTGTTAAGACCCATAATACTTATTATAAACTTCAAGAATCTACCATAGAAATTGCTAAGATATCCAAACTACTTCTTGCAACAGAGGTGAAATCTCAAAATACAAGGGCAAATCATTAAACGACATAAATCTTGACGGTAATTTTAACTTATTCTATTAGCAAGTTTTAAATACATCCAAAATAGCATTTGTTATATTATTAATGCGCGGGGAAAGGAGGGGATGGGGACAACTGGTCTTACACTTGACTATCAATGCAAATCGTAGGCTCAACCAGTGTTGCCACGCGTAGGTTTTTTACCCTACGGCAGGGTAAAAATCCATTTCGTAGGTTGTAGGTTAAACCTACGGGTAAAACCATCAAACCGTAGGTTATCGTAGGGATTTTTTCACAGCATTGGGCACAACATAAAATAATGGTGAGAAAACTAAAGTTGACGTATATTATTCATGTAATCAAACAAAATCGTAAAATAATTTGGCATCATTTTAAAGAGCAACGGCCAATGAGACATTACAATCTGGGTGCACAGGTTGTGTTGCGTAGGCCTACGTGTATAAATTGCTGTTTTATCACATGACACTATGTTAATGAACACGCAAGCTATGGCAGGATGAGGGCGGGGGGAGGGGTTACTGAAAAGTCAAGAAATTGTGACAATTCGCCATGGGAGCTATTACTCAAGAGTCAAGGGAGAGGGAGTGAGAGAGAGACAGAAACGCCCTTTTCACATGCCTGTAAGTTTGTTAACCTTAATTTCACATGGTACATAGATGTTAATGGTAGAATCCAAGCGTAGGTTTTTGTAGGTTAAAAACGACACAGCCGTAGGGTGGAAACAGAGAGCCAGCGTGGCAACACTGGGCTCAACAATCTGTTTCTCATCTAGTGGATTTTCTTGGGATGTGTCGAATTGACCTCTCTCTCTCTCTCTCTCATATGTTTATTAGTGAAACAATATTTATAAATAGATATGGATTTGCCAGTTGATGATACATGTGATACAATTGAAGATACAGATCAAGATGGGATGGGATCAATTGAAGATGGAATAGATACTGAGCTGGGAAATGTGGGGTAAATGTCTTGTGATCGTGACAATTGTAAAGAAGATGCTGAACATTTAAGTGGTAAATATTTTTTATGTCACAAATTAATTCTAAAATAGAAAAAAATTAATTATTGCCGTGTAGTCATTTCTTCATATATCTAATAAGACAAATTTGGCATTCAACACAACCAGCTTTTCTAATTAAAATTAGCATTAATTTCTTGACAAGCACACACATGCTTTACCGTAGTACCATTTTCTGGGTTTGTATTTTCAAAACTTCCCCCACCGCCAGTTAGAAAATTACCAACTTCTATTTATGTGGTCTAAGGGGAGTGAACTCACCTAAATAGGTTATTAAACCAGAAACAGTTGATTTGGGTAGCTAGGCACTTCTATACTGTTGGTCAGGGCAGTTAGAATTATGCACCCAACAGAATTGTCTGTGAATATTTTGGGTATATAGAGGGAAGTTGATTGTATATAGACGTCATATGTGCTAAAATGCGTAGGACCGTCTTCGATCTAACGTTCTCCCGTCATTTATAAATGACAGGCGCTTGTTACCAGAGATAACGAGGGGTAAATTTATCCCAGAAATCGAGATTGAGCTAATTCCTGTTTACACCATTGACCTGTTGTTACCTTAACTCTCTAGGGGGCAAGAAATCAAATGGAAAGGGGTTTACCGTACTACTGTCCTTTTTCGAACTGGGCTAGTGAGGACGGGCATACGCCATATAGTGTGCTACGGGGGAAAGTTTGCCCGGACGGTGGCACTATTTCCCACTCTTATATCGAATTCCAGCTTTACGTGCACACCAATGTGTACACAGGACCCCGATTGTTCGTCACATGCGAACGACTAGACAGCTGTTATTGTTAGGCCCTGCATCACTTACAAGGAGGAACCACGCCGGTATCCTACACCTGATGTCCAGGCTAGCGATTCGACGTCTAGCCACTTGGCCACGAAATAAGCCGGATTGATTGTCAACAGCAAAGAGTTATCGTTTATTGCATATTACTTTAATAGTTAACCATAGTGGTAATCATCTTATATCCTAGCGACATTAAAGATATGTTGGTTGATATTATTCGTCGATAATTCATGCAAAATCAAACCAGGCTATCAAATATGACTAAAAGCACATTAAAGCACGAGACAGGTATGATCTATAGGGTTCGGTTGCCTGCCAAACTTCGTTGGGTTTATCTGGGTATTCCGATTTCAGTTCGTATTGCCTGGAGAACTCTGTCCTGTTGTTAAAAAATGAATAATTTGAAAATTACATTCAAATTACTCTATTGCAAGCGAAGATATTAGCCTTTGAAGGTTTGACATACGTGTGCGATAATTTCAACCACCGTACTGGTTGATCGAAGCTAAGTCCCGGTCTTCCATATTTGATTAAATCAAAGTATCACTGAACCGTTTTTATACGCCCACATTTTCATGTGGACGTATATTGTCGTCGCCCCTGTTCGTCCGTCCGTCCGTCCGGACGTCCGTCCGTCCACAATTGTTTGTGAACAGTCTACAGGTCACAATTTTTATCCGATTTCAATGAAACTTAAAATATAGGTTTATCACTCTAAGATCTCGATTCCTTTCGATATTGGCATGTATCGGACGGTAACTTCATGGGTTATGGCCCCTGATTGTACGAAAAATCACGTTTTTTAGCTTGTGAACAGTGTAGAGGTCACAATTTTGAACCGATTTGGATGAAACTTGAAATGCATGTTTATAAACCAAAGATCTTGGTTCCTTTCGATATTTGCGCCAATTGGATCGTAACTTTCTGAATTATGGCCCCTGATTGTCCGAAAAATCGCCCTTTTTAGCTTGTGGTCCCTCTGGAGGTCAAAATTGTTATCCGATTTAAAAAGCCGTTTGATTATATCACCGTTCCATGGTTATGAAGGTTGAGTTCGAATTTCGTGAAAATCGGACCACAATTGACAGACAAAATGGCCGCCATTTGTACGCGAATAGTGTGAAAATATGTTATATCAAGGTTGTGGACCTTATAGAGGTCACAATTTTGAACCGATTTGGATGAAACGTGACATGTATGTTTATAACTGACAGATCTTGGTTCCTTTCGATATTTGCGCTCATCGGATCGTAACTTCCTGAATTATGGCCCCTGATCGTCCGAAAAATTGCCCTTTTTAGCTTGTGGTCCCTCTGCAGGTCAAAATTGTTATCCGATTTAAAAAAACGTTTGATTGTATCACCATTTCATGGTTATGAAGGTTGAGTTTAAATTTTTTGAAAATCGGACCAAAATTGACGGACAAAATGGCCGCCGTTTGTACGCGAATAGTGTGAAAATATGTTATATCAAGGTTGTGGACCTTATAGAGGTCACAATTTTGAACCAATTTTGATGAAACTTGACATGTATGTTTATAACCCAAAGATCTTGGTTCCTTTCGATATTTGCGCCCATCGGATCGTAACTTCCTGAATTATGGCCCCTGATTGTCCAAAAAATTGCCCTTTTTAGCTTGTGGTCCCTCTGGAGGTCAAAATTGTTATCCGATTTAAAAAAAACGTTTGATTGTATCACCATTTCATGGCTTAACCTCCAGAGTGCGAATACAAAGGACACGCATGGTCAAATCGTCTATGCGCCTGCGTAATCGGCAAATCTCCGCGTGTATCGCCGTTATGAGCACGAACAATTATCCTAGAGAAAGGGTTGAAATTGGCAGAACTCGCGTACTTGGCGCATTTACTTGTAACGGCGATTATTAGGACAAAAATGAAATGAAATGGGGTTTAACGTCCCACTCTTTTGCACCTAACCTGGGCTAATGGAAGACGGGCATACGCCATGCAGTGTGCTATGAGGGAATTTTTTCCCGGGCAGCGGCGCTACGACCTACTCTTTTATCGAATTCCAACTGCCAAGGGATCTTTTACGTGCACTCCAATGTGTACACGGGACCTCGGTTTTTTCGTCCCATCCGAACGACTAGGCAACTGTCCATGTCAGGCCCTCCTTCTGCATCACTGACAAGGGGAAATCACGCCGGAAAATCGAGATGAACTCACGCCGGAAAATCGAGATGAACTTTCTCTGCCAATGCAGGGCCAAAGAATTTCATCTCGATTTTCCGGCGTGATTTCCCCACATTGGGATCCACGGTTGATCATCAGTGCACGGGTTAAAAAGCACGTTGCCGTTAACACGTGGACATAACAGTTTAAA
Source organism: Patella depressa (assembly GCA_948474765.1). Classification (NCBI taxonomy): domain Eukaryota; kingdom Metazoa; phylum Mollusca; class Gastropoda; family Patellidae; genus Patella; species Patella depressa. Next base: position 1,750,847 of record OX419718.1, read on the forward strand.
TTCGACAAAGAGTGGGCGGCAATACTGCTGTCTGATTAATACATGTACCTCTCTCATGTCACACAGTACCCGAGTTGCAGAAAAGCATTAATTTTCCTTCTTGCTAGCGGTCAAAGATAAAATGTCGCCTAATTCTACAAGACTCTTAATCTATACTTCAAACATGCATTATGCTATAGTGCTAAATCTGCCTATTGTAGGTCTCTCTTTAGGCCTGAAATGTTTTCTAAAGTATTAATTAGACATTAATTAAATGATCCAGGCCTTAACTCTCGATTGCATCAGATGTCTCCTCAGATATTAAATAGATTAAAACGGCTCAGCGATACTTTGATTTAATCAAATATGGAAGACCGGGACTTTGCTTCGATCAACCAGTACGGTGGTTGAAATTATTGCACACGTCTGTCAAACCTTCAAAGGCTAATATCTTAGCTTGAATGTAATTTTCAAATTATTCATTTTACCAAGTATTAACAGCAGGGCAGAGTTCTCCAGGCAATACGAACTGAAATCGGAATACCCAGATAAACCCAACGAAGTTTGGCAGGCAACCGAACCCTATAGATCATACCTGTCTCGTGCTTTAATTTGCTTTTATTCATATTTGATAGCCTGGTTTTGATTTTGCATGAATTATCGACGAATAATATCAATCAACAGATCTTTAATGTCGCTAGGATATAAGATGATTACCACTATGGTTAACTATTAAAGTAATATGCAATAAACGATAACTCTTTGCTGTTGACAATCAATCCGGCTCATTTCGTGGCCAAGTGGATAGACGTCGAATCGCTAGCCTGGACATCAGGTGTAGGATACCGGCGTGGTTCCCCCTTGTAAGTGATGCAGGGCCTGACAATAACAGCTGTCTAGTCGTTCGCATGTGACGAACAATCGGGGTCCTGTGTACACATTGGTGTGCACGTAAAGCTGGAATTCGATATAAGAGTGGGCAATAGTGCCACCGTCCGGGCAAACTTTCCCCCGTAGCACACTGTATGGCGTATGCCCGTCCTCACTAGCCCAGTTCGGAGCAGAACAGTAGAACGTTAAACCCCTTTCCATTTGATTTCTTGCCCCCAAGAGAGTCAAAGTAACAACAGTGGTGTAAACAGGAATTGGCTCAATCTCGATTTCTGGGATAAATTTACCCCACGTTTATCTCTGGCAACACGCGCCTGTCATTTATAAATGACGGGAGAACGTTAGATCGAAGACGGTCCTACGCATTCTATCACATATGACGTCATATAAAGATTGTGGGTTAAGGTAAGGGCTAGGACCCGTAGATTTCGTCAAAGTCTCAAGATGTAACCAGGGCTAGCCCTAACCCAAGCCCAACAATTACCCTAACCCACAATCCACATGTGACGTCATCAAATGCCTAGGACCAAAGCCCTGTATATGGAAAGTTACGACAACTCATTTACAGGCGTCATATAGCTTTACTAAACAAAACGTTTTATCTTTTTCTCGCGGTTACGTTTTACGGGCTACAATTTATAATAAACAAATTGGAAAAGAAACCAATGCTGTTTGGTTCATTGATAAAAATGTCAAACAAATTCATACTCAAAATCGGCCGAATTCGGCCAAGGAAAAAATGACGTAATTAACATAATTCAATACGGCATCACGTTCTCCGGAGATTTTCGGAGAGCGATATCTCGTAATCAGTGTCTTTCAGTGGTGGGAGGATAAATAATTTCTTTTTAAATTCATCAAACACAGCTACACAGGGAGTCGTGGGCATCTAAACTGTAGTTCAGGTAGTCTCTAAACCACGACACTGAGACAATAGTAAGTACAGGAGGATCGCGCTACACGCAAAACCAAAATCTTAAAGATAAACCTGCGGACAAGACAGAAAATAAACATTGCAAAAAATAAACAAATTAAATAGTGGAAAAAATCATAATTTATTCAGCTCAACATAATAAGATATACAATACCGTCTTGTTCCATACCATTTACATAGTTTTTTTTTCATAGTTGAATCATATCATAAAAAATATCTTATTTCATGTAGGCGTACGTATTTGTTAACATCAAGGTGAACTTGCTCTATTGCTCCATTTAGCTTATTCAGAATTGATTTTTTAATACAAGGTGAACTTGCTCTATTGCTCCATTTAGCTTATTCAGAATTGATTTTTTAATACATAGCGCTCTTATCTGGTGATCTTCTATTTTATTTTCTTATGAATTAGGCTATATAACATACTCTCTGTGTTGTATAATAATAATGATAGTATCTTCAGCTATACATTTCGTTTTATAAAAAAGCGCTCTTATCTGGTGATCTTCTATTTTATTTTCTTATGAATTAGGTTATATAACATACTCTTTGTGTTGTATAATAATAATGATAGTATGTTCGGCTACACTTTTCGTTTTAAAAATATGTTAGATCTCCAATAAAAAAATTTCCGCAGAAATCTATGGCATATCTATCCACACCCTGTATGTCTGGGCAGCCAATTGCGACACAACAATAAAATAGGGCATATTATTATTATAAATAGATAGTGCGTAGGTACTTGGGACCCAAGATGGCGTCTTTTTACACATAACGTCATATTTTCATGACGTCATATGATATTTCTGGCTTCCCAGTTGTCGCAACTTTATCTATATACGGCTTTGCCTAGGACTGTCTCCGATCTAACGTTCCCCTTGTTAAAACGACAGTATTTCACTGTGGCAAATCCTGACTATTTTCCTGCGAACTTTAAGATACATTATGGGAGATAAGATAAAGAGATGGCAGTTCTCACTATAATAGTTAAAAACTTGATAGTGAAAAGGTAATTTTCTGAAAATTTCAGTCAAATTGATCCAATATGAGCCGAGAACGAAGCGGGTGAAATTTTCCGATAGCCTCGGTCATCATTACTTAATTCATTAATATAAACAGCATAGTATCGATTAGCCACTTTTTTGATTTCATTATCAATGGCCGATAGGAATCTAATCCAGCCAACATCGAAGGCTATAGCCTTGACATCGAGAGTTTATAATGGTTTGGATAAGTTAATTAATGTCTAATTGATAATTTAGATAATATTTCAGGCCTAAAGAAAGACCTGTAATAAGCAGATTTTGCTCTTGCATAATGCATGTTTAATCAGAGATAAATGACAAAGGGTAAATGTATCTCCGGGATCGAGGTTGGAATTTGATAATGGATGGGGGCGCACTTGATAACGGTATTGCACATCATCATTTTTTAGGGGTGTGTCACGATAAATATACATGTCTTGAATATTTCTAATGTGCATGTTCTAATGACATCAATCACACTTTTCTATTGGTTTAAACCTTTTGAGCAAATTAGATACATCACATGACTTGTATCCTTGACACATGACTACACCATACTAATAAAACCCCACGACAAACGTATTCTAACCATAAACCAAACCAGTTTTCCAACTGTTCAAGTAGTTTTTAATGCTCTAAACACCTACCGAACAGAATGGCAACTAATCCTTTGACTGGTGGATGGTCTGAACTTAAAACTGCGGACGCAGACATTCAGAAATTGTGTGACTTGGTGAGTATTCTGTATTATTTTTGTCCCCCGCCTTTCGATGAAAGCAGACAACTATTGATATATACTGAGCGCCACGGAAAACGCATCACTTAGTTTTTCGTATAACAAAATGATCCTGTAAACATATCTTATTTTTTTTGCTTCTTATTGTGAACAATATTCAAATGGGAACACATCAATTAACAACACAATTGTACACTTATGGATGCTTAATCTATAGAGAGAGAGAAATGAGGTTTAACGTCCACTCAATACAAACTAGGTCATTTCGGGACTAACATATGGTTTAATTTTATTTCAATAATTCGCTTGCGCGTAGGGGTCTTTAGCAGTGGGAGGAAACCGGAGTGCCCGGAGGAAACCCACGAGGTTGAGAAGGCGCCCCTATCTCCATGCCACATACGCTCACACCAGGGCTCGAAACCACAGCCGCAAGCCAGAGGTGACCGGCCAGCTAGAGGTCGAAGCGCGGCACTCTAGACCCCCCCCCCCCCCTGTTTAATCTATAATCAACGGTACAAAGTCAGAGGGGTCAAAACTAAAAGTACGACAAAGATGGTTAATTGTGCTGCACAGCGTGCGTAAGAGCCAGTGGAGGACACACGCGCTACTGACAATTAACCATCTTTGGCGTACTTATTGTTTCGAACCTTCTGACTTAATTAGTACCGTTGATTACATATTAAACACCCATAAATGTACAAATATTTTGTTATTGATGTGTGCCCATTTGAATATTATTCACAATAAGAAGCAAAATAAATAAGATATGTTTACAGGGTCATTTTGTTATACGACAAACTAAGTGATGCGTTTTCTGTGACGCTCAGTATAGGTTCGTCCGTCCGTCTCTGTCCGTCACCCTTTTCTGGACACAATAACTCCCTTTCTTATTGAGGTAGAAAGTTGAAACTTTTTTCGAATACGACCTGGCTGCAAGAGTGGTCACTTTTCAATTTACACGAGCTTCTAATATATGTGTAATGTAGTAAATGATCAGTAACCCTCTATGTTATTTCATACCACCTCGCAGGCTAATTATATTATAGTTTCTATTAAATTGTTCTCAATTTCATAGCGTGTTTAATAGATGACCGCTGCATGACATATTATGCAAATAAATATGAAATCTATTTTCTTTCAAGATTCGAGATGACTTAGAGAAGACAGTAGGCCGTAAATTTACAAAATATAGGGCTGTAGAATATAAATCGCAAGTAGTTGCCGGTATGAATTATATTGTTAAGGTTTGTAACACTTTATTAATGTAAAATTACTTAGCATATAGGCCAGTGGTTCCCAACCTTTCTTTGTCAACGGCACACCTTGCTAAATATACATGAAGAATATTTCAATTTTGCAAAATCACAGCGCATACAACTGTAAAAAGAGACTAGTCATAGAATGACTCAACCTAAATGAAGAAAAACACAGCTATATGAATTTATCAGAAGCCACCAGTGAATACTCAATTGGTATTTCGTGGATTTTCGCATTCACTCATTGTACCGTTCACAATTTCGCGGCACACTCAGGAGGATCTCGCACCGCGACACACTGGTTGGGGATCACTCCTATAGACCAAATTCCAGGCATAGTATTCATACTGCAAGACAATTCTGTCTTCATTGGCCCGAATAGTGCAGAAATAAAACTTTAATTCAGTTCATGGTTGATTTGACCAACCTGTTCCGGTTTAGACCTAAAGCTATCTATAGATCATGTAGGCCTAAATGATGTCTGGGGAGCAGTTCTACAATCTACTCAAATTCAAACTGTATTTTTATATGTACATGGGACCTTGTTTTCTTCGTTCCATCCGCATGATTATACGTTGTTCCTTCATTGCCAGTATCTTCATTCTGCACACACTGACTGGCTGAAACCATGCTTTCAAGGATCAAGTGGTACCCGCTAATTAGCCATTAAGCGCCTGCTCCACTGAACCATCACACGCCAAGCCTTAAACCATAGCCATCATAGTGTAAATGTATGATTTAACACTCCTGGTTGACGATTGTGTGCTGTGAAATATTTTGGGTGGGTTCAACATATAGATGGACACGATATAAAATCTGTCAAAGATTCTATTCTGTGAATGCCAACACTGTTCCTCAGTTGTTCGTGCCGTCTGAAATACTAGAAAGTATTACCCAAACAGGACATCCGTTAGTTCCTTTGGGAACTCTCTGATCGGACAATGTCCCCTTATAGTTCCTACCGCTTACTATATAGCTGCAATATGAAAATAGGTTAAAAGCTCCCCCCACCTTTGTTCTCGGGCTATTTTAGAACTCTTACCTTTTATTTTTCACCGTGAATGTTTATTTTTCGCAAACGAAATCATTTCTCGTCATATCTGACATACAATTATAATAATACAACACTATGTTCAAGTAGAATTTAGCGATCAAATATACATGTTTGAGTCTGCTTGAAAATAGTATTGAATTATAATAAATGTGTGTCAGCAGTGGCAATACATGATTCCTTTGGCAAGCAAAGAAGAATCGTGGTGAAAATACTTGGAAAGGATTCAAAAATAGTCTTAGACCAGAGGTTGGGATGAGTGATATATTGATATAGTAGCCATAGAGCAAGCGATACGATATGTCATCGGACAAATAGTTCGATCAGAGACAGTTCCTAAAGGAACTAGACATCCGTTATCCGTACACATTTTTGTCAGCTCACACCGAATTTAAAATTGGAATCCCCATAATTACTGTGGCTCCCTGGATAGAAGTGGCCGTGCTCTGTTTCTATTATTTAAGAGATCGTTTATACAGACTTTATACAACATAACATTTATATTTTCAGATCGATGTCGGGAATGGAGAATCGATTCACGTACAATTTTTCAACCCATTACCAGGTCAAGGGGATATATCTATTACTTGCGTTTTAGATATTTGAACCCAGAAGAGAATTTGTCAATTTTTAATTCCCAAACCCCTTATCATGTTTTTATTATCTTTATATTTCTGGCGATACTCTTCATTTGACTGAATTTCCGATCAAGTAGACCAACATATATCAAATGTAAGCCTTTAAATTTTGATTGAATTTGAGTTAAAATATTAATTGTCATGCTTTGTATCCAAATAGTTTTAAAACACTAGATAATAATACAATAAAATGAATATATCAAACGTATCGTATAGTTACCTTATTCTTGGCGAAATTATGAATGTTGATAGATGAAGCTGGGATTGTTTCAGAGCACATAAAATAGCCCTCGATGAGAACACGCTGTTGAGTAAACTTTTCCTCTGCAAACTTAAGGCGAAAATTTCAATTTATTTTATATTAATTTGATGATACATTTTCATTTTTGGCATGAGCAGAAAGTGCACCGCAAAATTTATCAACCGAGAAATGGCTTCTGGGCGAGCATCTCAACGTTTCAGAAAATAATTGTCAAACATATAAATACAAAACCGTTTTTGTCAGCAGCGCCTGGAGTATTGCACCCAGTATGAATGATTAAAATATTTAACAAAAAGAGACATACGGGCACAATCAGATTGAGGGGATGGGGGCTGAAATGAAAGCGCGTCAAGAAATGTCCATCGATGTTGGCAGTTTCAGGCACCAGCTAACACGTCGTGGGTTATGACCAACAATGTATTGATACTGGGAGGGAACAGGCGTAATAAGAAGACGAATGGTATGAAGTTAATTGCTTATTCCCTTTCAACATTTACCAATGTTGCTCACTGAATTATATTTAATAAATTTCTAGTTCTTTGAAATATGGTTACGTCAACTATTCCCTATTCCTTAATTAAACTGAAACATTTTACCAAGGAAACAGTTCCACGTAGTTTAAATCTGTAATCGAATTAGGAATGAGTAAGTAGTGAACTTGACGCCGTCGACAAGGGGTCGGGTGGGGCTTGAGTAAGATAGTAGCACCCATTAATATAGTACACAGATTAACACAATCAAATAGAAAAGTGTTGACGTAAAACGGTCCCCATGCGAAAATTTTATCCAATTGTCACGCCCTAATAGCTGACGCATCTACGCTTTATAACGTAAGGAGAATAGGTTAAAATTTCCTCTCAAACAACATTCACAGACCGTAAGGGAGGTATCATTTGGGGTACCTAGGGGAACCTCCTCGGTTTAGCTTTGAGTGAAGATGTCATCCTAGCGCGAACATCATGTAGAACTATCTAGATGTTAGGTCAGAGTTTTACAGGATGTTGAACTCAGGCCTTGGATATTTTAAAAACTCCTAAAGTATCTATAATAGATGTTGTAGTTTTCCTGTATTTAATCTTGTTGTATTTGTTATATAAACTTAGTAACAACATAAACGGCGCACCAGAGTTAATTGATAATTGAAGTGATATATATCAACGAAAGTCCTAGACGATAGTGTCACAGCTCATTCCCTGTTATTACCAAGATACATGATAGTGTCATATCCAGACAGTGGCGCTACGGCCTAATTGGACATTAAATTCCAATTGCTAAAGGATCTCTTACGTGCAATCCAGGACGTCGGTTTGTCTTCCCATCCGAACGAGCACGTGTTACTTTTTCTAGGTCCTCTGTCCTACACTACTGACAAGGGGAACTACGGTGGCAAATTACCGATGAACTTTCTCGGCCAATCCAAGGATCGAACACGGTACCTTCAGCCCCCCCCCACCAAATATTTCGCCAACAATAATAATTTCTTAGTTGTATTCTTAGCCGGCCACATCCTCAGCCCCTCCAAAAAATCCAGTAGCCCCCCACACCCCTAAATTTTATGAGCTGGCTACGGGCCCGCCTCCAGGTCAGCGAGTCACCGTCTTGCTCACTGCGCTACCGTGGCCCCTGTAAAACCTTCAGCCCTAGCTACATGTATATACCTAAATATTATACAAATATAACACGAGGTGTTTCAAGTCTCCTCCGTTCTTTGAACAACATTACAAGAGTAAATAGATGACAATTCTGTAATTGTTTATTAATATAAGAAATACTTTTGAAACACTTTACTAATGCATTAAAGCAACATCATCGGCAAATAACCCATCCTAACTTTATATAATGTAAGAATGATCATATATAAACTAATAATACTTGTACTTAGTAAGATCACATAGCTTGTTTCTGTAGTCACTGTTACTGGACACTTTCGTTGTGATCATTCATAATGGGTAATGTAAGAATGATCATATATAAACTATATAAATAATACCTGTACAAGTAAGACCTCATAGCTTGTTTCTGTAGTTACTGTTGCTGGAAATTCATAATTTAACATACATTTCAGCCTCATTTCCCGAAATATTCCAGTTCGTGTTTGAGGATCTTTTGGTAAATGTCAGAAGTCACAGTGCTCTACCCACCAGACTACTGGTTTGCTACAAATAAATTATGTATAATATCCAATAATCTTGAGCACACACCGATCCCTTCATGACTCTGGAAAAAAGTCATAAAATTGTGGGCAGTGGGAAAGTATCTCCTCTATCAGTGTTAGCATCAACAGTACACGTGTTTGATAAGTGGACGACTTTAGGTTCAGGTAGGTGTTCAGTGGATCTAAAGTAAACACCTTTCTTTCTTTTGGATTTACCGCGATCTGTGTTATTTTTGGGGGGTTTTAGTCGGAGGAGTCATCTCCCTTAACCGACATTCCAAAGACTGATTTACTTACCGGGTCTTGTTTATCTTGCAGTATGTCTTTTTGACAATCTTCATCCAACCTTTCGCTAACGATTTCGTTCAGTGACATTCCACACCACAGTAGCAATAACTGCATGTATGTCTTGGGATGTATTTCAGTGCTCCGGGTAGTAATTTGGATTTGTGCTGATACGCGCAAACTGCTGTATATATATATATATTTTTAAACAAAAAATGCCATAGAATTAAAATGAGAGGCTAATACGTATTGCAATGTTTTTTTCACTTTGTGACTCCACATATCGTCTCCTTTGGACTTCGGCTCCTTTGGACTTCGGCTCTACAATATATTCAGCTAAAACAGGCTTTGTCATCTTTAAATTAGACAGACGCACTCTTGATAGGTTTTCAAATAGTGTTTCTACATCACTAAAGCTATTACAATCCACATTTTGCTCATGACATAAAATATAATTTTTTCAGATGTTTTTCTTCAAATGCACTTCAAGCGAAGTGTTCACTATAGAAACATTCTCAAAGACACTTCCATCCAAGCGTTTAAAACATTACGCCGAAGTGTTTATTTCACAATCAGTTCTAAAAATGACCTGTTTCTACAGCATTTCATCAACACTTCTGAACGAAATATATAGCTGATCATTTCTAAAACAACGTCAATAGATACCAGACATTTCCATTCCAGAAATACAATGGTGAAACAAATGATGACTCCCCCGACCCCCAATAAAAGAAATCGCGCAGTGGCTGTTTTTAGACCGACTGAACTGTTTTAAATCTTTATACATTAGTTAATTTAAAGAAATTTCGATTTCTGAAGAATTGATGAAACAAATAATGATGGTGCACGAAAACTGTCGCATAAAGCAGCGGGGCTCCAAAGTATAATATTAAAAAATTTGATAGCTCTGCTTAGCTTTATAGCATTGAACTCAGCCAAGACATTCACCTAATCAACATTCTACCTCAATTAAAAGCAGAGTTATGTTCCAAAGTCTTGACCAGTCAATTTGCTTATCGCTCTGCTTACCCTAAGCAGAAAATACTCAGTATCGAACTTAGTCAAGGTATTGATGTAATGAAACTATACACCAAGTTTCATAACTCGCACTTAATTAGCGATAAAATTATCGTGTCCCAAAGCATCAACCAATCAAATTGCTTATCTCTGCTTACCCTATGCAGAAAATTCTCATCTTCGAACTCCTGCAGTAATATGGGTGACAGGGATTTGTGCTAAAGAAAACATATGCATAACAATATTATGACCTTGATTATTTATTCACCATTGTAAACATTAGCGATGGTATGAGTTTATTTGAAACACAAATTAAATTGATATTGGTTATGAAATATGGTGAGGAAAACAGAAGGGAAGTCTGTGTTGAAATGATTCATGATTTTAACTGTAGGTTAATAAACACATTAATTGTCAAGAATGGAATGTGTGTGGTGACCAAATTTGGTCATAAGTCCTTAGTGGTATGCAAGGTGTGGGGTAGGTCTAAAAACACGTGATTTATTTATTCTTCAAGTATAGGTTACAACATGGCAACAATAAATTAATGTACTAAGAACTATGAGCTGCACTGTATGATCCGGAAAGTGGCAACAATAAATGTGAGCAGCTCCACCAAAACCAGGCTCTTGCATCATGCAAAAAATGAAAAATGAGATTTTTCTATTATTCGATGTGGTATATTTTAAGCTTTATAAAACTGCAAAACAATTGTTGATACCTCGAAAATTGACTGAGAAACGCCCCTTTTTGTGATGAAAAACGATGTGGTATATTTTAAGCTTTACAAAACTGCAAAAAAATTGTTGATACCTCGAAAATTGACTGAGAAACGCCCCTTTTTGTGATGACAAACGGGACTTTTTTCCCACAGTATATTTTGTGAAAAATGACTGAAAATTGTTATCTAACTTTCACCAAAAGTCCTTAGCAACTATTAGAATAACTAGTTCAAAGGCATTCAGTCTTTTAGGAAACATGTCTGGCTGATGTGTCTACAACAAACAACATGGGTAACATCCTCCAGTATGGTGTAGTAACCATGGTAACGACCCTGACCCCGCCCACGAAAAGCAAAAATCCATGAATTCTGAAAATGGAACGAAACGGATTGTAGAATCGTAAATCTGGCACTGACAATTTGCCTAAGATGGCCTATAAAAGGGGATAACTAACATCTGATTTAGTTGAAGCCTCCCTTGGGCCTGAAGAAGGCTAGGGGTCTGTAGGGTTCAGGGTGCTGAATTAGGAAAAACAACACAGATCGATGATTTCAATTTTTATTTTACAACAATAACATATGAAAATCTGATTACAATTTAATTAATAACCCATTAATTAATTATTAGAAATCATTATAATTTGTTTCGATTGTTTGTCTCATTCATGACCTTGACTAGAGAGTCCACAAGTGATCAAGGGTCATAACTCTGACAGTAATTAAAGGAAACTGCTGAAAATCATTAGGCTTCTTCGTCTCGAGACCTTAAACACTGTATATTAATAGGGATGGGACATTACTGTACGTTTGTAAATGCCGGGTAATTCCTAGTGTTAAATTGGCTGGAAAAAAAGAATCTGAAAGAATTTTTCTCGAAAATTTAATTTCTATGGTGGTGCAGTTTCATTTTTCAAAATGGCGACCAAAATTGATGGAAAAAATGAAAATCCCTATATACTATGTACGAATCACGGTATACATAGCTTTCATTGTGTCTAACATGAGATTTTTGAGGTAGACGAAATTAAATATAGGCGGAAATCCAAGATGGCGGTCAAAATTTCCACTATTTTGGGAAATATAGATAGGGTATGGTGCCGAACACAGTGTTCTCAGTGTCAATGAAATCAAATAATGGCCTGAAATAAAATCCAAGATGGTGGAAACCTAAGACGGATGAAATCCAAGATGGTGACCAAAATGTCATAACTTTCCATTTTTTCGCCAAATGCTTAAAACCTTGTTATGGTTTTGCTGTCTAATTTTCAATAATACAAGACGGAAGAATCTTTGATAAAATAATCATTTTTATGGTGGTGCAGTGCAATTTTTCAAAATGGCAACCAAAATTGATGGAACAAATAGAAATGCCTATATTGTGTCCTTGGTCAAGGTATACATAGCTTTCATGGTGTCTAACATGGGATTTTGGGGTCGCAGCAATCATATAATATGTGCACAAAAAATAATTTCAAAAATACAAGATGGTTGAAATTCAAGATGGCGGCCAAAATTTCACGATTTTCCACTACTTTGGGAAATATAGATATGATTTGGTTTGTATGGTGTTGAACATAGGGTTCTCGTTGAAATCAAATAATGGCCTGAAAATTGTATTCAATAATTCAAGATGGCGGAAATTAAGGATGGCTGATGGCAGGAATCCAAAAAGGCGGAGAAAGCCTCATGATTTTTCATATTTTGCCAACTGCGTAAAATCTTGTTATGGCATTAATTTGGGATCAAATCAAAATGGTGACCAATTAACGTTACATGTGAACAAAATATATGGTTGTCACTGTGTATAAACCTTAAGGCATGGGCTTTTGTATCATTACCATTACTATTGATAATAAACTAAAGGAGTAAGGCATGGGCCTTTGTACCATTACTGTTGATAATAACAAACTAAAGGAGTAAGGCATGGGCTTTGTACCATTACCATTGATAATAACAAACTAAAGGAGTAAGACATGGGCTTTTGTACCATTACTGTTGATAATAACAAACTAAAGGAGTGAGGCATGGGCTTTGTACCATTACTTTTGATAATAACAAACTAAAGAAGTGAGGCATGGGCTTTTGTACCATTACCATTACTGTTGATAATAACAAACTAAAGAAGTGAGGCATGGGCTTTTGTATCATTACCATTAATGTTGATAATAACAAACTAAAGAAGTAAGGCATGGGCTTTGTACCATTACTTTTGATAATAACAAACTAAAGGAGTGAGGCATGGGTTTTAGTACCATTACTGTTGATAATAACAAACTAAAGAAGTAAGGCATGGGCTTTGTACCATTACTGTTGATAATAACAAACTAAAAGAGTAAGGCATGGGCTTTTGTACCATTACTACGTCAATTAAAAGCAGAGTTGTTATGTTCCAAAGTCTTGACCAATCAAATTGCTTACTGCTCCTTAACCTCAGCATAAAATTCTCACAATCAAACTTAGTAAAGGTAATGATATAATGAATCTATATTCTGTTCATTATCAAACTTAGTCAAGGTATTGATGTAATAAATCTATAGACCAAGTGTCCTCATTCTCACCTAATTAGAAGAAATAAAGTTCTTGTGTCCGAAAGCATCAAAAACTGAAATTGCTTATCTTTGCTTAGTGCTTATCCTAAGCAGAAAATGATCATCTTCGACCTGCATTAAGGCAATGATCTAATAAGCACCTACGCCAAGTTTGAACATTCTAGCTCTATTAGGAGAGTTAGCCTATTGTGTTCCAAAGTATCGACCAATCAGAGTGCTTAATCTGAGCAGAAAATGTTCATTATCGAACTTAAAGGACAATATTAGTGATCAGATATCCTCTTACGGTCTCACACTACAACTGTAGGTCTTCGAAGAAATTATTATCAGTTATCACTCGCCACTTTAGTCAGTTATATAGAGGGATAACTCTTAATTTCCTTTCGCGTTCTTCACTTCTGATGGTTGAAACCTGTACTACTCATCTATCGCAGCAATGATCTTTGCGTTAAAATTATATTTGGAACGTGTTTAACCAGTTCTATCACATATGCGATAATGACTGACACCAATATTGTCAAGGTATTGATGTAATGAAACTATACACTAGGTTTCATAACTCTCACTTAACTGACACTAAAGTTATCGTGTCCCAAAGCATCAAATAATCTATGCTTACCCTTAGCAGAAAATGCTATCTTCGACCTCCATCAAGGCACCGACTTAATAAACACCTACACCAAGTTTGAACATTCTATCTCAAGTTATTGTGTCCCAAAAGTGTGACGGACAGACATACAGACGGATGAACCCATTTTAATAGTTCATTCTTCAGTCATTCCTACTGGCTTAGGACAAACTAGATCGCAAATGCCAGGCTTGCAAAATTCTCTGATTTCTTTAAAAAAGATATTGTTGTCGGGCTTCATCTAGACCTTTTGGCTTGATGACGACAGACCGTGCATCGCAGGGTGGGAGGGTCTTCAGCAAATTAAAAGTTGTCTCTTCACTCCCAATGAGAGTCTTGTACTTTAGAATGCCGGGGTCAGTACTTTCAAAAGGGAAGTGATGGATGGCCTTGAGCCCTGGAAACTTATGGAAGTACAATCCAAGGAATGAACTGCAGTCATAAGTTTTCACAAACACATTCCCCAGTTCATCTCCTGTCAACTGAGGCAAATTAATCCCCTTGTCAGTGGACTGTGACACTACATTGCAAATGTCATTCAGTGAGGACACATATGTTTTCCTGAATGTTTTTATCAGGAGACCGAAGCACCAGTCTGGTGCAAATTTAGTATGTCCAGCGAGCAAAAAACTTATACTGGTTTTCTTATGTAGGCCAACCAGTGTTCGCCAGCTGAGGTACTGGAGCATTGTGTTGTTTTTGTTTTGACCCGAACAATTATCAGCATTGAGCAAGAGCTCCTTCTCACCGATTCCATACGTTTCAAGGAAATGGTGAATGAGGCTCACAACTGCATTAACACCCTTTCCACATGACATGGCTTCATCAATAAGATAGTTCACCTGCGCTGGAAGGTCCTCAGCGTTGACCCCAAAATTGCACATTTTCTAGGAGTTTTAAAATATATTGGCACTGGTTGGAGGGGACTGCATGGAAAATGTACTTGTTGGGCATAATCAAAAGAATAATGAAAAGCCACATCCACATCCTTGGAGCATGAGCATGGCTCATTCCTCTCTAGCTTCAAAATATTCAGTTCCTTGACCACTGACTTTGAATCCGCCACCGGCTTTCTGTAACGCGCTCGTTCAGCTGTTGCCTTGAAAAGATGGTCTTCCTGTTTCTTCAAGACAGCACTTTTTTCTTCTTCTGGGACATTCACCTAAAAAAACATAATAGGAATGAAAAAATTAGACCCAAAACATAAAAGAGTGCAGAATATTGATCTCTATCAATCCACTGCCTAGAAATTCTTTTGAACCAACAGATCACAGTCATTTTGTAATGCTGTAAAGAGATAAACATACGCCTACACCGCAGCATTTTTAATATCAGGTAATCACACATCTCATGAAATACACAAAAAAATTGATGTGTTTTCGCTAAGTAAGGTCCACCAAGGGGGCATAACTTGTGAGAGAAATGAGATTTAAGGTCCACTCGACACAAACTAGGTCATTTCGGGACAAACATATGATTTTAATTGTATTTCAATAATTTGCAAGCGCGTAGGGGTCTTTAGCAGTGAGAGGAAACCCACAAGGTTGAGAAGGCACATACGTTCCATGCCACATACGCTCACACCAGGGATCGAAACCACAACCGCAAGCCAGAGGTGACCGACCAGCTAAAGGTCACTCTTTTTTTTCTTTTTTTTTTAAATTATTTATTTATTCACGAAAATATTACATATAATTATAATGATACGTATGTGCAATTTAATCTAAAACATTTAAGATAAAAGGAAGTTAATGTACAGGTAAAATTTATGTAAAATCAATTTTTAATTCGTTGTCAATAATATCAATGTATGGGTTCTGGCTAATAAAATTTTTACTCTAGACCACTAGGCCATCCCAACCCCCCGGCATAACTTGACCAATTTTGACTTAGTAATGGAGGCATAACACACCGACCATAGATATCACGAACCTTGGTTAAGAGTACATAGGGCCTACCAAATTTTGCACATTCTTGGTGCAGGTACTTACGTTTTTTGACACGTCCAGCATAGGTCACTTGCTGGCTTGCTTATGACAACATAAGGGACAAGTGTGAGCCAGAGTTTTTTGAAGGTCAACAGGCCAGCTGCACGCTCATTGTCTTTCTCTGCTGAATCACGATAGGGCTTCCAGATTCTAGCCTTGGAGAACTCGCTTGGCAAAACCTTAACATCGGTCCTGCTAAATCCAGGTATTCTGCCGGGCAACACAATGCCATGTTCCTCATAGAAATTTAGGATGAAGCGAAAAAAATTATGGACATCATGCATAGACAAGGCCTTTTTGGTGTTGTTCTTGAAACCACCTAAAACAAGGAAAATGCATTTTAAATAATGCATAACAATGTGTTAAGAAATGAAATGGAGTTTAGCGTCCTACTGGTCTGTTCTGACTGGGTTAATGAATTCCAACTGCGTGGCGACCTTTAACGAGCACGCCAATGTAAACACTGGACCCTTTTTTGGGGGGAGGGGGGAGGGTACATCAGAACAACTAGACAGCTGTCCTCGTCAGGCCCCCTTCCTGCACCACTGGCAAGAGGAAACCTTGTCGGAAACTCCTGATTAACTTTCTTGGCCAATGCTGGGATCGAACACAAACTCCAGGCTAGTGAGCCAGCATCAATGTGTTGAGAGCTGAAATCAAACAAAAATTCAATACAATGATCATTTGTTACATGTATTTACCTCGAATATACCTGAGCTAGGTATTAGTATTCTACGCATCCTGGCACAATTTCTATGTTATTTGGACCATATAGGAGAAAATGATACATTTTCAGCAAGGTTGCCCCCCCCCCCCCCTCAGCTTTAATATAGTATTTCAAAACTACTTTGCTCTACTTTTTTCATAAAAACTTACCAGATTTTTTGTTTCTTTGCAGGTTTCCATTAGATAAATAAAGGTGTCTCTGAAAATTATTTTTTGTCCGTAATAAAACCATCGGATGCGGGTGTTAGTACGATCCTTCTGTTCGTCACGGTTTGTCTTCGTCGTTTGAGTTGAATCATTGGGGGACATGCTGACCATACCGAGTAAAATCAGGTCCTTCTCTGATGGTGTCAATTCCCTCGTGGACAGCCTGTAAATGGAATCAGAAATGATTGAGAATATGGGCTACAAAACAAGTGGGGGCGGATAGGGGCTTAACTTTTGTAAATCATGCAAACTTTTTTTTCGAAAGGAATTTACATCTTATAATAACAAAGGTACAGGCCAAGTTTCATAAAGATCCGATCTGACTTCTATAGCATTCACAAGCAAAAAACAACATACTTTGACAAAGTTAAGAAAATAGAACACATCGAAACGATTGGACATTTTATGATGACAAAGGTACATACCAAGTTAATTAGAGATCCAATCAAAACTGTGGCTTCTATCACATTCACAAACCAAAAAATATGAATTTTGACCGGGTTAAAGGAGTGTAACTTACTAACCATAAATCGGGCAATTATAACTAATCCAACTAACCTGATGTCATCTTGCTCAATTTCGGTGAACTGCCCAATACACCTTTCCTTCTGCTGCGTCTCTGGGTTCAGGTACAATTGGCATTTGCAGTGATTTTTCCGGTGAATGAAATCAAGGGTCTCCTCGGCAATTACTGTGGCTTCATTCACAATACGCTCTGTAACATCAGAGGTGCCGTCCATATCATAGTCCACTTGCTCTGTTTCCTGTGCTTTTGCATCAAACAGGTGTTGGTCAGAAACACAACCAATGATCTTGTGTATCTGTTGGTCAACAAGTGTCTCTTCATCATCATCATCTTCAATGCTATCATCTCCTGACTCGACATCACTGTCTAGATGGGCATACATTCACGTGTAACTGATGATAAATGATTTTGACAGTTGTGACCCAATGACCGAGTTTTACCATGTGTACCAGCTAAAAAAAAGCATTCCGGGGCGGGGGGAGGTAATAATTAATTGTAGGCCTACTAGATATTTTAATAATATAAAAAAAATATAGGCCTAGACCTACCGCACAGTGCTAGGCCTTGTGTATTGTTGATCTATACATATATCTATCAAAAAAACAAACATTAAAATTTATTATTTATTTCAGATAGCAGTAAAGGAAGCAAAATTATAATCCTTGAACTTACCTTTGCATAAAGGTGGCGTGTTACTAATAAATGGAGTCTTTATTATAACGGGTATATTAAATTTAGGCCTGAAAAAACTGAAAAACCAAATTGTTAAAATGAATTGGATAAAAAGAAACATATAGCCTAGATAGATCTACCGTGTCTACTGGTAGGCCCCACACCAGTAGGCCTAAATAAATAGGCTGAAATTATTGAGGTTTTTTTTTAAAGAAAGAATAGGCCTACTTATTATAAAATCCAGTCACAAATTTTTGGGGGACAATTACAACTGCATAATGAATTATAAAAACAAAAGATCCCCTAATTTATACTAGGCCTAGAATAGCATATAGGCCTAGTGTAGATTACCAGTTGTGAATGGTTTTGAAATCTTTATTTTGTGATATACTGACCGACTTTCTTTTCCCATAGGCATTGTCAGTTGCAGTCAATCAGACTCGCCCGAGCCGGAGGGAGGAGGGGGTGGTGAGAGTGGGGGGTTATCTGGTATCGGTACCTCGATATTTTATTAAAATAAAATTGTTTAAAATAATGTTGGCTATAGGCTCGGCCTTGGTAGTTGTATAATTAAATTAGCAAGTGACCGTGCATGATTTTGACAGTCACAGTCAATATGACCCACTCAGGCCACTGGCCGATTTTTTGTTTTCTCACGGCGTGGGGGATATTATAATAATGCAAAACTGTTTATCATTCTTCCGCATAAAATAATGATGACTATAGCGATCGTGAATGATTTTGACAGTTGTGACCCACTGACCGACTTTTTTTTTTTTTACCATGCGCACCTGCTATAAATAGCACTCGTTGTTGCTCGGGGGAATAATAGTAATCGTGCAGCACTAGAAATTTTAATAATAAAAAATTGTTTACCTTTTTTCACTATATAACGGTGATGAAATCTTTAATATCGATCGTCAAAAAAATTATTTCAAATCTTTTTAGATTGCGTCTGCTAAACAAACGAATTCCGCGCTGTATACCCTTATTCGGAAGTAAACAATGCGTGACGTTGCCACCCGTGAGTTAACCCGGAAGAACTGACAAAAAAAAAACAATCTGCGCATGCGCCAAAAGATTTTGACCAATCATAAGTCTTGTTTCACGCGCAGACCTAGAAACCAGGTCACTGTTTTTACCGACAGAAGCATACATTATCCCTTTTCTGGTTGGCTAGTACCGACAACTGAATTCATGAATATGCAATAGACTAGTCGACGATTTCACGCTGCTTCTTCTCGTATGCGGGAGTTAGCCGTAAGTTTGGAAGTTCGATGTTAAAAGTACAGGGAAAATGGGCATTGTTTTAGTTCAATATAGTTGATTTTGTCAACTTCTGGATAGGCAGGTTTCATCAATCATTAAAAATATTTATTAAATACTACCTTTCATTGAATTTACGTTCACCAGATGATAGATTAATACTTTTAGAGTGGTGTTACGCACAAATCCAAAAATCAATAAAATTGACCTAATTGGCCTATTTATACCGTTTTTAGCATTTGGGCTTGTGCGACAAGCGCCAGGGCCCTGTTTCACGAAATTTTAACTTAAGATAAAATCCAATTTTAGTAGATACTTCAATTTTGATTGGCTAAGCACTAAAATCAATCTAATATTATCCAATCAAATTACTAAAATTGGGATCTTATCTTAGTTACAATTTCGTGAAATAGGGCCCTGGTTTTGGTCGACCGGGTAACAAATATAGTTGTGTATATAAAATAAAGACGTTCTGGTGCATTGTATGATTGCAATGAGAACTATGATAGGTATGATCTTGCGCTATATTGATGAGTATCTCTAACACATTTGAATTTTGATTTAAGGTATGATGGACAATTATTATAAAAAAATCTTACGTACATTGTTTAGTTTTAACTGTTTAACTCGGTTTTCGACATTTAGTACTTTGAAATATGAATATGAAACATGATCTCTATGTCCAAGCCCATGTATAAATCAAAGAACCTTATTTTCAACAACAAAGTAAATTTGGGGGTTTTTTTACTAGTCATTTATTGTAGCGAAACCGAAATTTTAATCTTGAGTTTGCTTTTTTAACTATTTGTTAACACTGTCCTCATCAGACAAGTATTTGTCAAAATATTCACCCAAATATTTTAGGCTATCCGTTGCCCTTACGGTATGGTTATTGCAGTTTATTGCAAATACCCATAAACATTTAGGTGTAATTTTTAACAAACATTGTAAGTGGGACAATCACGTGGATTATTTAATTAGTAAAACCCCAAACTTTGTCGACTGTCTGAGAAGTTTGAAATATAGACTATCACGTAAGTCATTGAGTATTTTGTATAAATCTTTTATTTTTTCTAGTTTTGATTACACTGATATAGTCTGGAATAATACTACTGAAATAAATTCGCAAAAATTAGAAAAGCTCCACTTAGACGCGTTACGAACGATAACCGGCCTGCCTCGTGGAACCTCCCATAATGCACTTTATACTGAATCCGGATTCTCATCTTTATCAGTGCGACGTCAAGCTCATAAACTAACATTGTTTTATAAAATGGTAAATAACATAGCCCCCAGTTATCTTTGTTGTCTTATCCCGCCAATTACCTCTTCGAACAACCCTTACAACCTACGTAACTCCGACCACATTACACAAATTAAATGTAAAACTAATATTTATAAAAACTCCTTTTTGCCGTCTGCAATAAAAGCGTGGAATAGTTTAGACAATGAAATAAAAAAAAGCCTCGTCTGTCTCTGATTTTAAAACTAAACTGTATCCAACCTTATTTCCCAAAGTCAACAACCTGTTCTACTACGGTGAACGACAATTCCAAATTATCCACTGTAAACTACGTAATAATAAAAGTGATTTAAGATACCATAAATTCCTTATGCATATATATGACAATCCTCGATGTGACTGTGATCTCGACCTAGAAACCACCGAACACTTTTTACTCCACTGTCCATACTACACACTTCAGCGAAATAATACCATTAATTTATTACCAATGTATTTTAGAATATCACTTGCCTACTCTATGGTAATGCCGAATTATCTTCAGACGTCAACAGCGATATTTTTAAATGTCTTTACAAATATATTAAAGATACGAAACGTCTTACTCTGTAAAATACAACCTTGGGGTGAGGATTATTTTTTTTTTTTAAATTATTATTATTTATTTTTTATTTTATTTATTTACTTATATATTTATTTAATTATTTTTTTTATTTTTCATTTTTTTTAAATTAAGTGATTGATTTTATTTATTTTTTATTATTATTATTATTTTTCTAATTTTTTATTTAATTAATTATTTATTTATTTACTCAAAATTAAAATCTTATTTATCTGTTTAATTGTAACATAACTAAAACAATATAATTAGTTTTTGTCTGTATCATATATAATTCGACATTGTACATGAATTATACACCCAAACCTGAAGGAAGCAAATTAATATAAGCCAACTTGGCTTGTTTTTGTATCCTATTACTTATGTTTTTTTATACTGTATAATATTCTCGAAATAAATACTGTGTAAACCAACTGCCCAAAGAGAATACATTCGGTTTTTACCGAGGTGGAGCGACAGTTTATTATTCTGAACATGTAATTTAAATTACGGGCTGTTTAACCAATAATTATAATTAATTACGTAGGGGAAATCTAGGCCTATACAATAATTGTATTTTGGTCAGACAGCCGCGTAGTTCTCTCTCAGCAGAGTCTGGCTGGTGGGGTTTAACAGAAGGACTTTATTATAATGCTTGTAAAAATGTAACCTGTATGTAGCAGTGCTTGATATAAAATGTAGAACCGAAATGTGGTATTTGTTGTTCCTGTGGATGAAATTATTGAAGATGCAGTTTACTGAAACACAATATGCGGCCAGAGACAATACGATCATGGGCTTAGAAATCGCGAGATGCGTGAAGGTATTTAAGATAATCGACTCTTTGAATTTACGAGATTATCGAGTCCGTGATTTAGTATATAAATGCACGCGTTATGTATGTTATTTTGTGTCGTTAAGTTTTGCTTTAAATTGTTCACGCAAGCCTTAGGTGATTAAGAATGTGTAATTTGAGATGCCATTAACTCTCTAGTCTGGGCCCTGTTTCACGAAATTTTAACTTAAGATAAAATCCAATTTTAGTAGATACTTCAATTTTGATTGGCTAAGCACTAAAATCAATCTAATATTATCCAATCAAATTACTAAAATTGGGATCTTATCTTAGTTAAAATTTCGTGAAATAGGCCCCTGGTTATTAAAACAATAGATATTGTGTGGTCTGCACTTCACAGTAGATAAAAGATTTGTTAATGGGGAGTTGGAATAAATATTAATGACTGAAAACTTAAAGTTCCAATAGCATATTTTTAAGTTATATTTTTAAAATGTATTAAAATAAAGCCCTAAAATAGATTGTACTTATAAACAGTCCTACCTTGTTAAAGCCCCAATAACACTCTTGTTGTTACTGAAAAATATGTCCCAATCTTCATTCTGGTCAACAAATCGTATTATTTTAGAATATTCCAATTAAATGATGTTATAAATTTCATCTTAACACACCTAATTTAAAAAATTGGAAAAATTCAACCAATTGATTTGAAAAGTCTAACGTAAACCTTTTCAAATGTGACTTGGATTTTAAAATATTATGGAACCCTCTGGACAAATAAAATAGGTTGTAATGGATAATTTACATAACAGGTAGGACATTTAAACATCTAGTACTTAGAATAAGGGTATTATTTATTTTCTGGAGCTACCAAGCCAGCGAGAATGTTATTGTCCCTTTAAAGAATAATCCTATTAATCCTATAATTTACTATTGCCAGTTGAGAAATTGGCAAAAATATCATTTTCAACTTCAAATTCAAACGTTTGAAGATGGCCATCCATGGTGAGGAATGGGAAAACAAGGGAGGTAATTGAGTTACTATTTCCTCAATCAGCCTGTGTCAGCCATTTTAACGCCTGTGAAGTTTTGTTCATGATCGTATAATAGTGAGTTGACAACCTTTTGAGCAAAAGACATAAAAATAATTATGTTTTGACTTTCTTAGAAAATATGAAATTGGAACTTTAATACATGTTTGGGTTGAGATAAAAATATAGACTGTTTATGAATGAATGGAATGTACAGCCATTTGCTCTCGATCTCACATTAAACCCATACTGAAGGAACTACACTGGTTACCAGTTCACTCGAGAATCGACTACAAACTTCTTTGTGTTGTTTATAGATGTCTTCATGGTTCCAGTCCTGCATATCTATCAGAGCTAATAAATCATTACGTACCATCCCGTAACTTAAAGCCCCAATAACACTCTTGTTGTAACTGAAAAATATGTCCCAATCTTCATTCTGGTCAACAAATCGTATTATTTTAGAATATTCCAATTAAATGATGATATAAATTTCATCTTAACACACCTAATTTAAAAAATTGGAAAAATTCAACCAATTGATTTCAAAAGTCTAACGTAAACCTTTTCAAATGTGACTTGGATTTTAAAATATTTTCGAACCCTCTGGACAAATAAAATAGGTTGTAATGGATAATTTACACAACAGGTAGGACATTTAAACATCTAGTACTTAGAATAAGGGTATTATTTATTTTCTGGAGCTACCAAGCCAGCAAGAATGTTATTGTCCCTTTAAGATCCCAAGATATGTGTTTATTACGCATTCCAAAGTATAATCTACAAACTTTCGGCTCAAGAACATTCCAGTTCAGTGCACCTTTTTTGTGGAATTCCTTACCCCATTATCTTAAAACAGCTCCATCACTTGAAAATTTTAAAACGAAATTAAAACCTCACCTATTTACCACCGCATTTTAGTTGGGGTGGATCAGGATTTTTGTGTAAATTGTGACCATAGAGTACATAGTACGCGCCTAGAGCATGCATTTGTGGATGAATTGGCGCTTTACAAATATACATTATTATTATTATTATTAAAGTTATATTTTAAATAATGATTATATGGCACTTTTCTATTATATGGTGTTCTATTCGGCTACGTCGTGTGTCGCGTCAGCTTAAAAAGGCATCGCCTTTTCTAAGATAAATGAAATGCGCATGTACCAGGAGAATTCATTTGCAGTTTATTTGCCGTTTGGTATTTTATCTTCCATACAATAATTTATTTTGGACACAAGGAACTGCCATTACTATCCTTTATGTGTCATTACATTTCTATCAAACCTAGATTATGTGTTATATTTTAAATCTTTGTTCTAAACTTAAAATTTTAAACTCTACTGCGAAAGAGTGGGATCGTGTCCTCTACTGTGAACGAGTGACCTGCTCTCTGCATATACAGTAATACACTGATAACGATGTGGGTGTCGTTTCCGTTTACATCAGTTGTTTTATAGGTTCTTAAGACAGAATTAATACGAGAACTGTTTTATTGTACACTGAAAAAAAACTTGTGTTGAAACAACACAAACTTGTGTTGTTTTCAACACAAGTTGGGTGTTACTATTTAACAACACAAACTTGTGTTAAATGTTGAAACAACACAAGACTTGTGTTTAAATTTAGCAAACAACACAAACTTGTGTTGGAACTTGTGTGAAAAGCTACACAATACATGTGGTGAAATTTCTGAAACTTGTGTTGAAATTTCTGAAACTTGTGTTGAAATTTCTGAAACTTGTGTTGAAATTTCTGAAACTTGGGTGGTCCAATACAAACTTGTGTATAACTACCAACCAAAAACTTGTGTTGTATTTTCACCCAATTTGTATCCATTATAGCCCTCTTTCCCTTGCAGTACATGTACCCCACCCCCTTTACTCTGTTTAACCTGTAATGTTTGAATAATGAGGTAACAATAATATTTTTTTTGTTAAATTATTATTTATTCAAACATGATGAGAAAAAAGTAAATATACATTTGAATGTGAACAGAAAAACAATTATTATACTAACAAAATTGTGTTATTTAATGCCCCCCCCCCCCTTTCCCCATGCCAAAATATAAAAAAGTTTTTTTTTTTTTACACTAAAACAAGAACTGAGAAAATATAAAGATATATACACAGTATTTCTACCCCATACCCTCAAAATATATAATTCAAAAATGTCTAAATTTAATAACATCCAAACCAAGCACTAATAAGATTAATTATGCACTAATATTTTATGACATTTTTACATAAATGGAGCAATGCATCAAGATTAAATAATTTAAATGAAAGTTGCAAATACATGTATTAAATAATATGTACATAAGCAAGGGAGGGGAGGCATAATGGTTCAATGAGTATAAGACGTTGGCCGAGAATTTTCAGCTAGATTTTCGGTCATCTAGGTCCATCATGTCAGTAGTGTAGGACATGGCAAGGTATAATTGGGCACAAGCCCGGAATCGACCCCCCCTCCCCATTGTGTTCACTTTAAGGACCCTAGATAATTGAATTATTTGACTCAATGACAAGACCTTCTGATCCAATGTGGGTGTGTTTACCATTTGCGCCCCCTCTCGGGTTCCCTTGACAGTTGAAATATTTGATATAAGAGTAGGTTAGTTGTAAGCAGGATCACCCTAATTACACAGAAAAGTAGAACGGGAAAGTCACCTTAATGCAGGTCAAGGCTTTTTGTAATTCTGGGTATATTTGATCTACATTTGGTTTCGATTGTATATTATAGATTGTAGTGTTTCATATACCATGTAATATTCTTTATTTGGATTGTATGCTACAGATTTTGTAGTATTTTCAGATAACGAAAATATCAGACATTTTGTAATATCTTTAAACATGTTTACCGGATTAAATATTCATGGACCTAACCGAAACAACCAATCAGGATGTACATGTAATTTAATCTCTTGTACATAATATACCATCTCAGCTTGTAATTTAATCAACCATAACGATCAGCGCAACCCTAACACGACATTCGTTGGAAAACATGGGCGGGCCCCTAAGGTGTGTGCAGTCGATACATCGCCCCGGGCCCATGAAGCCCCCTGGAGGCCCATAAAGATCTATTAAATTTTATTTACGTCGACATGGCCAGTATTTGTGCAGCAGAGCCCGCGGTCCGATACCTGATGCCGTACTCTGAGAAGTGGTGGTAAAATTGGTCCTGCATCCGCACATGAAAATTGTTTCGGCGCCCCTGAGCATGAGTGTAGCACGTGGAACAAGAACCGCTTAAAGCGTAATTTCATCCAAAATATTGCAAAAAATAAACCGACAAAGACAGCTATTATATAGATAGTATATTATATGATATTCGAACTTTTAATAATATAAAAAAAAATGATATGTTTAGGGATATTAAAATCTGAAGCAAGTAGTGTTATACCGACACGTACATTTATAGTTCAAAGGTAAGCACGATAATATGTAAAGACATTAAACCGACAAAAAAGACAAATATATGTATAAATAACCTCAGCCCGCCTACGGTACGAAGTATAAAAAAACGCGGGTTACAGAAAACAAATTTAAAACGTGGGTCGTTTGGTAGTGGTGTAGGAATATATTTCTGCATGGGGTTAATTTTGATGAAATTACATTTGTTTTATTGAATAAAATGATTTACTTTGTTATTTATTCATGAACGGGGCCACTCAAGCTTGTGGACGACTGTATCATCGTACTATTATATCCGGAAATTAAACTAAGTTGTGTGGACGACTCCACCAACGAGTGAGGATGATCACGCAGAAATCGGCACAAAAAACGTATACTATTACTAATAAGAAAGGAATACCCATGTCGCGAAAGTAAACTATGTCGTGTGGACGACTTTACCAGCGTATTATTATATCCCAAAATTAAACTAAGTCTTGGCACCACAAATGTCTTTTGAAATTTCTTTAACTGTAGTTCTTTGTTGTCAATAATGTCATATTATTCTTTATCATCTGAAATAAGCAGAAGAGAACTTTTCTACAACACTTGTTCTCGGTGCATCAAAGTGATCAAATGTGATTATTTATTTTAAGCTTTTTGCTTCAAGCACTGCTAATTTATGTAAACTACAATTATAGTAGACACATCAACCAACTGTAGAATAAAGTTGTTGTGGTCATTACTTAATAAAGCAAGTAGAGATATTTTAGTTATTATGCATTTAGGTAAAATCAACATACCAAGCATTATTTCTTGACTTTTGTCATATCTTCTGTATAGTTCCCTTGTTTGGTTTTTAATGAAATTGTTCTCGGTTCCTGGATAAAAATATATAATTGCTCAAAAATGGATAATAACAACTGAAGATGAAGTCAGAAGCCCCTTGACAAATTGACATGTTTCATCAATTAGTTCCACCATGGCAGTTGGGAATACAATATTTGCAAACAGTATTTTAGTATATTATTTATATTTTAGCGCTTTTGGCTCTAGCAAATTTTGATGCATATTAACGCTTTTAGGGACTATTGTTTTTTTATGAAAGGGTGTAACATATGAACAAGTAAAAGCTTAATACGTGTATATGATAGCGTACTACATGAGCCAGGAAATTTTATTAAATTCAATTAACAAAAGTCAAAGAAATTCAATTGTCAAAAGTTTCTTGGTGTTCGTACTTGAAATGACAAAGCCTAAGACATTGCATGCCGAAGAACAACTAGATTGTGGAGAGTATGGACCCGGTTCCTCATTCAAAAACAAATATGCATGGTACTTACATAGCCTTTAACTGATTGGCAATCTCTGAGAACAAAATTTCCACAACCATTTTCAACTGTCCCTTTGGCGGTTGGTCACTGAAATAAATATGCCAGATAGTAGTTGACTTGAATTAAGTTGACAGTTCTGATTTGATCATATTCACAATTACCCATGATCAGTTAAAACGTGTAAAATATAAGTCCAAAACCATAATCATATGCTGATACACTCACATTTTTGTTCTGTACATGAATGTTGTTTTAGAGAATCCGATATTTTTGTAGTAAGATTTTTAAGTATGTACTTCCTTTATTACAATATGCAGAAAATCATATTTGTAATATGTCATACTTTTATTATCTTTTTTCTAACTTTTATTCAGTCAATAACCAGGCCCGTATCTAGGATTTTGTCGAGGGAGGGGCCATACATTAGAGCAAATGGTAATAATCAGGTTTGGTGTAGTCCCCAGCGGAGATAATGCGAAAATCATGTTTAAATCATCTATTAAAGAGCAGATATGTGAACTACAGCAGTAACAAAGCAAACGAAAACGAAAATCAACTATGTCACACTAGGGCTGATGGGGGGGGGGGACCTCCCCCTGGATTCGCACCTGGTTAGAAGATACAGTATTTAGTTGTGGGATCGGAAACAAGAATGGGCTTACATAAATTCATTTTCCTGTATCTTTATATAAAATGATAATTATAGGCAAAGGGCTTAAAACTGGAGGCCCATATGTACATGTACTACATCCATAGAGCTGTATATATTGACTAGAGTGTATTGTGGTCACGTGATCCCCATTGACGTAACGTTAACGCCGTGGGCCGACACTGGAGACCGGCCGCCATGTTTCAACCGGGAAAGAATGACGGAAGTGCCCGGATGAACGCTATGTAAACAAAGGGAAATAGAATGACGAAGTGTTGGTAAGTCCATTAAAAAGCAGTTCTAATTCAACAATATCAACCAAAAAAAAAAAATTGATGATTGAAAGATCTTACCTTACAGTCCTAATAGCAAAATCGCTTTGGTCAACTGGCATATTTTGGGGGCTTTATTTATTAAGAGTCACCGTGGCAATGTGTAAATTGTGCGCAGAACTACGAAATCATGTTTATTTTATTAATTGAGCTAAGTGAACGTCCTCGAATGTCCAGATATCTATAGAGTATTCAGCAAAATTTTGAACATTGCTACCCTCAGTTCACATAAAACTTTATTTTGGATAGATCTAAATAATTTGTTGGACGATTTGAAATGAATGTTCTGCGTGATTGGCAGAGATAACTGACTATACTATAAAATAAATAGCGTCATCCAGATGATGAATAAAGAAATAAAATAGATTTTAAAAATAATCTAGGACTTCTATCATTTACCAGTAGAACAATATCTGATGCCAATGGGATTTTTTTTTTTTAAAAAAAAAGAAAATATAAACAGGACTAGCAAGGCCTTAGTAGGCCTACATGGTTTTCAATTTCCATGAACTGGTGTCTGATTTTTCTTTGATTGAAAAATACGCCGGTATATTAAATTTTACAAAAAAAAAAGACAAACCTCTTGATGAGATTTTCGTAGTACCAGCAACGATAAAAAAAAAAATATATTAGGCCTAATTAAAAATTTATTTTTTACAAAATTTGTTCGGGGAATGAAGTTTTCAAGACTTTCACTTATTTGTCCTTAATATAATTAACCTTCCTTTTTTAAAAATTAGTTCGCGGGTTTTCGGAAGAAAATAAAAGAAGCATAAACTGATATTGCAAGAAACTTTCGCTTTATATTCATTCTGTACATCTGTGAACACAATGTCGTCCTAATTAATTAAATCCGAGGGAGTGAAACTAAAAGATAACAAAGCAACTACTGGCCAGTGAGTGCATGTCTGTGACTAAACACTCCACTCCAATAAGCAGACTTACTCCACGCGATATTTTTCGTACAAAGCCGCATGTGTGTATAATTTATAATTTGCGCAATTTTCGAATAATTAAATAAAATATTAATTTGGAGGTTTGCTTAACAGACGGACCTTGTAATCATTACATAATAAAAGTATCAGTACTAATAAATTAAGTGAATGGACCCACCGGGTTTTCGGCCTCAAGCTTCAAGTGTTCGACGTCTTCTCGCCGTGTTATTTAATTATTTTACACAATTATCATGATTTTACCGTATCTATTAATTCACTATTTCACTTATAACTTATCATGCCTACTTATGAAATGATAATCCACTCCCTTTTCGTCTGACATTGAATTTACCAAAATAATAACAACTTTCCGACATATTGGTATATGCCAACGCAGGCTAAATCTTCCCGGTTGTAAAATGGCTGCCAACCTCCATAGTCGGCACGCGATCACGTGACCACCATACACTCTAGTCAATATATACACCTCCATGACTACATCATTGTCTGAAAAAAAATAATCTAATCATATTGACTGTGGCTGAAATTTTTCACATAATGTAGATTTCATTTCAACCAAAGAACTAACACAAAAGAGCAACAACATATTATTTAGTTTATGCACGAGTTAATTTCTATTTTGGCCAAATTTTCCAAATCAAAATGGCGGCGTAGAAGAAAAATAAATGAATTGACTCTCGTGGAACGTACAAATTCTTACCTACTAACCCTAGTCGAACGATTTTTTTTTAATATTTGGAATTCTAGTGATAATCGTGTAAAATTTCAGAAAAAGTACATTATTAAGTACATTATTATGATTACAGAATTAACCTACCCTTTCTTCCCCTTGCTTTGTCCGCCATTTTAGAAATACATACGTTACTTCCGGTGTCCCATGGCTGTAGAAATCGGCAAACATCGGTAGAAAATGGCTGATTGGATTCAGTGTAGCTAAACTGATCGTCGGTATTATATTATAATCCAATAGTAGCAGCCGTCGGGCTGTTTAACGTCTGCTTCCACAAAAAGAATTTGCCACTAGAGGTTTATTAAACTTAGAGAAGATACATTTGGTAATGAATGTTAATTACTACTACTACTACTACCTGATGTTTTAACGTCCGCTTCCACAGAAGTGATATTGCAGACAAGACATAGGAGAGCCGAGGCTTCTTCCTGTTTTTAGAATATGATTTTGCAATCTTTCCATTTGCGGCCTTGAACCATGGAATAGGTTTAGTGTGTGTGTGTGTGAATTAGTTTTATTTAACGTCCGCTTCCACCGAGGTGATATCGCAGGTTTAGTGAGAAGTTCTTCCCTTTATTTAATAAAACACATATTGTTTGGTAGTTGATCTGTAGGGACAGCATTTATGCAGACATATATGTGTCTCGTCTCTGGATTGGTAGAAGTCATCTTTTGAGGTATAGAATGTTAATTGACGCATGAAAGAATAAATTTCATTAGTTATTTTTTAGTGAACCAATAATATTTAATTTCGATTTTAACAACCAATCAAATTAAATAAGACTTTAACTAATTTTTCCCACGCAGGCTGAATCAACTGTAAAAACAACAATGTACTTAAATCACATTTAGATTATATATTCCTTTGATCTACCAGTTTATAGGGCCAATAAAAATCCTCAACTTGCAGACATTTTAACTATAACAGACATCTTAACACCAATTAACATCCAATTAATTTCTGTCAAGCCATTGTCTGTGCAACAAATGTCAAACTAAATGGTGGATATCGTCTTAATAATCGTTTGTTAAGTAACTAAAACATTTAAAAAAACAGAAACAAAGAAATAATATAAGTTGACATAATTCGACCTCTTATTTTAGTTTTCGTTTAAAAAACAGTACATTTTCAGTCGAAAATATAATGATACGTTAGAATTTTCTTCACAAAAGTTTGCTCTGAATATAAACAATACCTAGGGGTTATTATGCAATTTTATATTTCACGACATACCTGTAATTAATAATAGATTAAAACAACACATTACCTGTGTTAATTATATGAAAACACACAAGATTGTATAAATCTACACAAGTTTGTGTTAATGCAATGCAAAACAACACAAACTTGTGTAGGTTAGTTTTAACACAAGTACTTGTGTTGAGATCCAACACAAGTTTTTTTTCAGAGTAGATATTCCGCGACGGATATATGTGCTACCCTAAAGAAATCGGGTTGTATGCAATGGCTGGGTGGTGCGGGGGGCGACATTGAAACGTTTGCCCTGGGGCGCCACATAGGCTTGTGAAGGCTCTACTAGTAGCTGCGTGTGTGACTATGTTAACTAATGCAGAAGTGAACCTAATCTTGTTCAATGTCTTCGCTCAGTTGAATTATGATGATCAAAATAAAATTAAAATATCATCTTTTATACTTTTAACACCTTGTCTAAATAACTGTTTATTATTTTATATATATATTTTCCCGTCAATATGTCTTGGAAAAATCATAATTCTACCCCTCTACTTGATGTTATCTCAGACTCCAAGGTGAGTACTAAGGAAATTCCCTCCCCTCCCCCTTCCAAGCAGGCCCTCTGACTACCCCCCCCCCCCCAACCTTGCTAATATATCGTTCTTCGGGTATTCTCATATT
The DNA here is from genome assembly GCA_948474765.1 of Patella depressa. Lineage (NCBI taxonomy): Eukaryota > Metazoa > Mollusca > Gastropoda > Patellidae > Patella > Patella depressa. The sequence goes on from OX419718.1 coordinate 1,783,299, forward strand.
AATTGTGTCTGTATAAATGTCTCGGAATGTTCATACTATAAGTAATACAACTCTAAAGAACCTATAAAACAACTGATGTAAATAACGGAAACCATCGTTTGTTTAACTGTAATATACTATTCAAAGAAAGTAGGGGATATTTGATTTTTAAGTGTTATTAAAGTCACCCAATGAAACTGACGAAGAAACAAATGACAAAATGAAATGAAGTTCACATTCATCGATTTATTCCAAATGATCGTTAGACTAAGTAAGGCACAGCCTGACCATTATAAGGGTAAAACGATACCCGGGGTCAAACAGCAAAGTTACCACAGCATCACAACAAAGTCAGTAACGGGTAAATCCTCCTCTGTTTGCCAAACAAGCATTGATCCGACGTGGCATACTCCTAATGAGACGTCTAAGGTCATTTTGGTCCAGATTGTCCCATTCCTTTTGCAACGCAGCAGCAAGTTCTTGGACATTGGCAGGACGTTGTTGACGTTGACGTAACCTCTGTCCAAGCATGTCCCAGACATGCTCGATGGGGGAGAGGTCGGGACTCAGTGCTGGCCAAGGTAATGTGGTGATGTTCTGTTGTTGGAGGTAACCTGTAACGATCCTGGCCCTGTGACATCTTGCGTTGTCATCCTGGAAGATGAAACGGCGGCCATGACGTCGTGCGAACGGAACAACATGGACTGCCAAGATGTTGTCCCGGTAGTACTGGCCTGTAACACGCCCTGCAACAACATGTAAAGCCGTTCTTCCAGCAACAGTGATGCATCCCCAAAAAATCGATCATGTCTGATGACGTTAACGACGCCACACCCTCCTACGTCTGTCCCAAAAATCAACAGTGAACCTTGACTCATCTGAAAACATCACATTTCTCCAGCGTCGATTATCCCAGTGTTGACGATCCCTACACCAACGACGTCTTGCCTGAATGTGATGATCTCTCAAACAAGGGATCACGCGAGGACGTCGGGCGCGAAGGTGACCCCTATGCAGTCGATTCCAAATCGTCTGGCCACTCACTCTCACACCAGTGTCTGTTTAAAGACGAGCGCTGATCTGATTTGCTGTGATGACACGATTTCTCGAGGCCAAGGTACGGATAAATCGATCCTGGGCTTGAGTTGTCGCCCTTGGTCGACCTGTCCAGTACAGATTGTGTATCACGGTATCTGGACCATAGCCTGCTTATGACAGACTGAGAAACATTCATCGCCCGCGCCACAACCGCCTGTGTTGTGCCGATCTGTAGCATGCCAAGGGCACGTAACCTTTCATTTTGGGTAAGCCGACGCATATCAAAATTTGTTTTTTGGTAACTAAAACAACTAAACTGATGTTTCCACCCTGGAATTCAATGCCACAATGACTGTAACATTCAAAGTCGTGCAAATCTTGGGTTGGACCCCCCATGATGATCCCAAGCATCACCTGCATTCCATGCGGTAGCTATTGGTGCGTTTGGGCGTCGCATGTAACTGGAAATGTTTCTTCTGTTAGGTTCTATAGTGAATTTTTTCGTAGTCATTTGCATATTTTAGTATTATGCCCCCAAAATCAAATATCCCCTACTTTTTTTGAATAGTATAGTATACACACGAGGTCATTCATTCAAACCAAATTTGCGATTTTAAGTTTAGAACAGAGATTTAAAATATAACATCAGGATATTATAGAAATGTATTGTTATTTAAAGGATACTAATGACATTTCTTTGTGTCCATAATAAATTACTGTATATAAGATAAAATACCAAACGGCAAATAAACTGCAAATGAATTCTCCTTTTTAAGGGCGACGTCGTGTTAAAAACTTCGCGTCGCTTTTTCTTCTTATATCTTAACATTGAAAAAGACGACGTGGCCGAAATAGAACACCATATGTTTTGGACAGATTACTTATTATTTCCCCATTGACTTTAATGTTAATTCTCGTCTCTTAGACAGGCTGTAACTTTTTCCCAAATATTCGTTGGGTAGAACGCTTTCTGCCACAGATGGAGCAACATGTGGCAAACTCTGGCCCAAAAGGATGTATGAGGTTCACCATGAAAACCTTGAGATACACAGGCTGGAAGTAGAGACAACTAAACAAGCAATTTTCTGCCCTCCCTTTCAACGTAACCAACCTCACAACCCTTGTATCCTTCCGCCTCAAAATCATGAATATTCACCAAAACCTGGCAGAAAATGTATTTTTAAACCCTTTTCTTCAATTCTACACCAAAAAGTCAACAAAAATCGCCATGGAAAAGGGAAAGGGAGAGAAGGACTAAAAATAACTTTCGCCCTACATTCGTAGGTGACGGCCCATGAATATTTGGTGACGGCCCATGAATATTTAGTGATCTGTGTCCTATATAGGAGTGAAACTTTAGGTATCACCAAAAGGCCTCTTTTATATGCTTCCCATATGTTCTGGCAACACACCGGTGAAAGAAAATCAAAATCAAAGAATAACTCCAAAAATGATGGCCCTTTAAGTATACATGCTGCTCTATGTACAACGGTGCATCTCAGGTCCCTGGGCCTTTTGTGCTAAAGTTTAAAAATCTTTCTTATTAAAGGCAGTATTTGAGTTTTGTGAAAAAATAAGACAAGTTACAAACAAATTACACAGAAAACACTCATAATCTGGATTTTTTTTCAAAAATATATTTTTTTACTGCCATGTCATGAAATATGTACAAAATTTACATGTAGCATCTTTCAAAAAACCAATAATTTTCCACTTTTTTAGATAGTCAGACTGGCAAATAATATATTTGTGGAAACCCTGGACAATATGCAAACAGAAAAATCACAAATCAGATGCATTGGTTGTAATTATAGAGGTCTGTACTGAAACATGTAACCCCACCCCCTAAAAATGTCAATGACTGAATCAATCCTATCTTTGGTTGCAGAGCTAACATTACCAAAGGAATCTGTCTAACAGCTATGTTTTACTATCCCTGGCTAATATATGTACATAAAAACTAAAATAGGTGCAGTAAATATGAATTATGGTTAAAAATAGGCCTTGATGAAAGAAAAAAATGCCATTTTTGGTCCATGACAACCCCTCCCTAACAAAAGGGTCACAGAATACACAATTTTCACGAATTTGAAAATAGTTCAATGTTTTCAACATCTCAAAACTCAGAGGCATCATACAAATCTTTATTGCAAGTCTTGTGCTGAATCAAGATGTCTGGACCATTGCATCAATTGCCTGGAAAAATGAAGTCAAAAAGGCAGTTATGACAGGGTATACAACATAAAAGAGGCCTGAAATGGGGCAAAATTAACATTTTACTGCTCTAAAAGTAACATAAATGCAACAAACACCACCAATCCTAGATTTTGATAAGAAAATATTGACCATTAAGCTGACATTTACACATCTACACAAGTTTTGTATCAGGGTGTGGTCTTATTGGCCTGACATGTCTCAGGGTTCTAAGTTTGACATTATAAACAAAAAAGGTTAGAAATCCTGGAAATGTACAAAATAACCATTTATTGGTGAAAAATAACATTCCTATCTGTAATTCAACAACAAATTCCAATTACTATAATTTATTTGTCAACACAGGTGCAATTAAATCTCTCAAAACACATAAATTAAAAAGGGTGGGTGGGGCATTTATAGCCTCTCTAAACAGAATGGTGGGATGAAAAATGTCTATAAAGACTGGGATATTGCTTCCTTCATGAAGGAAATACAAGAATTTAACGTTTCAAGGGGGAAAAAATGCTTTTTCTGTCTAAACTGGTGGCAAAATTGAGCCAACCCCTGTTTTGAACATTTTGTACAAACCCATCTGCTGAATATTATTAATTCAGTGTTGCCAATTTTCAATTTTCTGTAGGAAAACTGGAGCTATTTCTAAACCTGGCAAACTTATAGATCCCATCTAAGTTACATTAGCAATGGAAATAAGGGCAGTTTTAGAAATTTTGACTCTTTTGAGTAGGCATGAAGGAATTAATTTCTACATTGAAATTGGGGAATCTGTAGATTTTTTGTGAATATTCCTGATTTTTAGACGAAATTAGGTGAAATTACAATGTTGTTCACTTTATCTGTGCTTTCTGAGGCTGAATACACCAAAATTGGACATTGAAGTATTTCTCTTACTGTTAGAAATTAAATAAAACCTGAAAATTGAGAAATTTGCAGTAAATCCACAATTTTTCACCAAACTTTGATAAAAAATTTTTAAATTTAACATTTTTTGAGTTTTTCTCTTCTCAAAATATTTTATACATATTTTCTGACAATCTAGTCATCATGTTTTCAAAACTAAGATATATCAGTCACAGCCATGTCACACACAGACAGGCCACAGATCACTAATTATTTCCCCATTGACTTTAATGTTAATTCTCGTCTCTTAGACCGGCTGTAACTTTTTCCCAAATATTCGTTGGGTAGAACGCTTTCTGCCACAGATGGAGCAACATGTGGCAAACTCTGGCCCAAAAGGATGTATGAGGTTCACCATGAAAAACTTGAGATACACAGGCTGGAAGTAGAGACAACTAAACAAGCAATTTTCTGCCGTCCCTTTCAACGTAACCAACCTCACAACCCTTGTATCCTTCCGCCTCAAAATCATGAATATTCACCAAAACCTGGCAGAAAATGTATTTTTAAACCCTTTTCTTCAATTCTACACCAAAAAGTCAACAAAAATCGCCATGCAAAAGGGGGAAAAAGGGAAAGGGAGAGAAGGACTAAAAATAACTTTCGCCCTATGAATATTTAGTGATCTGTGTCCTATATATTTCTTTTGGCGGACTTGTAAAACAGAATTTAAAATTAATGAGATTAGGTCAAAATGGTCAGATTACCGGTAGTAGATGCTTGTGTTACACTGGTAATGTTTGTACAAAACCGGAATTATAAAAAGAAAACGCAACTATAAATTGTAGATTTATAAAATAGAATTCTGATGATTAAAGAGACACGTCAAAGTTTATTAATAATTAAATGAAGGTTTACTTTTTGTTAAGAGTAGGAGTAAATAATAAGATATAAAAATAATAATGTTAGTTCTTGGTCTGATGGCAATGACATAAAGAAATGCTGATTGAAAATTCTTTAAAGACGGGGAAGACGTGTGATTAACGAGAAAACTCTACTTAGAGAAAAAGGAAGTTTTTTATTTCAAGACTATGGAAGATGGAACAGACCAATAGAAGCCCAGGAAGAAATGGTTTACCAAGTTGAGATTTCCTGAGACAGAAATTTAAATGAAACTGAACTTTTAAAAATATTCAGTGTAGTGTTATAGTATTTTGAAATTAGGACACTGGAGGAGAAGTCAACGCAGGAACACTTAAACAGAATTATTATAGAACTTTAATGTGAAGTGATGAACTTTTGGATAACTTTTGCATGCGATAATCGGTTTTTTGATTATTTGTGTTTTTTCTTTGATAGCTTTGTTTTATGATTTTTGTGGTCACAAATCTTGTATGTTTAATCGTGTGGCAATCATATATCTTTCCATGTTGCATGAATACTTATATAATAATTATATGGATGTTTGGTTAGAAAATAGAAAGTTTTCAAGGAGTTACCTAGCTAATAGTAAGCACAAATCCTAAAGCATTGAAAGTAATGTAGTGCCGAAGTGTTGTTTTCTGGTGATGTTGCAGATATGCAATATGCTGGTCATAATGAGCGAGAGACGGGTCAAGTAACTCGCGTCCGGGTATTCTTTCCGCATGGTTCTTTATGTATACTTTATCAAACTCATCCAAATAATTTTCGGACACCCGCGAATTCGCCGTTGTTATGTATGTATGTATGGGTTACACGCCGTATGTGGCGAACGATTTGCCTTTGTCCGCTCTCCACGTCTAACAGACAACCAACCCATGGTACTACGTACATTCCATCATAGCATTGACCTAATAAACACCTACAAGTTCGAATATTATGGCTCAGTTAGTAAATGAAATGGGGTTTAACGTCCTACTGTTCTGCACCTACTGGGATAATGAAGACGGGCATACGCCATACAGTGTGCTATGAGGGAAATTTTGCCCGGGCTACGGCCTACTTTTATATCGAATTCCTACACACCAATGTGTACACGGGGCCTCGGATTTTCGTGTCATCCGAACGACTAGACAACTGTCCTTGTCAGGGCCTCCGTCCTGCATCACTTACACGCTGGGAAATCTGGATGAACATTCTCGGCCAATGCAAGGAACGAACACCCGACCTCCGGATTAGTGAGCCAGCGTCTTACCCACTAAGCCACCATGATCCCCCACCTCAAATAGTAGGGTCCAAAATATTAACTAGTTAAATTTATGTACGCTTAGCACATTGCCCGTACCATTATTTGAAATAATGATACGCCAACCCCAAAGGATGACGTCACATAATAGTACTTATTTTTATCTATGTACGTTTTATGGTCTATTTATAAAGATGCCTTTCCAAGTAAAGACTGTGTGATTTTATGATAAATGCAAACAGATTTTAAATCTAATAACATAACCATATACATAACAAGCAGAGAAAAAAAAAAGTTGTTTTTTTATTTAATCATGCCGTTTTTTGTTGGGTTTTTTTTTGTTTTGTTGTTTTTTTTTATGACGGTGTTTAGATCACGCCGCTTGAAACCTTGTCACGCGGATTGATATCTCATTGACATTGGTATATCAGATAACAATATGTCCCTAATCCCCGTAGATGTTAAAGGGGTGCAATGACGGACTCCATTAGTCACTTATCATTATAAATATTTTGCGCCCGTTGTCCTTTGTCGATCATCTACCTGCTGTTTGGGTAATCGTCTGCAATTTTGTGCGGTATATAAAAAATAATAATGATACATTAACTGGCGTGGAATATCGCCTGCGGACAACATTTTAAAACTATTTCCTGAAATTGAATTTTGGTCTGTTGCATATTGAAATATTTCATTTTAATGTATTAAGGTTTAAAATGTCGATCAACTCGCTTCGTGTCTGTTCTCGAGCGAAGGCGATTGAACATGGCTGTCCGGAGCCTATAAATATTTGTATGCATGCATCTTATCTGATTTTTTTCTTTAATCATATTGATATATTAAATCATAGGAATTAGGTCTATATGACCATCGCCATAATCTCACATATCTCCATAAATATGACATGCAGCTAGTTTAATAACCAATCATGTTCAAATGGCATTTATTTAATCGCCATGAAAGGGAGGGCCGAAAATTGCAAGGTTAGCTGTCTCTTCCTCTCGGTTGTCTATCTCAAGTTTTTCATGAAGAATCTCATACATGCTTTTGGGCAAGAGTTTGCCACATGTTGCTCCATCTGTGGCAGAAAGCGTTTTACCCAATGAATATTTGGGAAAAAGTAACAAGCGGTCTAAGAGACGAGAATTAACATTGAAGTCAATGAGGAAATAATTAGTGATCTGTGGCGAAACACTGATCCCAGATGTTGTCATGAGTTGTGTTTTACTTTATCATACTTGTATTCTGACACGCGATGTGACAGGAATCTCTATTTTTTTTATCAAAATTGGAAATTGAATTTCATTCAATTACATGTAATTCACTAATACATTTACAATTGTTGCATATTCTGCACACATAAGTTTATCTACTTCATACTTCGAGAATCGATCTCGATTCTACATGACAGACATATCCAACAATTATTATTCTGTTTTGTAATGTGGTCCTACTCCTGTTCATATCTGTTAAACACACAAAAAAACAAATTTAATCTTTTCAATTTTTTTTAAAATGAAAGTAGAATATATGAATCGTCGATTTAGGGCTTAAAATGACGTTCAACTAGCTTTGTGTTTGTTTGCATGCGGGGCTAACTGTAGACACACAGCCAAAGTTTAGTATGATGATTGAGCAATTTTCGAGCGAATCGAGATTATTTGGTTAGGTGGTAAATCACGCGATGACAATTCTATCATCTGCTGGAGCCATTTATTTCTTGACCTGGGATTAAGGGGGTGTAACTCTGCTTATAGTAATCATGACCAAGCTTTATAATTTCGAACGACGCTATTCCAGAGACTGTCCAGAATCTGTTTATATATGAATGTCTGGAATAGACTGACCCACACATTTATCCCTCTATATAAATCAATTCAAAGCAAACTTTATCGCTTTCTAAACAATTAACAGCCCGTCTGCTAGTTCAGCTTGGGGCCACGGTGGCTAATTGGGTAAGACGATGGCTCGCTAGCCTGGGGATCGGATGTTCGATCCTTGCATTGGCTGAGAAAGTTCACCCAGATTTTCCGGCGTGCGTCCCCCTGGTCAGTGATGCAGGACGGAGGGCCAGCTGTCCTGCGTAGATATTTCGTGCAGGTAAAAGATCCTTTGGCAGTTGGAATTCGATATAAGAATAGGCCGTAACGCCGCAGTATGGGCAAAATTTCCCTAATATTACACTGTATGGCGTATGCCCGTCTTCATTAGCCCTATCGGAGCAGAACAGTAGGACGTTAAACTTCATTTCATTTTCATTCGTAGTCCAGGTTGTCACACACAGAGATTGTTATGGGTAAATTATCCCCAGTAAGGACAGATAATCTGACGAGAGAGATAGAGAGAGAGAAATGGAGTTTAACGTCTACTCGACACAAACTAGGTCATTTCGGGACTAACGTATGGTTTAATTTTATTTCAATAGTTCGCTTTAGCGTAGGGGTCTTTAGCAGTGGGAGGAAACCGGAATAGCCTGAGGCTGGACAGGCGACCCAAATCCTTGCCACGTACTACCGGGGATTCGAAACCACGCCAGTTGACTCAATGGCATGCCGTATGATACAGCGCGCGCACGCTAACCATTCGGCCATCCAACACCCCGAGATAATCTGACGTCACGTTATTTGATTCAGCAAGCAGATGTAATAGCGGTAACATGTTGCAGACGAATGTAACAGCCATCTGCCGCACAAATATGAAAACGTGAAAAAATAAAATCAGTTCAACAATTTAGATTACGTGAATGATTTTTTGATAAGTGCAAAATGAATCCCGTAGAGTGTAATTAGTTACATAGCGTGGTATGACATGTCATTAAAACAGCTCCCGTAGGATTTGTATGTTAAAATTGGTTTGTTTGTTGTTTTGGGTTGATTAGGGACCAAGCTATCCATAAATGTTGAGGTTCAAATTTTCCGGCCCCTCGATCCCTCTGGGAGAGGCATTTTTGAAATTGGGAACCCTCGGAACGAGTACATTGCCATCTCCGTCAATAATGGTTGGTTTTTCATGATCTGAAATTCATTCTCGTGTTTTTTCATCACGCCGATCCAATCTATGACACGCTTTAGCACAATACTGGATCATGGCCTAATCGGAAAATACTCAATGGCGGCATTGGTTCTATTAATAGCACTCCTTGGGTTTTCTTTGATAGTAACAGTATCCGGTGTATTCCTTCGAGTTATCTTCTCGAGAATCGAAAGTAGAATGTTATATACTATTTGAGCAATCTACTAAGCGCTTTTTAATATCTTAATCTTATCTATTATTATTATGATCAGTGACTTTGTGAAGTGAATGTGGTGTTTGAGTTTGACATGTACGTAAGTTTACATTTATTTTTTTTTATTCAATATATTATTACTTGACCCTGTCTGTAAACAAATAAAGATATCATCCAATCTTTTCTGTATTAAATTTATATGGATTATTTAAATTTGTAAAATAAAGAATCCAAATGAATTTCATAGGCCTACCAGGAATCCTAGTGTGTTCATGATTTTATTAAATTACCCAAACGCTTTGAAATTTAATAATTAATAATTATCCACTCAAGTCAAATAACTTTACCGGTATTGAATTAGCCTGGTACTGGTATTGAAAACGCCTGATACCCCTACCAGCACCAGCTAGATTACCACATAATATCTTCCAGTATTACTGTAGTAATTAATTCTGTTTTTATTTATTTTGTGCTGACCATTTACTGTATATATAAAAGCATCATAGTCATAAATAATTATTCCATATCTCAGTTTGAGTCTTTTGATAACTTTGTGTAAGTTATAAGTACTTGCGAAAAAAAAAACGGCAGTGGCAGTGCACATGGTGACATTGTGCATGTTTTCAATTTATCTTATTATTTTATGTTGACTATTATATCTAACCAGGCTGTAGCATAATAATAGTAATAATTTATGAAATTATGGTGTATAATTTTGGTTGTATCCAGAAAAAATGTCATGCTGTCCAAGAAACTTTTTGAGTTTCTGTTTAATTTTCAAACTTTAACACATCTACTGCTCTAGAACTAGTAGAACTTGGCATAACTTCCCTGTCTTTTGAAGTTGTGTAATGAAATAAATGGTGGTGATAGTAGTTTGTAATTGATATTTACTATGTCCAGGTTAAAGCAGGTAGCATAATGTCTGATACTATTTGTGATATACATCTACATCAATTACATTTTCAGTGAAAGTGGTAAAACTGTCAGTTAAATCTATGAGCGATCCAGGAAATATAAAAACAGAAAATAATAAAGAAGTTAAAAACAAAAATTGCCCATCAGTAGATGAATTTGACAGTAGCCTAGATGAATATACTGAAGTAAGTAAAGGCAGTCAATATATATTATTATTAGTTGAAAGAAAAAGCACCTAACATCTCCTCACAGCTATGTAAAAAATTTGCCTCATACTCATAAAAAATTGTCCAATGAACAAGTATGCCAACTATCATAGTACTCAAAGTGGGGGATCCCAGACCCCCCCCCCCCCCAAGAACAAGAAGATGAAGATAAGTAGAATAAGCAATAAGAATTATTGTTCTTAGATTAAACCAGCCGAGGGCCATAAAGTGAACTCTGGTTGATCACTTGGACGTATATTGTTGTCTACAGGTCACAATTTTATCCGAAACTTGCTTCCTTTCGTAATTGGGGGGGGGGGGTTGGGATGGCCTAGTGGTCTAGAGTGCCGCGCTTCGACCTCTAGCTGGCCGGTCACCTCTGGTTTGCGGCTGTAGTTTCGAGCCCTGGTGTGAGCGTATGTGGCATGGAGATAGGGCCGCCTTCTCAACCTCGTGAGTTTCCTCCGGGCACTCCGGTTTCCTCCCACTGCTAAAGACCCCTATGCGCAAGCAAATTATTGAAATAAAAATTAAAAAACCATATGTTAGTCCCGAAATGACCTAGTTGTGTTGAGTGGATGTTAAACCCCATTTCTCTCTCTCTCTCTTTCGTAATTGGCATGTATCTGACTGTAACTTAATTCACAGATTATGGCCCCTGATTTTAAACAAAATCATGTTTTAGCCAAGGTCCCGTGTACATATTGGTGTGCACATTTATTAAAAATAAGAGTAGACTGTAGTGCCGTTGTCAGGACAAACTTTTCCTAATAGCACATTGTATGGTGTATGCCCATGTTCATTAGCCCAGTTGAATAGCAGAACGTTAAACCCGGTTTCTTTTCATAAAATGTACAAATGGTGTTAAATATTTAATTTTATATTACAGGCTGTTGTCAATGCTGAAGTGATACATGAGATATGTCTTAAATATATCTACGATCAATGTCAATAAAATCCACTAAAACAGTGGTTCTCAACCTTTTTTTGCCAAATGCACACCTAGCAACACATATTAAATTTAGCCCTTTTCAAAGTGATTAAAAGGCCCATTACTCTGGCAGTCATTATCGATATTATTGAAAATCAATAGGCTCCTTCGTTTCATGACCTTAAACACTGTGTATAAATTTAAAGATAATCGGATATAAACTTTAGCCTCTAGAAATTTTGACAACGGACAGACAGACGGATGTAGACAACGGCAATATATACGTCCACATTTCCATGTGAGCTTATAAAGTTTAAATTTATTTTGATTCCATAAAGTAGTTAGGTTTTTAAACATTAAATACTGTGTAATATGAGCTAAGTTTAATCCAATTGATTCATAGTGTATTGTAAATATCTCAAAATTTTTATAATTTCAGGTCCAATAGAACAGTTACCCAACTACAATCGTACTTAAGCATCAATGCACTGGTTACAATCATAAAACAAGTATTGGCTAGTTTCGTTTTTTGTTTAGAGAATTTCTATTTAAAGAGATGTCAAGAGATGTGATTGTTTTATTACTACTGACTGTGTTTCAAACAAAGACTTCTAACATCATCATTAATTTACAAACTCTAAGGTTTTATGTGAAATAAAACACCACGAAACATATACAAGAAAACAGGATGTATATAATATACAATTATTGTTAAAATAAATTGTGAAGAATTGTAAATATAAATCTCTTTTTCTGTGTTGAAGAAAAATCAATTAAAAATGAAGTGCTTACTTAGGTATCTGACTTTTTCTGCATGGGAGGTATGAAAACCCTCTGGGGTCAATTGAGGGATCTTTTGGAGTTGGGAGCCTTGTTGAGGTGTGTTTTAATGTTATAAAAGCTGTGGAGTCCTTAAAGGTATATGGATGACTTGGTGTGTATATCTTCCACCAATTAGAAACCACAGGTTCAGATAAAGTTTGTATTGGGCCCCGGGCTGTAAATGGTACTGGTGCCCTTCAAATAACAGGAAAAAGGGGGTGTTTTCTGCTAATTGTCTGTCGCATTTACACCAATAATGCAATCCACCTTCTGGGTATGCAGAAGACTACCTTTGTAGTCATTTTAGATGATCCTCTACCCACAGGCTATCGTGACCCATATCTATAAAAGTTATCTATAAAAAGTGTCTAGCATTGTGGGAGCTAATTGTCTAACAAAATCCCCAGTAGCACACTGCCAAGAGAAATGGGGTTTACTGTCCTAATGTTGTGCTCTGAACTGGGCTTATGAAGACTGACATATGCTATACACTGTGCTATGGGGGAAATTTTGCCTGGACAGTGGCACTAGGGCCTTACTTTTACGTGCATGCAAATTTGTACACAGGACCTCGATTTTTGTGTTATCCAGCGTGGTGGGAGATAATTGTATAACAAATTTCCCAGGGTCTTCTGTGGTAGTAGACTGCTAAGATGGGGGACTGGGGCTTAATGTCCACTTGACACAACCCAGGTCATTTCATGATTAACATGGTTAAATATGTAGGCTTCTTTAACAGTGGGAGAACAATCGACCCTACTCCTGGACTCAAAATCAACACTAAGCCACATCATTAAATGACAGACCTCATGATCCACATGCTTTAATCATTTGACTCCCCCCCCCCCCACTAGTGACAAAATGAAGGGTATCCAGCAAGTATAGAGATATGGTGACCCATGATCGTCATGCTAATTTATGATACAAGTAATTTTGTATCAATTTGTTGCCAAATTTAGACTACCTAAATAGGTGCTTCACATTAGACCTTTTCTGCACAGTTCCATTTTTTGCATGTGTACCTGATATGTTGATACTTCTAGAATCGCGTGTGACGAGTCATGAGTGAATTGATGAAATTTTTCCTTTGATCTATTTTAAACTAATAAAGAGAAAATACAATTTTCATTTCATTGTTATAACTGTAATAATGAATAATGCATCTACACAAATTTTAAGTAGGAATGGACATCAAAGTATGGTATTGTTTATATTCCCATTATGCGTGGTAGTGGAACTGTGACATTGACATAATATTGTACATCGTTGGCTTCAGGGTTAGGCTTTTTGTTGTACCATAGTTAAGTTAACATCTTCGACTGCACTGCAAAGTCAGTAACATCATCAAGCTAACCTTTGCCAATAGGTTAATGTTAATAACATCCACCAATTTGTCTATACACTAAACACAAGACCAGCATTTAATCTCTGTGATCTGTAAAAAATTAATAAAAAACATATGAGCTTAGTTCAAATTCACACACTTAACACTATAACTTATTACATAGAGTGCAGATAACAACAGTGAATTTTGAGATGCACTTCAATGACAAATAGTTGAATTACATGAAAATTTACAAAAATAAGAACTGAACAAGGAAAATAATAAAATGATTTACCTCAAGATAGATAATTGGAAATATTTTCTTAACTTTTCTGAAAAATGAAAGGGAATAGTTTTATTACAAAACAACTAACATGTACTATAAATACATTTAATTATTAATGTAGAACCCCTAACCCCTCATTTGGAATATATATAGTAAACTAAAAAATGACACTTTCACAATTAATTATGATACCATAAAACACAATTACTGGCTGCTAAATTCAACTCAGTATTGCACATGAAGTAATCCTTATAGTTATAACTACATGTATATTAATAACACAAAGCTCATACATTAGATTATAGTAACAAGAGAACTCCGTGTTCATGTCAACAGCCACAATCCCAAAATAAATTAATGACACATCAATTAATTGACCATTCATCTTTTTATAAAGCACCAGATTGACAAGGTATCTGATGTGATGTAATGAAACAATACACCAAGCTCCATTTCTTTCACAATTATTTCTAAAGTTATTGTGTAGCCAACAAATCAAACTGCTAATTTCTATATTGTACTCAGTTGAGTTATTACCTGATGAACACCTACACCAAGTAGAGTTATTTTAGAATATTCCAATTAAATGATAATATAAATTTCATCTTAACACACCTATTTTAAAAAATTGGAAAAATTCAACCAATTGATTTGAAAAGTCTAACGTAAACCTTTTCAAATGTGACTTGGATTTTAAAATATTTTCGAACCCTCTGGACAATTAAAAAAGGTTGTAATGGATAATTTACACAACAGGTAGGACACTTAAACATCTAGTACTTAGAATAATGGTATTATTTATTTTCTGGAGCTACCAAGCCAGCAAGAATGTTATTGTCCCTTTAAAAGAATCAACTTTATTAACAAAAACAAAAATTAAACTATCAGAAACTAAACAGATAAATCCAATTTAAATGAAAAAGGCAGTTATTTACCATTCTACATTAACATGACAACAAAATGAAGGAAAACAACTTGTAATAAAACGTTCATAAAAAGAGCAAAGTAACACAACTGTTAATACTTTTTTTTAACGACCCTGCTTATATAGGCTCCCTTCACCCCTACACCCAAGTCTATCCACACCACAACAAAGGTCCATTTCATTGATTTTTTTTTCAATTTAATGCTCAAAGTCATAAAAAAAGCCCATTTAAAACATTGAGAAATCAATTCTAATTCTATCTTTAGAATCAAAAAATGTGAAACTTAAATTTGTAATTTAAAGTAGCTTAGTCTCTAACTCTATATCATCCAAAGTCTTGCACGTTGAAAACATGAATTATCGGTCAATTTAAATCAACATTGATGTTTGTTATCCTACCTTGAAAAGGTAGACTTCTGATATCCAATATTTACCACAAAATAAATATTTAATTTTACCATTGGTACACGAATCGTACACCATCTCAAATGGCGACACCATAACTTATCTGGAGAGCATGCGCAATGGACTGGAATAACCAGAAATTTCTATTCTGTTGAGATTCATGCCATATTTAGCTGGACATAACTGATTTGAAATTAGAGTCAAAACGGAAACAATTAAAAGTAACTCATAGACAATCAGATTACATTATTATATTTGTTACAATCCATTTCAGCATTTGGGTAAATTTCTAGATCTCAAATATTAGCGATTTAGCTCTTTTAAACATTAAATAGGTCAGTTTTAAATAAGATCTAAATTTCCATCAAAATCAATGTAAATGGACCTTTGTGTTAATCAGATAAGCAAGTTACTTACATTGATACTAACTTCAGACTTTACAATTTTGTATAAAATTCTAACATGAAACTATCATGCAGCATGATAGTCCCTAACAATATCTATTTAAGAATAACAGAAACCATAAATGAAAGGTGTTAGGACCGGAGCTTCGACCGAGTGAAAACACCTTTAAAATACAATAACATGCCATTCCAAAATAAATAACCCTATCACCCTAAATGATCATGCAACTGATCCGCAAGCATGAGGTCCCTAACAATATCTATTTAAAAATAACAAAAAAAACAAACATAAATCATCATAGGGATTAAAATTTAGGACCTGAGCTTCGACCCAAGGATAACACCTATAAAATACATTAATATGTTATTCCAAAATAAATATCCTTATCCCCCCCCATCTGCATGTGTGTAAAATCTAACACTTTAAAATGAAATGACCGCATGCTAGGTCCATGGTGCTACTAACTGCCAGCAAGAGGTTCCTAACGATACCCGGTATCTATTTGAGAATAATACAAACCATAAATTAAAGGTGTTATTAGGACTTGATCATATTTCACTTAATAAATAATTTCACTTCACATATTAATATTATTAAAGTCAATAGTCTAGTAACTGTATTACATTAGCAACATATTAAACTTACTTAATATAATACGTAACCAGTCCAGAAAATGTCCTCAGAAATAAAAGACAATTGTTTGTAGATAAAAATATAAGCCCAATAAAGAACGCTGGTAGTGGTAAATAAAACAAAGTCCAACTCTCAAGCCTAACGTTCAGAAAGCCCGAAAGTCATAATTCATATAATATCTAACATTCTACTTTCGATTCTCGAGAAGATAACTCAGCATGAATATACACCGGATACTCGCTAGTGTCAAAGTTTACCCAAGTCGTACTATTAATAGAAGCAATGCCGCCATTGAGTATTTTCCGATTAGGCCATGATCCAGTATTGTGCCACGCTTTAAGTAATTGGAAGTAGTTTCCATTGACTTCCGGTGGGCAGAATACCAATTGATTTCAGGCAAAATGCCTTCAAAATGACACATAAAACATTTTTGCGATGTCTTCTGGGAATTTCCTTCCGATATCTAGATTATGATGTCTTCAATTCTAATTCATTAAGTGTGTTCCTTCTAAAGACTTAACGAACCTCTTTTTCTGGTGACCTTTACATAAAGAGGTTTACTATCAACTCATATTAAAAATTTCGATCTTGAAGTATAGCTTCCGGTTGTATGAAAGGTTGAAAATGACATGTTTCCAGTTTGATGTGACTATACTCGACACTACATAATGTATGTTGATTGCCCGGGCGTGACAAGTGAGTTGACGTGACAGGATTCGATATTGGTAAGGCAACGTGGATTGATATTGTTGTGGCGCTATTTAATGCTTTACATTCACAAAAGGGGGGGGGGGCTAATGGTCTACAGTGCCGCGCTTCGACCTTGATCTGACTTGCGGCTGGTGTGAGCGTATGTAGCATGGAGATAGGGGCGCCTTCTCAACCTCGTGGGTTTCCTCCGGGCACTCCGGTTTCCTCCCACTGCTAAAGACCCCTACGCGCAAGCGAATTATTGAAATAAAATTGGAACCATATGTTAGTCCCAAAATGACCTAGGTTGTATCGAGTGGACGTTAAACCACATTTCTCTCTCTCTCACACATTCTCAAAGAATATTATAGAAACTATTAGCATAAACCATCGCTTTGTGAGGACCCTTGAATTGACCTGTTTTACTGGAACACGTACACACTCCTCAGTTCTGGATTTAATGTTTTTCAAACGGCAATCAAATTCATTGGAAAACAAATGATTTAGTAAGGCTATTTTGTGAGATGTATTTCTGCATTAAGTCACGTTGTTCAGCTAAGATTAATCCATTTGCATAACGGAGTAGGATATACCAGGGCAGATCTGATTACATTTTCCTTGATATCAGATACTACATTAAAGTCAATTCTCGGAGTACGACCAGCTGTAGCACATTTAAAACATTTCGTTGAAAACTATATAAAGTTGACATCAAATATAGCTTCGACTTGATCATAGTCTCGTAAGATTATAGCCCCATTTCGAATCACAGCCATCCGTAGTCAGGCCACTCCAAATTTCAATAGGGAATTACCCTTATGTCTTCATGTTACTTTACATCCGTATTTATTCGCCCTGATATCAACTATAAAGAATATGAATTTGATCCTTTCTTCTTTTACAAACCAATTCTTTTTGTATCTAACATTTAGATGAATATAGAGCTGAACGGAAATAATTATGGTTTAGTTCCTATGAAGGGTTTTTATCTACGTTTTTGTAGAAAAAATATTTTTCCAGTATGATAACCGTGGGAGTATATGATTACCTCATTTGCTCTTTTCTGTGCAATTAAGGGTAATATGCGTATCAGCACGGTGGTGGGGCAGCAGAAATCTGAATATTCGGGCGGACGGACAAAGCGAAAAAACGGTCTTTAAGGTATTTTCTGAGAGCTATATCTCGTAATCACTGTGTTTTATTGGTGGTAGGATAAATATATTCTATGTAAATTCCCCAAACACAGAGTTGTTGTGCCAGCGCAATTTGCTGAACATTAATTAATAAAATTTATGTTTCATATGGTGCCGGGCATTTCTTTCAAAATGACTGCCAAATTCGATAATATAATCTCATTTTAAAAAAACACATAAGGTAAGGCAAATATAAAACAGTATGTACAGATTGCTATCAACAAACTCGATCTGAGGGATTGGCAGAGTATTTTAATGTAACATATTAAGTAATCTGCTTCCTTTTAAAGATGCTAAAGAAACTGTTTTCTGTTATCCATGTTTGCCAATTTAATAGTAAGATGCTGCCGAAAATAAATACAACACGCGAGAAGAAAATTACAATATATTACGCCAGAGATAAAATTTAGACGATCACCGACTAACAAGATCTGTGGTATAGATTATATCAGACGTCGGATGTTGTTAGCTTTTAAAGATCAATTAACTATGGAACACTCCGTTGCTTTAACCATGTTTATATAACTTTATGACATAGAAAACTTAGCAAAAAAAAGGACAGCGTAACTTTGTTAGGGAACTGATATTTAGCATGGCATCATAGATGTGGATGTTAAAGAACTGATGAGTCCATGGTGGGAAAGCTCTACGTCACATGTTTGTCTTTTCGCTTAAGACACAAACAGGCTATTGGACGAGAATGTTTGACACGAACAGAGCAACGAGTAGGATTAATTACAACTTCAAAATAATGTTTAACACGAACCATAATTACCAGTACGTCTGACTTTTCAGGCAAGTTAAGCTTAAATAACGGGCACGATGGATTTTTTTTTTGTCCGAGGCGATTATTTAAATGACCAGGTTCCCACTGCCGTGTGATGGGTTACGATAGGATTTTTCCATTTAATATATACTGCCTCCCTCCACTTTTTCATATGTATTAGAAGTTGATGCATCCAATGAAACTTTTCCAAGACCATCTGGCATTTACGTAAACCTTCCGCAAATGTGAAACAGCCGTCATCGATGATCCAATAGGTCTTGAAAAGAAAACGTTAAACTGTATCAACTTTGATTTCTTATCCAGACCCAAAGTTTTAAAACAGATTTCCTCTTGCCATTCGAAGCTGTCGTATTTCGCCAAACATAACTGATTAGAAATTAGAGTAAAAACAGAAACGATTGAATGTAAATCAGTTTATATACATTCATAATACATTATTTTATGCGTTGTTGCCCGTTTGTAGCAATTTCTAGGTCCCAAATTTTAGCGATTAAGCCCCTTTAAGTGCGTATGTATGTTCTAATAATAAACTACATCATATATTGTAGATCTCTCTATTGTGTGTACGAACTCATTAAAATTTTTGTTTGTCTGACAATGAAGTTGTATCTACTTCATTATCTGTTGACCTATGTGTTTCTTTTAAACCAGTCTACTTTTTTGTCAAGGCATCTCTGAGAAGCCTACACAAACCGTTTTCAGACGGGACTACATATACATATTGTGAAAGTGTTTAGATCGTAAAAAAAAATAAAAATGAAAGAATAGAGAAAAAGTTAGGCGAATAGCGACATAATGAAAAACATATATTGATTAGACCATTGTGTATATTATAGATAATAAGTTACTGGAAAAACGAAACTCTCAAAAAAGCCAAGAATAATTTTTTTTGTTGAAGAGACTTTATTAGAAATTATTATTAATCTCGAATGAATATTTTAAAGGGTTGTTTTTTTTTGGGGGGGGGGGGGCGTAGTCTTTTTTATGACTACAGGGCCTGAGTTCACAAAGCATTCCCAGACTTAAGTTAGGAGTTTTTCGTCTTATTTTAACTAAAATGTAGCCCTTTATACAACTTATGTTGTTTTAAGTAAGGTATCAAATCAGAAATAATGAGCTTCTGGATTAAAAATATGTTTCTCATGAACAGTGATTGCAAGTTGAATAAATTCTTAACTGAAATCTGAGAATATTCGTGAAACCCGGAGCAAATATTTTTTGGGGCCCACACGGACGACACATCGACGCTGTTCCTTGTCCCGCCCTCCGACCGCGTTATTTTAACGTCCCACTGTTCTTTTCGGATTGGGACATACGTCATACAGTGTGCTATGATGAAAATTTTCCTTGTGTCGTGCACGTCAATGTATTCACGGGACCTCGGTTTTTCGTCTCATCCAAATGACTAGACAACTGTCCTTGTCAGACCCCCCCCCCCTCCTGTACCACTGACAAGAGGAAACCATGTCGAAAATTCCCGATGAAAAGTCTCGGCCATTGCAGGGATCGAATATGCGGCCTCCAGTCTAGCGGACCAGATGTGGTTCCTAATTCCCTTGCAATCATTTAGGGGCATTTAATAATTGGATAGAGCAATAAACCAAATAAATCAGTAGTTTTTCATCCATAAGAATGTATTATAGTTATTGAATTTGCTGTTTTCCTGGGCAGTTTTAGTAATATACGCATGGTTTCGGATTTGCACTATTTTAAAGGAGCTAAATCGCTAACATTTGGGACCTAGAGATTGACACAAATGGGTCGCAACGCATATAATACTGTAATATGAATGTATATAAACTGATTTACATTCAATGGTTTCCGTTTTTACTCTAATTTCAAATCAGTTATGTTCGGCGAAATACGACAGCTTCGAATGGCAAGTGGAAATCTGTTTTAAAACTTTGGGTCTGGAAGGAAATCAAAGTAGATACAGTTTAACGTTTTCAATTGAATGCAAATTTCAAGCGTCTGGTTATTCCAGTCTATATACGCCGTTTGATTTGGTGCGATGTGTGTATCCTCGTCCTTCGAGTCTCTTTTTACGTTAAGATCACAGCATGAAAATTGATATAAATTGAAAAATAATTTGTTTTTTCGAGATTTTTTATGATATTGAGTTAGAGACTTAGCTACTTTAACGGAATATACTTGAGATAACACCTATTAAGTGTCAGGCTCCTCGCAGTGTTTCGTTTGATTAGACCTATCAAACTCAGACACTGCTTTAATAACCGCACAATTATGTTCCAAAATATGACAGTCGGATCAACAATCAATACATTACAGCGTAACGAAATAATTCGTGTTTAAACAGAGCTCCACGTGGTTACGTTACGTTACGTCATTACTCACGAAATGTATTTTGTGCCACGAACCAGGCTACAAGGCTACCAAAAACGCGTACAAAGTAAACAATTGGGTAATGGCCAATATGAACAAACAGATGAAGACGGACAACATGTTCACCGCTTTTAATACATTGATGATACACAATGGGAGATAACGAGTTGGCAGTTCTCACTATAATATTTAAAAACTGAATAACAAAGGCAATTTGCTGAAGATTTCAGCCAAATTGATCCACTGAGAAACCTAGAATTAGGCGATTGAAAGTTCCGCCTAGCCTCGATCATCATTACTAAAGTATGTACGACAAAACTCGTAGTCTCGATTATCAATTTAATCATTAAATCGTGAAGGAAAGCTATGCAGCAAAATGGATCACAATTCAACAAATATTTATTTTTTTATTTTTTTACTCTTTATTATGGCCTCTACTATAGTGTAATAAAGACAAGTAAACGAAGTGTTGAACTATGAAAAACCGATACGAAATATAATCTGTGTTTTAATCAAATTGAAAAAATCGTGATATTATGTTGATGATGCCTGATTAAGTTAAACTTCCGTCTAAGCCACGTGATCTTTATAAGATATAGAGAATCTCCTACTAGTGTTTTTTGGTATCAAAAAATATCAACACAAGTTGATAAAGTGAAAAAAACGAGGCTCTGCCGAGTTTTTTTTACTTTATCAACGAGTGTTGATATTTTTTGATATCAAAAAACACGAGTTGGAGATTTTATTTATCACCCAATCCTTTCATACATGCACAAATAAATAAAAATAATTCTTTGGTATAGATATCACTTTTACTGAATCTAAAATACATTACAGCGTAGTGATACATCAGTTTTTTGACAGCGGTTTAGCTATTGCAAAGTCCTATATATTGACCCAGTATTTCATTCAAGGTCAATTAAATAAAAATAGTTTCTTTTTTACAAAAAAAAAGTCACTTTTTATTTAAAATAAGTGGTTTCTTTGAAATAAAAGAAAGTAGTTCCTTTTTGATTGACCAATCAAATTCATGTAAAGCGATATCTCCTAAGGAGATATCGCAGTAGATTATGTAATTTATCATACAAGCGATATCTACTGTCAAATGTGTTATTGGGTGATAAAAACTAATGAACGCCCCGCTTTTCTCATTTATACAATCGAGTTCAATCTGGATTCATCGATTTGTTTTTAATTGGCATTTCATTACTATACTTATTGGGGACTAATTAATACAGGGTCAGGAGACCACCCAACTAATATATGGTTACGATCTTTATCCTGCTTTTATATTTAACCTTTTATACATAGAAGTTAGTTATTAAGGCGATAATTTCATATTTTCTAAGAAAGTCAAAACATAATTATTTCTTTGTCTTTTGCCCAATAGGTGGTCAACTCACTATTATACGATCATAGGCATTATTTCCCACTCTTAAATATCACTAACACAGGAAATAATAACACAATTATCTCCCTTGTCTCTGTATATTCCCCCAATGCAATCGTTACTTCAAACGTTTGAATTTGAAGTTGAAAATGACTTTTTCGACAATTTCTTAACTGGCAATAATGAATTGTAGGATTAATAAGATTATTCTTTAACAAGATAGGACTGTTTATAGTTACCACCTATTTTAAGGCTTTATTTTGATATATTTTATAAATATAACTTAAAACTATGAAATTACGGCTTTAAGAACGCCTTAGTCCTCAGGCTATGATGTTAGATGGTATGGCTTTCTTTAAAGATTTGTTTTATTAATAGAGTTTTCATGTTATCGTTGGATTTATTTTGATATTTTTTGGTTGCCATTGACTACCTTTATTATATAATAGAGTTTGCCCCAATAACAAATACAGCTGAGAGAGAGAGAGAGAGAGGGAGAGAGAGGGTGGGGTTTAACGTCCACTCGACACAAACTAACATTTGATTCAATTATATTTCAATAATTCGCTTACGCGTAGCGCCCAAAGTCGTTTGGGTTTTTTTTAGGCCATATGAGGTTGGGGGGGGGGGAAGCGCCCGAACTATTGTAAATATAAACCGATAACATATCTAATAATAATAAAGTCATTTATATAGCGCATGTTCCATCCCCAAGCGTGCTCTAAGCGATTCTAATGTAGCTCTGGATACGCTCGTCGAAAAAGGTGGGGGGGGTAAAACTTTTTTCTAAAGTCAATTAATGTTTTGGGACTTTTGATGGGAGTGTTCAAGTGTTTGTCATTCCACAAAGTTGGAGCAGCAATGCAAAACATTCGATCACCATAGGTAACTAGGTTTGATGTTGGCAATTTTTGGAGATCTTTGCTTGATGATCATGTACAACGCATCTTTCCTTGTTTGTCACTTATTGACCCGGCGTAGCACAGGTATGGCCATGAACCGGAAGTAGCTGAATGTCGGAACCGGAAGTAATAGGCCATCATCACCATAACCAGGTTCCTCGCCGGTCCGTGTTAACACCATTCACCAAATTTCAGCCTTGAGAAGATCCAGTG
Source organism: Patella depressa (assembly GCA_948474765.1). NCBI lineage: Eukaryota > Metazoa > Mollusca > Gastropoda > Patellidae > Patella > Patella depressa. The sequence goes on from OX419718.1 coordinate 1,807,133, forward strand.
TAACCACCAACCCAGAACAGGCAAACAAACAAACGGCAGTCATTAGTATATACTTAGGGCGCTAGTGAAATTATTGCCGCGAGAGGGCAGACATAACGCGGGATAACTTTCTCGGTGATTTACATTATGAAAGACGTCACTTTCAAATAGCAATGCTCGAGTGTATATCTCATATGTCAACCTTGATGGATGTCATAAAATCAATATCATATATATATTTAACATGGTTTTCATATTTACTCACCTACATCCAGTTTACTACTAGTTTAATACAAATATTAGCCAGTGTGTTAACCGTATTAAGGGCGGGGGTGTGACTGGCGTGGTTACAATTCCCCCGTTGTGCGTGACAAAACCTCGTATGTTATCTCCGGGTACCCCTGTTTTCTGCCACTGCTAAAGAACCCTACGCGCAAGCGAATTATTGAACTATAATTGAACCATATATTAGTCCCGAAGTGAACTAGTTTGTGTCGAGTGGGCGTTACTCTCTCTCCCTCTTTCTCTCGTTTTTTAACCATATTTGAATTCGTTTTAAGGAGCAAACCACTTTAGATCTATTGTGGATGAAAACAACTGGTATACATTTCTGATATCAGGTGCCGTGCTTTCAATTAATACTATCTTGAGTGGTCATACATATTAAGTAGTATATAATTTATTTTTGTGATCAATGCGCCATTGCTAACAGAAATCTATTTAGGGGACGAAGTTATAATTAATCATGATGCCGTGTTTTTAATTAATAAGGTTGATCCGCTGGGTGATAATGAAAACCACCTGAAGGGGTCATCATGAGGATATTCAACAACAAGTAGTATATAATCTATGTTGTGATCAATGCGCCATTATTAATAGAAACTCCTTTGGGAGGATGAGGTGCGATACATGAGTTGTTGATGGTCATAATTAAGTCCGTGGTTGATTATCCAGATTTCCGGTAGCTGCCTGTTCATAATACCATCTACTTGCTTATCACGTGTGTACAAGAACCATATATCATACTGACCAACGCCCGTTATTGTTATAGTGTCAATACGTGATATAACATATATGCCCTGCATCTGACCATGTCAATATGTGCTAATATTCTGTGGCTGTCGTTTCTCGTTCTGTTCAACCAGGACAGGTGGCTACACTAGGGCTGTCACAAGACTGGTATTTGGCCCGGGGAGCTGTTCGATCAGAACTGGTGGTTACACTAGAGCTGTCCAGGGACTGAAAATTTGGTGTAGAGGTATAGCTTGCACCGCGGAGCAATGCTGGATATAGATTGAATTTCAATGCATTATATCTTTGTAAATACGGAAACGGAGTTGAAACATCCGAGGATTGATATTCGTTTTAAAGATTCAACTTTCATACAACTATTGTTTATTGGCACCCCGTCAATGACGAGCAAATCCTTTAACAGGGTATTTAGACCCGTTACTAGGTAGGGAGGGGGTGTAGAACGGGAGCAGGGGTCACCCCCCCCCCCTCCTCCGTGAAAGAAGTCACGACCATAAAAACAATAGATATACACTGTCCGTCAATTTTACAGCAACTCTAGGAACACCATCCCCACCCCCACCCCAATCGTTGCTCTGAGGTAGTTGCGGCCCTGGAGGTATTATGTTTACGTGCAGATAATGTTCCATCAGTATATTGTTTAAGCATCATTTGATAAACACTGTATGGAAGCCTTTTGGGAACACTGTGATATCCACAAATATTATTCAAGTTTTCTTCTTGCTAAGAAGGCAGTACCATTTACTCTAATAATGCTTCTATGGACGCCAAATGCGGCTCAGTATTATGTAAGTCTATATATCAAATTCATAGCTCAGAACCATTAATAGAGTAAATAGCTAGTAGCCCTAAGGTCAAGACCAAGAAAATATATGCACAATGTCTAAACGGAATCAGACAACTGGTAATTCTCGCAAATAGACTTCGGTAATACTGAGCCGCATTTGGCATCCATAGAAGCATTATTAGAGTAAGATATATGGGTAGCTGTATATGCTTTCTTAGATTAATATGATTGCTAAAGTCTTGGACAGTTGACTATCCTATTATATTTCTAATTACCAGAGATTGAAACCTGATTCTCTTTTCTCATACCATGTCATCTTCTTGCTAATTAGCTGACGTTTACTTTAAATCAACAATATAGGCAGTATATAATAATTCATTCTCAATGGGCGGGGGTCAAATAGCTAGAGTGTGAGTGAGAGAGAGAGAGAGAGAGAGAGAGAAATGGGGTTTAACGTCCACTCGACACAAACTAGGTCATTTCGGGACTAACATATGGTTTAATTTTTATTTCAACAATTCGCTTGCGCGTAGGGGTCTTTAGCAGTGGGAGGAAACCGGAGTGCCTCCATGCCACAGCCGCAAGCCAGAGGTGACCGGCCAGCTAGAGGTCGAAGCGCGGCACTTTAGACCACTAGGCCATCCCAACCCCCCACCCGCAATTGGTTAGAGCGTGAGCGTGATAGTTGTATCATAAGATATGTCATTGAGTCAGGTGACGTGGTTTCGATTCCCCAGGTTGTACGTGACAAGGAGTAGGGTTTTCAGTCCAACCTCATGGGGTTTCTCCGAGTCTTTCGGGTCTTCCGATTTTCTCTCACTGCTAAAGACCCCTACAAGCAAGTGAATTTTGAAATAAAATTGAACCATGTGTTAGTTCCGAAATGATCTGGTTTGTGTCAAGTGGACGTTTAACCACGCTCATCTCTCCCAGTCTATTTGTATAAGAGTAATATCATGTTCACATTCATTTTATGCATGATTAACTAACTTTTCTCAAAGTCAAGAGCTACTTAGAACGCATGGTTTTGTACAAACAATCGTCGTACCATTACAAAAATTTTGTCGGTATGACCCACATTATACACAATTAAATAATTTCACCATGTTCAACATTGCGTTAAGCCAAAATCAGTCCTTAACGCAGTGATCGGACACGGGACCTAACGGTTACCGAGCCAACATCTTACTCGCTGACCCACTGTGGCTCTAACAAACACATAGAAGGAATTACTTTTTTTCTAATTTAAAATGATGTTATAAAATAGACAGCACCACCCACCAATTTATCAATATTTGTGTTTTGAAATCAAACATACTAGCTTTTTCAGCTTTTATTAAATTGATCGTGTAATTGCTCGTTTATGTTTAAGCAAATACGTATTTGAAAATAAACAATAAATAATAACAAAAATATTATAAAAATGCCTAATAAAAGTCTATTTTTAGATGTTGGCCCATTATAAATGAATCGTCCAATAACAACTGTTATTTGTTGAAAAAACCTGAAAACAATCAATTTTGTCGCACAATGAGTGACTTGTAATTATTTTTCTAGTAAATAATAAGAGCCAAAAAGAAAATGTTTTGTAAAAATAAACTTAGATTAATTTGTTGACAGAACACATATAGAAGAGATTTACGCACAATCTTTAAGACAGTTTAAAGATTAAACGCTTTCAACGTCTTGAGACTTTTTAAACTAGAAATGGAATTTTTAAATTGCAATTCAACTTGCCTAAACAATTTCCGATTTCTGAAAATATTCACTTGTGATGGTTTTTGTGTAAACAGACAAGGGTATATTCTCCGTGTCTTTCCCTTGGTGGGTTTCAGAACTATCACACAGTACAAGGTTAATAGTTTTTTGATTACTTCCAAAGATGTCCTTTGAACCATGAGCACAATGATTTAAAGGCATTCTCTCTGGTAAAATCCAAGAAGGCTTCCGACGTACACTAGCCTGTCCTCTTAAAGACAGAATAATATTCCTGAACCCTTCTCGAAATTTCGAATTCATCCAACCATATATAATTGGGTTATAAACACAGCTACTCATTGCCAGCCAGTGTGCTGCAGTCCAGACCATTTGCATGTACTCGGCATCGTAAAGGTGAGAGTTTACGTCTTCAGCGATGGTAATAACGTGAAGTGGTAACCAGCAGCAGGCGTATATCCCAACCACAGTTATCATCATCTTAATAACCTGTAATAATAAACAAATAAATGGAATGGGTTTTAACGTCCTACTGCTAGCCTGGAAATAAGGCACCTGTCACAGACAATCAAAAATTCAGGGCCCGGTTTCTCAAAATTTTAACTAAAGATAAAATCCAAATTTCAGTAGATACTTCAGTTGTGATTGGCTAAGCACTAAAATCAATCCAATATTATCCAATCAAATTACTAATATTTGGATTTTATCTTAGTCAAAATTTTGTGAAACATGCCCCTGACTTTGTTAGGTACGACTCCTCTGGTACCTATCATTTTGTCTGGCACAGACGTCATTTATTATTTAATATGTTTGGCACAAAATGTGCAATGTCATTATTAGTGCCTGACATTTTAGATTACATCATTATTTCCAGGCCTGCTACTGTTCTGTTCCGAACTGGACTAACGAAGACGGGCATACGACATGCAATGTGCTTTGAGAGAAATTTTGCCCGGACAGCGACACTACGGTCTACTCATTCATCGAATTCCCGCTGTCAAGGGATCTTTTTGTGCACTCATCGGTTTTCCGTCCCATTCGGGCGACTAGACAGTTGTCCTTGTCAGGTACTCTTTCCCGCATCACTAACAAAGGGGAACCACGCCGGAAAATCTGGATGAACGTTCTCGGTCAATGCAGGGATCGAACACCCGACCTCCAGGCTAGCGAGCCAGCGTCTTACCCACTTCACCAACGTGACCACAAGAATAACAAATAAATCACCTTCAGCGGAGTTCATGGCAATCCATTAAATGCACAAATTAAGAGAGTGTATAGATGGGTTAGAAATGTAATAAGAAGATTATACACCATATTGACTTCTTGACGCCTTCTAGAGCAGGAGACCAGGGGGCTAACCTAGCTGAAAAGTGTACTAATTTTCTTCTATATGTTATCAATGCATGTCTGGTATCATCAAAATGTAAGTATGTCGGGTTTCTGGCGGTGGGTGTGGTATTCCACGCCCAAAATGCGCTACCCCTTAGCTAGTCTAGATTAGCTCAAAAGTGTACTACATGAAATTTGCACAGAAGTGTACCGTACATCTTCAGGTATCACAAAAACACTCTAACATAAATTTCTAGTGGTGGGGTACCCCTGACAGAGCTATGTAATTACCATACATGTGTAGTGTTGGAGTGTCCCTGACAAGAGTTATCTAATTTCCAGTCGCAGGTAAAAAGAAAATTCGATGTTTGAATCCTAGTCATATTACAATTATTCGACAGGTAATTTGCCTTTCCCTTTTAACGCCAGAGAACAATTTATGGTAAAAATAACCCCAGGTTTGCTATTTGAATTTTACTAACAACCAGGGCTCACACTGGCTTTCATTTTTTTTCCGCCAAAATGGATCCTAATTTTTACGTAAAACAATGATGATATTTTTTTTCCGCCAACTTGAATATTTTATCTGCCAAAAATATAAAACACATATTGTAATAACAAAATATTTTTTTATTTCTTTAACATTCTTTAACAACCATATTTACAATTTACAGGATTCTCCTTTGTTTTACATTAGCCCATTTTGTAAATGATGTATTGAGATCAGGTTGGTTTTTTGTTAATGTGATTGACATCAAATTTGACAATGTACTTGGTTTTAAACAATTTCTGCTGGCTGTTTTAATAATATTTTGTTTACTGAAACCTCGTTCACAATCAACTGTTGCAACTGGTATACATAATAATCTGCTAGCAATTTTATATACATTGACAAAATTTGATTTTTCTTTTAGGGCAAGCTTCAACACATCATCAATACTATTTATTGGACATATATTTACGGTGATGAGTTATCTAGATCAATAAGCTTCCTCAAACCTAGACTCGTCTCCTGAATACTATCATTGCCGAACTCTTAGGCTAATCTAGCATAAACGTAATTGATTTTGCCCAGTTATCTCCAGATATAAGATAATTGTTGTTTATCATGTTAAGAATGATGGCTGTTTAATTAATCTCATAACCGAGAAGGGGTCATCATGGCTGTAACACTAAGGAGTATAGGGATCTCGTAAAAGGAAATAAATTGATACTAAATAAGACCTTTACTCGCTTCTTCTTTTTGCCCTTCAAAGATACGAGGTTTTCATGTGGGTTTTAACCATTTCAAGATATCATCATGATTGTCTGCGATATCATTTCGGTGAAAGCGGACGTTAAATAAAGCTATATCACACAAATATCACGATCACAACTCAAGTGATATGGAAAGTAAATTAACTCAAAATAATCTCCCCAAGTTGTCATTTCTGTCATTATTTGTAAATGCTTTCTTTGTTTGAAAAATAAAACACAAAGTAATAATTAAATCGGCTTCTTTACCCAAGTGTAATTTGAAGTTTTGATGTCATTAAGCAATCATTCTGTACCATTTTAAACAAATAAAGGTCCATATGCCATTTGAAAATCATTAAGCAATCATTCCATACAACAAACACGATTAAATTAACAATGAAACGAGACTCAGAACTGGTATTATGAAATATAAACTCCAACACCAGCCGATGTAGAGAGAGAGAGAGAGAGAGAGAGAGAGAGATGGGGTTTAACGTCCACTCAACACTCAACACAAACCAGGTCATTTCGGGACTAACATATGGTTTAATTTTTATTTCAATAATTCAGTGGGGAGGAAACCGGAGTGACCGGAGGAAACCCACGAGGTTGAGAAGGCGCCCCTATCTCCATGCCACATACGCTCACACCAGGGCTCGAAACCACAGCCGCAAGCCAGAGGTGACCGGCCAGCTAGAGGTCGAAGTGCGGCACTCTAGACCACTAGGCCACCCCCCCCCCCTGCCAGCCGATGTAATGAAATGGGTTTTATCGTCTGACTGTGTTGATCCTACTGAGATAATGATGACGAGCATACGTAGAGATCGAACACGGGTCCTCCCACTCGGCAAACCTAGTAAGATTTCGGGAATCTAAACTCGGCTGTATGATGAATTGCGTCATATTGGAACTACTTTAAAGGTCCCGGATGAAACATGGCTGCGCCCATTCCAAACACAAGTTGGCAACCTATTTGGCTAGCGACCTATTCGACCGATCCAGCTGTAAGACAATGACGAAATTACACGTCTATTCTTAGCTGAAGGAATGGATAAAAAATAATATATTCTACTTTCATTTGATAGACATAACGTTGGATTTTTTTGGTTGATAAATAGAGACTGTTGTCTTTACTCTAAATAGGTTTCCAACGAACAGGTTGCAGCTCGATCGGTCGAATAGGTCGCTAGCCGAATAGGTTCCCAATTTGTGTAATAGCGTCAAGTTTTCCTGTTAAAGTAAACCGGTAGCCGCATCGCAAATGTATGGGCGTAGTTACATATCACTGACTGTCATACATCCGAGACTAGATGTAGTTGACGTAGTTTACGGAATCTGTCGAGATTAGCCGAGTGGGGTCCTCCATGCGGGCCCGTAGCCCCCCCCCCCCCCAAAAAAAAATATTTCGCCAACAATAATGATTTCTTAGGAGTGTTCTTAGCCGGCCAACTCCCCCGCCCCCCCCGCCCCCCCCCCCCCAAAAAAAAAATCAGTAGCTCCCCGCCCAATTTTTTTTAAAGCTGGCTACGGGCCCACCTCCATGTTAGCGACCCAACGACCTACTTACTGGCCCAATAATTCCCCTTCATGTTTGATGGCAAGTTTGACTATTGTATAGTATTGCATAGTATTGTAATAGGGCCTTGACACAGATGGTGCGGTTTATTTTCTTTTGAAATGCATGTAACAGATCGGGCTAATTGTGCTTTCACTACTCATTGAACTAGCATACACAATTTAAATTAAATGTTCTATTGAAGGAAACCGCGATAATCTTCTAGATTGTATTCATTCTAGATCTTTTAAAACTTCAACAAAGTGTACTTAACATTATATTGATCAACAAAAAAACCTTGGAAGTTAACCATTTCGTTAATCGCCAATAACAATTAACAAGCACCGTACACTTTCCAGCGAATTACCCTAACAAACAAACTCTATTAACTTTCCTTACCGCACGTTGGAAATCATTGACTTTCAGTAGAAACAAATATGGCAGCTCCTTGATCTCTTGGCATATATCAGAGTATTAATTTCCTTTCATCACGGTTCTCGTGGTTTAATACGCACTTAATCGAAACACAAATGATTTTACTAGTTTCTGCAACGTCCGCAGCGAGGGGATAAAAATGAAAGTAGTTTTTTGTCTTAGATGATTTCGAATTATTTGGTATTTCTACTTAAATAATCTGAGAAAATTTGATGCATGCTTGTCACGCCATGTTACAAAGACAGATGATTTTTGTCCTGTCTGATCTACTTAAATAATCGCACAGAATACTTGGTGCATACTTATGTCACGCCATGTTACAAAGACAGTATGCTGAAATATCAAGATGGGGGGGGGGGGGCGAATGGTTAGCACGTGTGTGATGTATCATAAAGCCCGTACTTGAATCAGCTGGTGTGGTTTCGAATCCCAGGTTGTACGTGACAAGGCGTATGGTCGCCTACCCAACCTCGTGATTTTCTCCGGGTCCTCCGGTTTCCTCCCACTGTTAAAGACCCCTACGCGCAAGCGAATTATTGAAATAAGATTAAACCATATGACCGTATTTGTGTCGAGTGGACGTTAAGCCCCATCCTCTCTCTCTCTCTCATATATATCATATGAATGGAAACGTATCGTGGACTCAATGAATTTGTAGCATTACAGTTCTCTAATTACCAAAATAACCGATCACTAGTGAAGTTGTGGTAGGTGTGGTATGCCTACGCCCTAATGGACAAAGAGAGTGAGGGGGAAATAATTGGGGTTTAGCATCCGCTCGACACAAACTAGGTCGTTTTGGGACTAACAAATGACTTTAATTTTATTTTATTAATTCACTTGCGCGTAGGAGTCTTTAAAAGTGGAAGGAAACAAACCAGAGGACCCGGGGAATCGAAACCACTCAGTGGCAGACCTTTTGATATAGTGCTTACATGCTAACCGTTCGGCCATCCAACCCCGCTAAATGGATAAGCATGCATAATTATGCACCGATTAGTTATAACGGTCAAAAGAAATGAAATGAAATGAAATGGGGTTTAACGTCCTTCTGTGCTGTTCCGAGCTGGGCTAATGAAGACGGGCATACGGCATACAGTGTGCTATGTGGAAAATTTTGCTAAGACAGTGGCACTACGGCTTACTCTTACATCCAATTCCAACTGTCAAGGGATCTTTTGCGTGAAGCCAATGTGAACACGGGACCTCTATGTTTCGTCCCATCCGAACGAGTAGACAGATGTCTTTGTCAGGCCCTCGGCCCTGCAATTGTCAAGGAATCTTTTAGGTACACGCGAATGTGGACGGTCGACAGTGTTTGAAGATTGCTTAGATTAGCTGTATATTGAACTCTTGTTGACATCCTCTAACATTCTACGCATAAACATTGAACACACGTCATATTAAACTGATCCCGCAGTGAATATTCGCTTGGCCGCTACAATCACTGATAAGCATGACATCGACGAGGCTTAATGAGTACGGCATATTAACTTTTTTACTCCGACAAATTAAATTCTCAAACATTTTTTTGAGGTAAAAGAAAAATAAATAAAGACGTTTGAAGTATTTGTAGTTAAAAAATATTTCCTATTTAGGGTAAATGGGTATTAAAATGAGTAAAATGCATCATTATGCCCGAAGCAGTTAGGTGTTAAGTAAACATTGCACGAGCCGTTGAGCCAATGACTGACGCTGCCTGCTGTCAACGCACGTGTTGTGGACAGTCATCTGTTACAGAGTAAATTCGTAAGTAATTCTCTGTGAAACAGATTGACGTCATATATGTTTAAAATGTCAAGTTCTCTTATTTTTACATAGCATTACACCATAGCACCATTCGACCGCCGGCGTTAATGACAAAATCTAATTTACTATAACAAAAATACACGTTGTCTTGGCATTTAGTTTTTAAACACAAATCTAAAAAGACATCCGTGTAGAAATATCCCATTAAACGATACAAATTATAACACCGAATGGATAGGATCCATAAAAAAACAATATAATTACAGTGGAATACTTTTTAAAGAAATATGTCTGCAACCCACATGCGTATTTTGTTCTTAATGAAAGAGGCGCTATGGCGATTACAGAGTCAATGACACAACGTGTTAAAGGGAACGTCTTATCATCTAGCGTGAAGTGCTGTTTACGTTAACATAGATTCAGGGAGAGAGAGGGGAATGGGGTTTAACGTCCACTAGAAACAAACTAGGTCATTTCGGGACCAACATACGGTTTTAATTTTATTTCAATAATTCGTTTGCGCGTAGGGGTCTTTAGCAGTGGGAGGAAACTGGAGTGCCCGGAGGAAACCCACGAGGTTGAGAAGGCGCCCCTATCTCCATGTCACATACGCTCACACCAAGGATCGAAACCACAGCTGCAAGCCAGAGGTGACCGGCCAGCTAGAGGTCGAAGCGCGGTACTCAAGACCACTAGGCCATCCAATCACCCTCATGGATTTGGGAACTGGGATCCTTAGTAAATGTATATTAAACGGTATATGTACAGGGCCCTCATTTTTAGCCATTAAAGGGGTGATGAGGACTATTGGTCAACGCTTACTCGTGAAATCATTGAGTTAAGTGGCGTGATATTGATTCCACGCTTGAACGTGATCAAGAATAGGGTAGCCTGCTCAACTCTCCCCCACATACACGGAGAACGCTAGATCGGCGACGGTCCTACGCATTTTAGCACATATGACGTCATATATAGATTGTGGGTTAGGGTTAGGGTAAGGGCTAGGACCTGTAGATTTGGTCAAAGTCCCGAGATATAAACAGGGCTAGCCCTAACCCTAACTCATGATCAAGCCTAACCCTTACCCTAACCCACAATTCACATATGACGTCACAATTTGCTTAGGACCGTCTCCGATCTAGCGTTCTCCCACCTACACACACATACTGCTAAAAACCCTTACGCACACAATCGAATTATAGTCATATAGTCGTTCGGATGGATCGAAAAACAAGGTTCCGTGAACTCATTAACCTAAAACAGTTGGTCGTAGCGACGCGAAAGAGAGAGAGAGAAATGGGGTTTAACGGCCACTCGACACAAACTAGGTCATTTCGGGACTAACCTACGGTTTAATTTTATTTCAATAATTCGCTCACACCAGGGATCGAAACCACAGCCCCAAGCCAGAGGTGACCGGCCAGTTAGAGGTCGAAGCGCGACACTCTAGACAATCGTAGCGACGCCTCCGAGGAAAATTTGCCTCATAGTTCACTGCATGGCGTATCCCCGTTTAAACAATCCAGGTTGGAACAGTAAAATAGGACGTTAAACCCCATTTCATTTTTGTTGATCACGTGAGGTGATTGACAGGATTAGTTATTCAAAACAATATCGATTTCCTCGACCTGTTGGAATTAAATATTCATCAGCATCATATCAACCGCACGTGTTAGGCGCTAAAGTGCGATGGCGGAATATATAATACTAAGAAAATAACAAATCTTCACGATTACTGTCCTCCAAAGCTCTAGGGACAATGATTAACAGCGTTCGTAGCTTTTTTTGTATTTTGTATATTTACAATGAAGGTGAATCTGTTTCCTCCAAAATAAAACTTCATTCTGCGCAATCCAACGATTGACGGGTCGGGTTGGATGGCTTAATGATTAGCACGTGCGCTTTGTATTATAAGGTATGTCATTGAGTCAACTGGCGTGGTTCGTGACGCGTGGTAAGGTCGCCTGTCCAACCGGTTGGTTTTCTCCGGTTCCACGGGTTTCCTATCACTGCTTAAGAACACGCAAGCGAATTATTGTAATAAAAGCGAACCATATTTTAGTCCCATATCTTAGTTTGTGTCAAGTGGACGTTAAACCCCATTTCTCCCTCTCCCAGTATTTATATTTAAATTGCATCCTTATTACATTTCACCACACACCGGGGGTGGGGGGGCACGGTGGCTTAGTAGGTAAGACGCTGTTTCGCTAGACTGGAGGTCGGGTGTTCAATCCCTGCATTGGCCGAGAAAGTTCATCCAGATTTTCCGGCGTGATTCAGGATGTAGGGTCTGCCGGAATTGTCTAGTCGTGTGGATGTTCGGTGTGCTCGTAAAAGATTCTCTGACAGTTGGAATTCAATTTAAGAGTAGGCCGTAGCGCCGCTACCCGGGCAAAATTGCCTTCATAGCACACCTTATGGCGTATGCTCGTCTTCATTAGCCAAGTTTAGGTGCGCTGATAGTTCATTGATTTAGTCATTAGCCACATGTGAATCAATTAATTACACAGCATTTAGATAGCATTCGTGAAAATTGATCTGGTGGACTCAAAATCAAAAAAAAAATATTTCGTCAGGTGAATGTGTCGTTCTTTTTGGGTAATTAGAGGATAGCGTCTTCACTAAAGTTAATCTAGCAGGATTGTTTACTGGAATAACTAATGGGAACCTAGTGCATTTTATTGACACGATACCTTGGCATTTATAATTATTTACTAAACAAAAGGAGGGAGTGGGTGGCTGAATGGTTAGCATGCACACGCTGTATCATATGGCCTGCCATTGGGTCAACTGGTTGGGTTTCAAATCCCCAGTTGTACATGGCAAGGAGTACGGTCGCATGTCCAACTTCGTGGGTTTTCTTCAGGTACTCCGGTTTCCTCCCACTGCCAAAGACCCCTACGGGCAAGCGAATTATTGAAATGAAATTAAACCCATATGTTAGTCCCGAAATGACCTAGTTTGTGTCGAGTGGACGTTAAACCCCATTTCTCTCTCTCTCTCTCTCTTTCCTAAACAAACCAGACCTGAAAACAAAGAAATGAAATGGAATGGGGTTTAACGTCCTACTGTTCTGCTCATAAACTTGGCTAAAGCAGTCGGACATACGCCATACAGTATGCTATGAGGGAAATTTTGCCCGGGCAAGGGATCTTTTACGTGTACGTCAATGTGCACACGGGACTACGATTTCGTCCTATTCGAACGACTAGACAGCTGTACTTGTCAGGCCCTCCCTCCTGCATCACTGACAAGGTGGAAAACGCGCCGGAAAATCTGGGATCGAACACCCGACCTCCAGACTAGCGAGTCAGCGTCTTACCCACTTAGCCACCGCGATTTCCTATAATCGAAGAACATCATTATGAGATTAAATATAAAGGATATGAACATAAGAAAAAAAATTATAATCTAATTAATTAGTCATAGCTGCAACCTACCTTTTTTCTCGGGTCGCCTTCATTAGTATCGTCGCAATTAGAGACATCTTTTAGCCAAACTATATGTACAATACGAGAATAGGTATATATCAGTACTACTAAAGGGATAAAATATTGAAGGACCATTATTGTTAAAGTGTACGAAAATCTATCACTATTTGCAGACCAATCTTCAGAGCAATAAAGAGTGGTGCTATTATCATCGGTATCCGTGTATGGAATAACTCGTGATGTAATTGCCGTCGGGAGAGGCGTTAAAAACGATAGTATCCAACAGAGGAATATGACCCACACAGATTTCTTCTTTGATAGCCTTCTTAAAAACGGATGATTGATGGCCATGTATCGCTCGATGCTTATTGCTAACATAGTGTAAGCACTTAAAAATACTACCACAGCTTGGATATAAGTTAAGGCTGGACAAAAGGGGTGCCCATAAGGCCAGTGCCCCACCAGACTAGCCACAAATGTAAACGGTATACACACAATTGCCATAAGCATATCACTTAATGCAAGACTTGCAATAAAAAAGTTGGTAACTGTTCGCATGTGTCTCTTAGAAAACACCAAATAACAAACACATCCGTTTCCGACAACTGCGACAAAACAAATAATACCATACAAAAATATCATTAGCGATTCCGAAACACTTAAAGTGAATATTTCACTTGTATTTGTAAAGTTTGTGACGATAGAGGACTCCATGATTGTCTTTCTTAACTTTCTTCGACCAGTTCACCTCTGTCAGTCAGTCGTGTAAACGATCGATTCCAAATGACAACTGATTGGTACGTAGTCGTACTATGGAACATAGCAGTATCATAGAACATATTAGGATCACGTGTACGATAGAGAGGCGAGTAGGAATCACGCTGCATTATAACTGATAGCTAATGTTAAAGAGAAAGAGAGAGAGCAATGGGGTTTAACGTCCACTTGACACAAACTATGTCATTTCGGGACTAACATATGGTTTAATTTTATTTTAATAATTCGCTTAAACAATGAAAGAGAGAGAGGGAGAGAAGGGGGAGAAATGGAGTTTAACGTCCACTCGACTTAAACTATGTCATTTCGGGACTAACATATGGTTTTAATTTGTTTTTTTTTTAATGATTTGCTTGGCGTAGGGGTCTTTAGCAGTGGGAGGAAATGGCCTAGTTTGTGTCGAGTGGGTGTTAAACCCCATTTCTCTCTATTTAGCTCCTAAATAATGCATCTTCAACAATCGCTAAGGCGTTCCTTTTGTAATTCGTGAATAACCTTACCCAATATCACAGACGCCGTTTTAAACATAAACTTATAGTGTACCCTCCCCTTTATAGAGTTATAGGGGATGCTCGATTCATAGTTCCGGAATTGAATTCCAGAACTGGTGTCAATCGAGTGAAAAGGGGAATTTCGGAGTACAACGCATGCGTCGGCTGTATAAAAAATATCCCAACCAATCATAACAGCTGAAACATATTTTTTACCTAGGAATACGTCACGATTCTACTCACTCCACCTCAGCTGTCGGGACTGGAAATCTGATAACTTTTTAATTCTGGGTAAAATGTCATATAAAAACATTCGTCAATAAACAAAGTTTTTTGTCGAAGATTCGTCGACAATCAAAAATGAAAAGTAGCGCAGCTATGTGCCTTGTCTCCGGCTATGTCAAAATGCACCATATCTTAAAATCCGATGATTTTTGTTAATATTACGGCAATATATAAAAAAAACCCGACATATTCGGTGATTTCGCATTGTCGCAGAATGCCGGAAATAGCTTTAATCTCTAAGTCACAATGATACAATGAAATTGGGAAGAAAAATAAGAAGAATAATAACTAGATCTTCTAGCCAGATATCAAAGCCTTCATATTCACGATCAGTTTCTTTCACATGTCATGGGTCATGTAAAGAATCTCGGAAAGGAAAAAGAATTTTAACGGGAAACACTTCAACCGGGCAAAATTTGCCGTAATTTGTTTCGAATTAAATCGGTCAAAACAAACAAGCATCACTACCCATCAGATGTTATGGATTTTGTCAACAATCTTAAAGAGAATAGAATTATTTACTATGTTATCAGGGTAAACATTTTAACCGGGCAAAATTTCCGTTTTAACAGTTTAAGTTGCGCAGTACCTTTGGTTAGCAACCGATTTTGACAAAACTTTAAAAATACGCTCCCACTAGCTGAATTAATCGTTTGCGATCAAAATTTGGCCAGATTTGATAGCTCTCCGCTTTTCTAAAAATAAAATGGAATAACATCACTTTAAAAATAATAATTAGCCACCAACTGACTAAATTATAACGAGATATTTCAACCAGGCATCACTTCACGTCAGATGGTCGCGATATTATCAAGAGTCTTAAAAAGAAAAAAAAAAAAATATTAAAATCGTCCAAAAGGTCGCTGATTTATAATGAGAAACATTTCAACCGGGCAAAATTTTCCGTTTAACATTTTATAAGTTGCATAGAATTGGTTAACAACCGATTTTGATAAAACCTTCAAAAAAGCACCTAAATATGAAAGCTTAATAAGAATAATTCGAACAAAAACACAGTGTGAAACCCTAATAATAAGAATAATCCGAAAAAAAACAATAGGTATAAGTTTGTGGTCTTTTCGTTGGCTATAAGTATATATTCCGCATGGCATCTCCGAGAATTCAACTTTATTGGACAGCTAACCGCACGTTCGAATCTAAATTAAAATTTCACCTTTTATCATGGTACGTTTTCCCGCTTTTTACACATAATTTGAATTTATTCTCATTCATACATTTTTAACACGAAAAATCCGACACAGTTAAAAAAAATACCATTGCGATTAAGCTACCCGCCATATTGCAAGGCACACTGTGTCATTTTCAGCCTTCCTTCATGACCTAATACTGACCCACACACTATCTCGCGAATTTAAAAGTGTCATTCAGTTCTAAAATTACCTTGGGCATTTTCTTTACCCTAAAGCCTAAACGCTACTCGCGATCTTCATACATGTACGTTTCTTACCACCATTAAACACCATTAATACATATACAGGTACATTACATTCATGGACAAGCAAACATCAAGTCTGCAACCTCCCTATGGACTTCCAAAATATAATTACGACCAAAGTAGAATAATTCTCATGACGTTTTGTGTCAACTTCGCATGACGCATATTTTCGTCTCTGCTACGTAATTTCAGGGTCGATATCCGTGACAGTACGAGGACAGATGTGACTATAGTAGTCCAAAAAAGCAAGGCCTGTGACACTATACCGCCAATCTGGAACCAACTTTGACTTCACGTTGTGTCTGTGATCTATTAACTCTAGAACACTTTGGTGGTTAATTCTGTTTTATATTCAGAATACAACGTTTATATACAGGAAACTACACACAGAGCTATGACATAAAGCTACAAATAAGTTTTCTGTCTCGTATCTTGTGTTTTGCATAGATATGCATAGATAGAATTTATTACAACCAAATTGTTTTGTCACCCAACCAAAACCATTTAGGAGTGTACAAACACGTCTATGCGTCTGTACAACTGGGCAGTTCTGGGCTGAATAACCGTAGTAACCATATGTTAGTCCCGATATGACCTAGTTTGTGTCGAGTGGACGTTAAACCCCATCTCTCTCTCTCTCTCTCTCTCTCTGAAACATTTTCTACTGGATCTTTACCTGTCTGTACTCTAAGTTGTTTTCCATTTCGAACTGCTGCTTCCAAATATTTCTTAGATCCCCATATAACACCTCCAGACGATGTATGTGTAAAGGCCTTGTGCCAACATTCATCCACCAACCATTTATATGACATCTTGCGTATGCTATTATAAGCCTTTTTATGTTCATGAATTTTCCACCTGAAAACTTCATCCTCGACATGACTACGAACATTAACATAGTACCAATAAGCAGGGTTATATATTTCTTTTGTTGTGGTACCTTTGTGGCCAAGTAGAGGTGGCAAACTGGCAGATATCATTGATGCGTTGCTGGTAACAGTTTCAGCTTCAGCAGCTACATCTCCTATTAGATATAATGCACCGCCATTATTCAAAACATCGAAACAAGAAACGGTTTAACTGGTAGTTCCACGATGTAATTACTGTGTTTTCTTGTATATCAAGGTTTAGTCGCCATGCCGAGTTGTTTGTTTTGTTAATAAGATTGTGATCTAAATCCTCGTACGGTACTGCCCATACGCCAGATGATGGTGCTTGACTTGTATGAAGTGAGTAAATTGCTGAAGTAGTTTTTGCTTTATCAACAACTACCTTTAATGATTCTCCATTTTGTACAGAGGTCACTAGATCAGCAGAACTGCCAGATACAGTTTGACCTCCAGACTTTCACCATAAAACTTTCTTCCATGTACGGGTGTGGCAATAATCTGTAATGAATTATGCTATAGTAAGACATGTTACATTCATATTTCAATACTTCACCGGCTCCGTAGAATACGGGAACAATATTCCTATAATCGAAACGACGCCACTGATAGAACTACGACCATTATGGTACCAATACTTTTTTTTAGCTTAAACCCCTAGTCCTCAACAAAGAAGGGACAGCGGGGTGGTGGTGGGTGGTGGTGGTGATGAGGAGAGTGTGAGGGGTTTTGTAAGGAAGATGCAAATAAATTACCGGGTGTTTGAAGTTGACATTTTGAACCTGTAAAACCATTTAAACAATGACACATTCCACCAAAATAGGTCCCACCATTTTCACAATTTTCCTTTGGCGTTCGTCACTTCCGATTCACGAATCCTTTATTACTCCTCTATGGTAGCGATGATCTCTGTGTTAATATTATATTTGGAAAGTGTTTAATCAGTTCTATCACATATGCGATAATGACTGACACCAATATTGTCCTTTAAATACGTAATTAACAAGCAGATATCAACACATTAAATACGTAAATAATGATATTCCGAGAGTGAGAGAGAGAGAGATTGGGTTTTACGTCCACTCGATACAAACTAGGTCATTCCGGGACTATCATATGGTTGAATTTTATTTCAATAATTCGCTTGTGCGTAGGGGTCTTTAGCAGTGGTAGGAAAATCGGAGGCCCCGGAGAAAAACCACGCGGTTGGACAGGCGACCCTGCACCTTGTCACATACAACCGAGGATTCGAAAACATGCCACTGGACTCAATGGCAGGCTTTATGATACATCACGCACGTGCTAACCATTCGGCCATCCACCCACCCCACCCCCGCTAAATTAAATGCGTAATTAACACGTAAATAACAATAAATGAAATACCTAAATAACGATATGTCGACAGATTAAATACTAAAATAACGGTATGTCCGCAGATTAAATACGAAAATAACGGTATGTTCACAGATTAAATACGAAAATAACATATTAAATTCTTTAAACAGGCATTATGTAAAAGCTAAATCAGCTTGTTGCAGGTCTTTCTTTAGACCTTAAACGTTATATAAGTTATTAAACAAACAGTATACAAGAGCTAAATCTGCCTATTGTACGTCCTTCTTTATGTCTTAAGTGCTATAATTAGACATTCATTTTCATGGCAAGACCATAATCAATTTTCGATGCCATCGAATAGATCCGATTTTAAGTAGAATAGAACGGCTTGGCCATTCAATGATTCACTTTAAAAATGTTACAGCGAGGCTAGGCCTCGAACAACCAGTACGGTGGTTACAATCAGTGTACGTATCTTGTCAAATCCTCAATGGCTGATATCTTCGCGCGGAATAAAGTAATTTGAATGAAATTTTCAATATATTCATTTTTCATTAACTATGTTTGCAAGAACGGCCAGCTCTAAATCTTTCATAATGTACCTATAAATAGCAATATGTGAACTAAGTCTGATAAACCGCCCCCTAAATAAGGATTGGCCGATTGGTCAACGCGCATGCGTTGGAGCAGGCGTTGCGCCAGAAGGTCTATCGTTGATTCAAGTAGCGTGATTTCGATTCCCCGAATAAAATTGAACCATATTATGTCTGTCTAAGCCTAATTTAATTGTGTCGGAAGGACGTTATATAGGGATCGTAGGGTGCTGTGATAAGGCCCAGTTTCTGTAAATCCTGCTAATCTTGTTGGCGTATCAACACAATACTCTTGACTTGATGCAATTAGTAGCAGATAGTTCCAAATAAGTAGTGTTAGCACACTTTCGAATTGTGGATACATTTTTTCTATTATTTCGTATTATGTCCCCGGAAATCTAATTGATCTAAGATTGTACTGTTTTTCTGATATGGCAAGAACAATCTAAGCCGGATCCAGTGAACGAATTTCAATTTACCAAATAACAAACAACGTGATGTTATTTCAGTTAACTCACTGAATACGAACGAATTTTAATGGCAGCTCGACCGCTATGCGAAATTTGACCATTGGTGCCAGAGAGTGTACGTCAGCATCCAAGTATTACAGCCAGATTAAGTCCCCGTTGTTATCACGAGTGTCATTATTTAATAAATATGCATGTCATGACAACCAACACCAGTGAAACCTTCCCAATCGATTTGCAAAAATAAGCCTTTTATGTTAAAAGGTTAATGAGTCTTTCCACCGTGTAAAATATATCTGAGTAGTCCAAATGATATGAGGGTGGGGGATAACGTCCAATCAACACAAACTATGTAGCTTAAATCTAGAGTTACTTTCTTTCATGTCAAACAAGACTCGTTACCAAAGAGAGACAACCGGAATAAAACCATGATGTCAAACAGGATACAGCTCTTGTGAGATACTTTCAGGGTTGAACAGGTTTTGGCGCAGTCCAGGAAATTCGTCATCCGCCGATCCCGATGTCGGCTATTTCGCAGATCGTCTGATAAACTGCAAACCGGTTTGCGCCAGGACAAGAAAGGGGTGGTCGGCATTATTTTATAAACATAGGCTGTTATGACTTCTATTGACATGGCGTGTACAAAGTTGCTGGTTCAAAGGCTAATGCTAATGCTACTCGTGCACTTCATGCGTCCGAGACTTGCTTATGCATCTGAAGAAGTGCACTTATAAGCAAGCCTACGGACATTTACTGAGTGAGGTGTGATAGTAACGTCAGCTTACAATACCCAATATATACATATCATTGTTTAGTTCCTTCTTTGATTGGCATTTAGTAATTGAACATATTAACACAAGGTACAATTTTATGGATTCATAATTACTGAGTTTGATACTAAGCGACGTTTTGACGAGGATGCTCTCGTCTTTATCAAGCATTGTTTCGTTAATGAAAGTTCCCTTCAGTCGTGCATTACTTCATGCATTGAATATTTGAACGAAAGTATTAAAGATTCATGTTTACGAAAATATTTATAGGATAGTTATTTCCAATACAAATATGGCAAATTGGAGACGCCCAAGCTCATTGGATCAATACAGGATTCCCCGAGGCAAACACATGGCAAACTTGTCAGGCCACCTCTAACTGACAACCCAACGGCTTACTGTCTGTCAGCTTGGAGCGATTGTTATTTCTTATTCGAAGTTTTGGGAACATTGATGGATGTAAAAGTATAAAATATTCTGCAATTAAAAGGCGCAAAAAGACGTTGGCAGAAGATAATCAAAGAATGGCTAATGGACAGTACGTAACTACAAATACATTCTGAAAATGGACCCTCCCTCATTCAACTTAAGTGACAAACATGGCTTCTAAAATAGATTTTTTATATCCTGTGGTTTACTCGCGAATCAAATGTTTTGAGAGGTTCGATTATATTTCAATAATTGTAGGGGTCTTGTACAGTAGGAGGCCACCGTAGAAAACCCACGAGGTTTGAGAGGCGACCCTACTAATTGTCATGTACGAGAAGGGAATCGAAACAACGCCAGTTGACTCAATGAGAGACCTTATGATACAACGAGCTAACGGGCCATACTAACGCTTTGAGCGGGCGTTGGAGCAAATTTTGATAGATTAATTGATATGAATATCTTTTTATTCCAAATATGTGATCAAATCACGTAGTTTATACGCGGAAAGTCATCTTTAACACGATAGTCCAGAAATGATCTAGTTTGTGTCGAGTGGACGTTAAACCCCATTTCTCTCTCTCTCTTTCTCTTTGAACACGAGACACAGCCACCATCTTTTAGTAATGCGCTAATAAAAACAAGCATACATCATACAGTGTGCTCTTATATCAGGGGATATTTTACGTGCAGGCCTATATGTACACGGGGCTTCGGTTTGTCGCCCCATCCTAACGACTGGACACACCTGCCCTTGTCAGGTCCTTCGCCCTGCATCACTGATAAGGGAGAACACGCTGGAAAATCTGGATGAATCAGCAGGCATCGAACACCTTACCTTCAGGCTAGCGAGCTAGCGTCTTAACAACTTAGGCATCGTGACACCCTTATAAGGCGTAGGCTATATGCATGACAAATATTCTGATAACATTCGATTAATTGACCATGTGGGTTTAATTTCGACATGATACCTCTTACAACTGTCATTGATAAATGTAAATATTACATGTGTATTCAGGCCCGTAGCCAGCACATAAAATTGGGGGGGGGGGCTACTGAACTTTTTGAAGGGGCTGAAGATGTGGTCGGCTAAGAACACTCCTAAGAAATCATTATTTTTGGCGAAATAGTTGGGGGGGAGGGGCTAATTCGATTTTTTTTAACCCCCCCCCCCTCCGTGGCTACGGGCCCGTGTGTATTATGATAGGTAATGACAATATAAGGAAATGCGTTTGTTTCTCCAGATATGATAAAGACGATAGTTGAGCTTCTTCGAGTTTCAAGTTAGATAACTTTGACCATAAAGATCCAGAAATGACGTCATGCTTGAACAATTGTTTTAGATATTAACCATGTCAATCTGATTAAAATACAGATCTATGAATGGCTTTTGACCTTATGACGTCAAATATTGATTAATCAATCAGAGCAGAAGTAGGAGAACTCCTCAGCGACACAGTTCCTAAAACTCGTACCATAAATCCGACGATGTTACGAGTTGATAAAAATACGATTGACTTTAATATAATTTGATAGATATGATGTTTTAAAACTGTTAAAGCTCTATTCTTTAAAAGACCTTGAAATGAATGCAAATGGTTCGAAACATATGTATTATTATAATATGGATTTATATAAACCGAATTTCAGTCCATCGTTTTTGTTTATTTGTAAAATTATATGCAGCGGAGCTGCGGAAGTAAGCGAGTAGCTCGATCTGAATGGCAGTATGGCAGTTATTCTGTATTAACTACTCGGACGAATGGACTTGACGATTCGTGAAGCACCTTTGACTGGCATTTGCCAATAATGCGATGACTTTGGATGTTATCGTGTTACAGCCTTACAAATATTCCATTCCATATAGTTCGACTATAAGACAACTAAATCATTAAATATACATTTGATAAAGAGCTGGCAGTTTTCACTATAATAGTTAAAACTTAAGTAATGAAAGGGGAATTTGCAGACAATATCAGTCAAATTGATGCACTCTGAACCGAGATTTTCGGGATTGAAAATTCGCCATAGCCTGGATAATCATTACTAAAAAACATCGTCTCGGTTATCCATTTAATGATTAAAACATAGATGAAAATTGATCAGCAAATCGGATCTTAATCCAATAAATATCGTAGATTAGCGTTGACATCAACAGTTGATTATGGTCGGGATAAGTTAATTAATGTCTTATTATTAACTTAGATAACATTTCAGGCGTAAAGAAAGACCTGCAATAGGCATAATGCACTGCACCTGTTACCACTGTTAGTCGTGTATTTTGTACACGGTGAACAGGCCATTTACTGATTACACTTTTTTACTTCGACCGTTTCTTAGGACTTTGAATTTTGTCAAATGGTTTGATTTGTTCGCACTTAGCTTTATTTTATGATAACAATCTGTAAAACACATTCTCCAGTTATGCAGTTTAACATACAAAAACTGAAACGCATCCAAGCAGAAACACAAACTGAATCCATTATGACTAAAGAATCAATAGCACTTAACAATCTGCGAAAATAACACTTTCTATTTCTGTAGTTTAAACAAAATATGAAGTTCATTGTATAACCATTGAGTCAATAACACTTGCGAAAAAAACATTTTCCAATTCTTTGGTTTAAACAAAAATGGGAAGATTTTAAATGGATTCGAGCAGAATAAGACGTGGTTATCAAGTTTGGTCATTATTGTTGTTTTAATAAAATCATGTCTTGAGTGGATTGGGTAAGATGGAATTGGGCTTTGTGTCCTCTACTCGACACAAACATGGTTACTTCAATAAATAGCTTGATCGTGGGAATACTTTAGCAGTGGGAGGTTACTGTGGTAACCAGGTAAAACGCATGACATTGAACGGAATCGAAAGCACGCCACTTAAATAATAACACACCACCCACAAACTTGTATACATTAGTAGAACAAAAACATACAATGGCTAACAAGCATAAAAATACTTACAGGCATGGAGTATAAGACCATTGTCTTATACTTAAAAGCAGCTAGTATTGTTTATCTTCCTTAACTTCAGGGAGGGACATAATGTCATCAACTGGCGTTGTAACCTCGAGGGTTCTCTCCGGGTCCTCCGGTCGACCTCCACGGATAAAGACACCCACGCGTCAACGAATAAATGATTTAAAATTGAACGATGCGTTAGTCTCGAAATGACCTAGTTTGCGTTGAGTAGACGTTAAAACTCTAGTTCTCTCTCTACAGAATGCAATTAATATTTGTTACAGGAATATCATATTTATAGAGGTTGCATTTAAAACAGATTTAACTTAAATTATTACATTAAGTGCTAGAATAACTTCCGTTGAGCGCTAGTAGATCACTTATTTTGGTACATTCATTGTCACTTTTGGAGATATTTTTTAAAACGTTTAAGGACTCGTTTACAGAGTTGGTCATTGCATTGCAAGATTACATTCTATCCTATAGATGTGTCTGGCTTTGCGCATGGTGTGATGCTAACTTTTGGTGAAATTATAAACTGTAATTCCATATATAGAACAAGAAAGGGATAAATTATCTCTACGTACATATATGATTGCAACTTGTCAATAATATACAATAATTGGATATAGTTACAGAGAGAGAGAGAGAAATGGGGTTTAACGTCCACTCAACACAAACTAGGTCATTTTGGGACTAACATATGGTTTAATTTTATTTCAATTATTCGCTTGTGCGTAGGGGTCTTTAGCAGTGGGAGGAAACCGGAGTGCCCGGAGGAAACCCACGAGGTTGAGAAGGCGCCCCTATCTGCAATGCCACATACGCTCACACCAGGGCTCGAAACCACAGCCGCAAGCCAGAGGTGACCGGCCAGCTAGAGGTCGAAGCGCGGCACTCTAGACCACTAGGCCACCCCAACCCCCCTAGAGTTACAGAACAATGCGACTTTGCATACAGCTTTATAACAACAATAGGCCTTACTTTATTCAATTCACAATATGATTGTCGCTATTCGAAGAATGTGGTGAATCTTGTTGAAAAACACTAAACTTATTGAATAATATAACTAAGCCAAAGTAACATTTTCATATTTGGGGTCGCCTTCATTCACTTTCCTTTGCGTGTCCCCTTTCGCAAATTCGTAATGTATACCCGCGTAGGGTAAATCGTAATGCCCATTGTCTTTTGCCAGTTCGTAATCCGTACTTCCTACGGCATAATGACCAGCGTTTTTTTCCAAACCATACTGAACGGGACCGCTGTAGTCGATAATAGATATCGGCAGTAGATTTCTGTTTGCGTGGTTATTAATACCACGTAAATTATAATAATCAGGTGATGGATTCCCACTTCCGGTAACAGGTGGTTGACAACCACTTCCGGTCATTGGCAAGTGGTTGTAATTTCTGCTAGTAATGCTAGAGTTATTCCCCTTGAAATCATGTAGATGATTATATTCATCAGTTTTAACAACGCGTGATACTGGAGCGTGACCATTCGTGAATATAACGTTGTTATATCCGTCGGTGGGAGTTTCGTATCCTGGATTGGCTACAGCTGATGATGGATTCTTGAAACGTCTTCCAATACAATCCTGGATTAATCTTCTGCAATAAATAAGAAGGGATTGTTTACGCATATTTTATGTATTACATACAATGACATACCTGGAGTTTGTGCCAAACGGGACTGTCCTTGCATTTGTGTCTCTCACGTTACAAACAAATGAAATGAAATGATATGAAATATTGGAACTTCTTTAAAGGTCCCAGATGAAACATGGCTGCGCCCATACCGGACACAAATTGGCGACCTTTTTAGCTAGCGACCTATTCGACATATCCAGCTGTAAGGTAATGACGAAATTACACTTCTATTCTGAGCTCAAGGAATGGATAAAAAATAATATATTCTACTTTCATTTGATAGAAATAATGTTGGATTTTATTGGTTGGTAAATAGATGAGATAAGGCGACTGTTGTCTTTATTCTAAATATGTTTCCAACGAACAGGTTGCAGCTCGATCGGTCGAATAGGTCGCTTGCCGAATAGGTTCCCAATTTGTGTTCGGTTGCGCTCATGGTGTCTTGTTTGTGTGTAATAGCGTCGGCAAGTTTTCCTGTTAAACTGTTAAAGTAAATCGGTAGCCACGTGGCAAATGTATGGGCGTAGGTACATATCACTTACTGTCATACAGCTGAGACTAGATGTAGGTTCCGAAATCTGTCGAGATTTGCCGAGTGCTCCATGCTAAAGGGAGACAACCCTCATGTTTACCGTGTATAATAAGCTATGAGTATATATAACACCCCACTTACCGTTTAATAACCATCACTGCAATGATGATAATTATAACGACCAGGAATAAACATCCTATTACACTTCCAACAATTTCAGAGGTATCTATAAAACATTACATTAAAATACTCTATAATTTAGTACACATAACCAAGGGACCGAATGAATAGCCCTGGGCCCCCTTACAAACCGGGGGTTGGGATGGCCTAGTAGTCTAGAGTGCTGCGCTTCGACCTCTAGCTGGCCGGTCACCTCTGGCTTGTGGCTGTGGTTTCTATTCCTGGTGTGAGCGTATGTGGGTTTCCTCCGGGCACTCCGCTTTCCTCCCACCGTTAAAGACCCAAGCGAATTATTGAAATAAAATTAAACCATATGTAAGTCGCGAAATGACCAAGTC
Organism: Patella depressa; assembly: GCA_948474765.1. NCBI lineage: Eukaryota > Metazoa > Mollusca > Gastropoda > Patellidae > Patella > Patella depressa. The sequence goes on from OX419718.1 coordinate 1,833,529, forward strand.
TGTGTCGAGTGGACGTTAAACCCCATTTCACACTCTTTCTCTCCCTCTCTCTCTCTCTCTCTCTACATCATCGACAAATGGTAACTGGAAAAATTCCTACGACATTTCACGACCACGACTGACCTTGGGCCAACGTCTTACTAAGTCATCGTGGCTGCCATTCCGGAAAGATTTCTGAAATACAACATAATTCCTTTCAAAGCAAGTAAGAGAGAAATTGGGTTTAACGTACGTGTTTTCGCTTCAATTATACGTACCATTCCGTGCTGTAGACCGGAACGCTTCAGTTTGTCCGTTCACGATTGACTGGGTTGTTTTCCAGGAACCAGAAGACGTGATTTTGGTCGTGTTTATCATCGGTGGTATAGCCGTTGTACGTGACGTACGACGCCTGATGGAGGGCGTAGGAAAGATTTCTGAAATACAACATAATTCCTTTCAAAGCAATTAAGAGAGAAATTGGGTTTAACGTTCACTCGACAAAACCCCTGGAGAAAACCCCCGAAGTTGGACAGGGACCCCAATCCTTGTCACGTACAACATTTGAATCGACACCACGCCAGTTGACTCAATGACAGACCTTATGATACAGCCCGCACGTGCCAACTATTCGGAACTCCCCGACTTCAAATCAGTCAAACAATTAGATATCATAGTTAACTATATTTAAAATCACACAGTGATGCTCTTGAGGCACTGATCAGTCGGTCGGTTTAAGGGAGCCCACACGCCAATGGGCTCGTTTGCCCTGATCCAAACTTTCTCATATCACTTATGTGAAGGCTAAGGCGCCCCACCACTCTGCTGCGCCCCCACTTTTAAAATCTTACATACGGCCATGACTCAATCCCTTTCCAGAGGCGGATCCAGAGTGGGGGGTCCAACCTCCCCCCCCCCCTGCACAGCTACACGAAAAAAATAATGCCTTGCATCAATGAAATTACATCATAAAGTGATCCTACATCAGTATAAAAATGATTTTTCTGTTTAAAAAGCTCAATTTGTATGTATGCCTATGTAATTTAGACACGATGATTTCCGTGACAGAAACCTGGCAAACCCCCTCCTGCAAAAATTCCCAGTATACTCGATTCGCTACAGGCCTTCGGCAACTTTAATAAGGACGTGGAAAGAAATCACTGTCTAATTTGAATTTCTAAAGTTAATTGTATTCCATCGTCCCGTCTTGGAATTTACCTGGACACCGGCAGTTTGTCCTATTCTTCACTGCCAAAATCTTCAGTACATACTGTTCTGCTCCCACTGGGCAAATGGAAACGAGCATACGTCATACAATGTGCTATGATAGCACACCCGCCCCCGCGGCAATCTCCCGCATCTAATCCCAACTGTCAGAGTGTCTTTAAACGTTTTAATTTGAATTTGAAAATAATTTTTTGCCAATTTCTCAACTGGCAATAGTGAATTATAGGATTATTCTTTAACAAGGTAGGACTTTTTATAGATACCATTTATTTTAAGGTTTTATATACTTTAATATATTTTTAAAATATGATTTAAAAATATGAAATTACAGCTTTAAGCATCATCTCTCTCTGTTTGACATGGGTGAGTGTGTACCGAAGTTTAGATTGTTAAGATGTGTGTAAGAAAGCTTTTTATAGTGTACAAAATATGAAACGACTTTGTCGGTGGCGCAATAGACCCTTGGGTCCTAGACCTAGGCCTTCAAAGCGTATGTATAAAACCGGCTCTGATTTCCCCTTTAGCTAGTCAACTATAAGCTATAATGTACATAGCTCTTCTTCGTAATTAATTAACAGAGTGGGAAATGACGTCTTGAACACAGGTAGAAACACAAACTAAGTAAATTCGGGCCTCGGGGACTAGATTTAGGGTTCTTTAGTCGTGTGTGTGTGAGTGGCCCGGGAGGGGGGCGGGGATGCGTAGGGGGAACAAGACCCACAAGTTTGAACAGGTGACCCTATCATTACCTACACTGCCACAGTCCCCCGAAATAATGCAGCCGAATTTGACTACCATAGGTGAGTCACGAGTGTTAATTGGGCTTGGAAATGCTCGTACGCGAAGTAAGCACCCGATTATCCTAACCTCCCGGAAGAAAATGAACCATTACCTTTATAACAACCATAGTCTATGCGAGTAAAGATGTAGCTGTAGGGACGTGGATGATACACAGTGTTGTATAATGGATACACATGCGTCGGTGACTGGAACAAGCATGCTTGCTGTTTGTTGCACTGGTGTAACAATTTTACGAAGGCTGCAAAGCCGAAATTCTCTTGACGTGCGTTTCGAACAATATCCATAATATTCGAACTGCAATCGATTCGTCCATTCACGTATTCTTCCAGATAGTTCATCGTTGCATACCCATACAAAGCGGATATAATATGAAGAGTTTCGCCTGGATAACAAGACAGATGATGTGTGGAACAATCAGCATACCTATCACCAGCATACACGTAACTCGATTTATTTCTCGTCTCTGTCAAATAATAAAAAAACAAATGAGGAATGCCAAGCAAATAGTAAGGATGAAGTTCATCTAATTGCTCCCAAAATATATAATACACATTAATTTTTTCCCAAATTTTGAAAATGCATGCAGACTGAAAGTAATTTGTATTTAGCTGTAATAGCTGTAAAATTCTGAATTGTACATTGTCGTGGACATTAAATGAAAAAGAATGTGGTTTAACGTCCTACTGATTTGCCCCGACTAAGCTAATGAAAACAGGCATACGCCATATAGTGTGCTATGAGGGAAAACATTCCCGGACAGCAGCGCTACGACCTACAGCTCTCCATGTCAGCGCCCTTACTGCACCACTGACAAGGGGAGACCACGATGTACTTTCACCGCTAACACCGGGAACGAATCCTCCACCTTCAGCGCCTTGCTCAATAAGCCACCGTATCTCCAAACTTTATCGTGAAGACAATAAAATAATTAAAATTTATTACCTCTGGCACAGTCATATTGTATGTGAGTAAAATTATAATATTGGGTGCAGCCAAAATACCAGGTCATGGGTGATTTATAATAGCATGATTGTTGGCCGTGGCACTGTCGTAGCAAGCCCTCCTGGTGTAGCTCGTTAAATGGCTGTTCACATTTTTGGATATACCTCGTAGCATTATAACAGCAATGCCTTAGCCCAGCTCCATACGCTCCGGGGTTAGTATACCCATAGAATGCCGATATATTGTGAATAGTGTTGCCCGGTGTACAGTAGAGATGATGTGTGGAACAACTGAAGGAACTCTCTTGTGTACAAGCATAACTCGATCTACCAGCTGCTTCTGTAAATTCAAATATATACTATCAATTAGTCAAGACAACTCACAGTCAATCCGAATAACCCAGTGGTTCTAAACCTTTTTTGCCAACGGCAGACCTTGGAACACATGAAAAAATAGCGGCACACCTGGCTAAATATATAGGAAAATTTTTGAATTTTTCAAAATTAAAACATGGCAAGTCACTGACGGCATACAAGCGTAGATACAGACTATTCATAGACACATCGAATGACTCCTACTAGATAAAGAAAAACACAGCTATGAACTTACAGTGAATACTCAATTAGGATCATGCGGTTTTTTGCATTTTCTTAGTGTGCCGTTGAGAACCACTGGAATAAACAGAAACATCATTAGGCATCATGTGAAGGTAGAACCACATAATTTCTGTTTACTGTACAGCGCAGTGGACGCTTACGGCTCCCCCCCCCCCCCCTCCATCTATTCACTTGATTTGATATTTGTTTATTTTTTACAATGTCTCTTTTCTGTCTTGTACGCAGGTTTATCTTGTAGATAACAAATCTAAAATGCTTAATTCAAAAATCTAATTAAAACCTTGTAATATTTTTTCGGTTTTATTATACTTTTCTTACAGTCACCTGCTTGTCTAGATTAATAACGTCGAATATAAAGCCTCGGAATATGGGAGCACCAAAATCGTCTAAGTGCTTATATGTCCTGTACGGATCTTAATTCTTCCCGGAGTCCCGCGGGCAAAATCGGAAAAAATCCTGTAGCTCGTCTCGTTCTACCAAATCAAAAATGGATAACGGAAATATCTCGTTTACGTATGTTGTGAAGCAATAGTATGTTTATGTTTAGTAAACATTCTGCGTATGCATGATGAACTCAAGTAAGACAAGATCGTGTGTAGTTTTTTAAAAAAGGGGGGTATTAACACCTAGGTTGTTTTCAGCCGATCAGCTGGCTCGGTTGATTTGTCACCACTGACGCGTGACTAAATTCGTACGTCATTTCGGACCTGACGAGGCATATATGTATTTTAAAAATCTGCTGTAGCTTTGGAAGCAAACCGGAAAATTTGTAGTAAACCCAAGAAGTAAGATACACCAACAGCCATAACCCACGTTGTAATATTCTTGTTGAGGACAGACAGGGTAAAATAGTGAGTTTAGTGAAGAGGCGAGAAGTTGACAACAGCGTGGAACTGCACGAGATTTAATACTTCCGGTTATCCCATAATATTTCATAACATAACGTCATGCGTCCTTATTTAGATAATTGGTTGACATACGTCATGCAAAATGGTCGCTTCAAAACCAAGAGAATTGAAATGAAATGGGGTTTAACGTCTTACACTTTTGCACCTAACCTGGGCTAATGGAAGATGGGCATACGCCATACATAGTGCTATGTGGGAAATTTTGCCAGGGCAGCGGCGCCACGGCCTACTCTTATATCGAATTCTAAATGCCAAGGGATCTTTTACGTGCACTCCAATGTGCACAAGGGACCTCGGTTTTTCGTACCATCCGAACGACTAGGCAGCTGTCCTTGTCAGGCCCTCCTTCTGCATCACTGACAAGGGGAAATCAGATTTTACTTTGTGACAGATCTTATAGTCTGCGACTCGTATGTTATACCTCTTCGCTAACCGTCATCATTATGTTGTTGTTGTTTTCTCATTGCAACTTTAACGTTCACCGTTAACCTTAAATTATTGCCTAATGACGTTCATCCTCGATATCTTTTGCGTGTAATAAACAGAGCTATGTTTTTGAACATGTGAAACGGGGAGAGAGAGAAATGGGGTTTAACGTCCACTCAACACAAACTAGGTCATTTCGGGACTAACATATGGTTTCAATTTTATTTCAATAATTCGCTTGCGCGTAGGGGTCTTTAGAAGGCGCCCCTATCTCCATGCCTCATACGCTCACACCAGGGCTCGAAACCACAGCCGCAAGCCAGAGGTGACCGGCCAGCTAGAGGTCGAAGCGCGGCACTCTAAACCACTAGGCCATCCCAACCCCCGAACATGTGAAACGAAATGAAATGAAATCGGGTTTAACGTTCTATACCGACCGGCCTAATGTAGAAGGACATACGCCATATAGGGGCATTACTCTTATTTCGAATTTAAGGGTTCTTTTACGCGCACGCCTATCTGTACACAGGCCCTTGATTTTGTTCCATCCGAACGACTAGACACTGTTCGTATGTATGAAAGTCTGCCCGGACAGAGAAACTACGCGGGATCTCGTTTTTCTACACATTTACACAACATAAGCCTTGTACCCCTTTCTTAACGGGGAGGGGATGGGGGTTATAGCGTGCGCGTTGTATCATTAGGTCTGCTATCATCGATTCAAGTGGCGTGATTTCGATTCCACGGTTGTACGTGACAAGGAGTAGAATCGCCTGTCCAACCTCTTCGGTTTTCTCCGGGTCCTCCGTATTCCGTCCACACCGCGAAAAGATCCCTACGCGCACACTATTTTAAATAAAAAATTTGACATGTTAGTTCAGAAATAACCTCGTTTGTGTTGAGTGAACGTTACCCCTCTCTCTCTCTCTCTCTTATTCTCTCTCCGTCGCTCGCCGTATACAAAATCGAAAACTATCAAAACCTAAACCTCGCGTTTCATATAACTGTGTGGAGTTTTTTTTCGGTTTTTTTTTTGTTAACGGGGTGTATGGAAGAAGTAGACAAGTTGACATGGAAGAAAGAGTTGTCTCGAACCACCGGTGATATCATATATATTAGATTATAAATAATCATATCTCTGGTCTATTGGGTGGTGTGCGTATATGTCTATGCGGGTATTTTTTTATGATCTACTTTTGATCTAGTAGTGCAAGAATGTAAAGTGTTTTATCCAACTATTGCGTAATATATCTTTAAAGGGGCTAAACCTCTAACATAATATTTTCCATAAAATTAGAAATTTAAAACACGAAATAAAATTCATTGGTCGATACCAACAAATATTTAAGACACAGTGGAAATTTTAAAATCTATACACGAGGCGTGTATTCTATGGTCTCTGGAACTGCCTGTAAACCCGAAATTGTTTCGAGCATTTCGGGCTCTGCCCCCTAACTGTCATCAAGCCCGTACGCTAATATGCTTTCTTCCCACTGCTACAGACCTCTGCCTCTTTTTTTATTCCACTTGTCCATGATGTCACCTAAGCACAAGTTAACTGTATTGGTCCTCGGATCAAATGCGCATCTGATTAAATAACATTTTTTTTATTGGGGCATTTGGCTCCCATTATTGGGACGGGGTTGCGGGTTATTAATCTGGGATAAACTATAACCTGAAACCCGCAACATCAAGAAGCAACGTTGTGAGCTGTAACAAAACCATAAAAACAAATGAAAGAGTATAAACAATTTGTTTTGCATACTATGTAGTGACGACAGAGGAAATAAAATGGGGTTTAACGGACTAATTTTTAAAAGGCCAAGGGTTATTTTATGTGCACCCCAATGTGTACACTGGACATCGGATTTCCGTACCACCCGATCAACTAAATACAGTATTCGCCTGACAGTTCGCCTTGTACCATTGACAATGAGTAACCGCGCCACAAAATCCCCGAGAGACCTTTCACGGCCAACGCAGGGAACGAACCTTCGATCTGCTGGTTAATGAACCAACATCTTACTCACTGAACCATCATGGCCCCCGTAGTGAAAACCATAGAGACTAAACCAGTGGTTCTCAACCTTTTTTGCCAACGGCACACCTTGGAACACATGAAAAAATAGCAGCACACCTGGCTAAATACATAGGAAAAATATTTGAATTTTGCAAAATTATAACATTGGCAAGTCGCCGACGGCATACAACCGTAGACACAGGCTATTCATACAAACATCGAATGACTAGATAAAATAAAACACAGATATGAACTTATAGTGAGTACTCAATTAGGATCATGCGGTTTTTTGCATTTTCTTAGTGTGCCGCCGTTAAAAAGTTCGCGGTACACTTAGGAAGATTTTTCGTCACACAGGTGTGCCTCGGTATTCGGGTTTATACCCCCATTTCACTGGGCCACGGAAGACTTGCGGAAGGAAATTCGCAAGTCTTTCCTCTCACACCGTATGGCTCCGCCAGTAAGCGCAGTGAATCCGTAGTCCTTCATCGTCGTCCACAGACTTTTGCGAGCCCAAATTGTTCCGCGAACGTTCCTTTAAATATATAATTTGAGGAAAGATTTCCCGTGCTCTTCCACAATTAAACCGGGATCGATCCGAGAGTCTTCCGCTGTTATTCCGTATATAAACGTAGTTGCCGCAAGTGGTCCGCATGTATACCACCGGCATTCCGTCACTACCTCGACGGCAGAGCTGCGGGAAAAAAATCACGAGAAAATTGCGGAACACATGGGAATGAGCACGGAACACATAAGGATAATTTACGGGTCACATTCGATAGTAGAGTAGCGGTATAACGTTTGCGGACAATTTTGGGCGCGCGGAAGGCTGCGGATGATGTGGAATTAATACGGATTCACTGCGCTTCCTATTGGAACAATACGGTACAACAGGAAAGACATGCGGTACTTTGCGGTATAATTGTGGATTTGCTTCCGCAAGTCTTCCGCAGTCTAGTGAAATGGGGATATAAGTCCGTGCTTTCTGTCTTCAAAACAATGATTTTATCGGCGGAATCCGGTGTCATCCTTTGATTTTTACCGATTTTCCTCAGGTACGTCGCGATTGGTCCGAGACGAAACGCGGTTGCCGAATATGGTCCGCACTTGTTCCGCAGTCATTCCGAAATTCTACCTTGCCAAAAGGATTAAAACCGCCAGTTACCGCAGTTATCCCGCGTATTTTCCGCCATTGCCGAGTGTAGCCCGCAAGTTGTCCGGATATCTTGCGTGACGATCCGGGCGCATTCCTAAGTGTTCCGGAGTTTCTACGCCGCTTCGCCGTGATTTGTACCGTAGTTTACCCGTATGTGTTCCGAAAATACCGTGACTGTTCCGAAGGTATTCCGAGAGCGTGTGAAATGGACATTTTCCGTGGATATTTGTTCCCACTTATCGGCGTAAAAATGCCGAAGCTCTTCCGCAAAAGCCATTCCGCGGAAGTCCGTGAGTACCGTAGCTTTCCGCAGCTCAGTGAAATGGGGGTATAAGATCCACTAGATTACATGTAAACTAACCTGCAAGCAATGGTAGAAGAATAAGAAGAAACTCAAGAGCCACGTCCTTCATATTTTCTCTACGTTTACACAATTCACGCTATCTAGTGAAAACCATATACAAAACTAAGCAATGGTAGAAGAATAAAAAGAACCGTATCCTTCGTAGTTTCTCTCCGTTTACACAATTCACGCTATCTATGTATCCTATCTATAAACACTATCGTTAGTCATCATTGCACCGAAAAACGTGAGTTTACCTTTCATAAATCTTTCAAACTTATCTAAAACCACTTAAGTCCTCCGACTGTTCTTCTTGGCAACCAGATAACGATGTATGAGTCAATTCGTAACAAAAAATCTTATTGGTGGTTAAAGAAACATTATGTAAGATTTTAGATAAAGAACTAACCATTCTCGCTATAATAATTCGAAAGTAGATAATGTAAAATTAATAATTTGAAGATTTCATTCAAATTATTCTATTACGAGCGAAGATATTAGTCGTTGAAGGTTTGACAAGACGTGTGCAATAATTTCAAACACCGTAATGGTTCTTCGAAGCTATGTCCCGCTCCTTCAGTTTTTAATTAAATCAAAATATGGCTAAACCGTTTTAATCTATTTAATATCGGATAAATCAAATGCCATCGAGGCTGGATTATGATCTGGATCACTTGACAATGTCTAATTAATAATTTAGATAACGTATAATAAAGACCTGTAATAGGCAGATTTAGCTCTTGCACGCGAATGTGTACACGGGACCTCGTTTTTTTTTCGCCCCATCCGAACGACTAGAATCTGTCGTAGACAGCTGTGCTTGTCAAGCCCTCCGTTATGCATAACTGCCAAAGGAAAACCACTCCTGAAAACAATCTAGATGAACTTACTGCCAAGGGAAAACCACTCCTGAAAATCTAGATGAATCGAACACCCGACCTCCAGGCTAGCGAGCCAGTGAGCCACCCTCGCAGAAGGAAAACAAAGGTTAATATTGTGAGCTTACTAACATGCACCGATGTAGACCCCAGGTGATTGCAGCACCTAGCGAATATTCACTGTTGATCAGATAGTCTTGTTGCGACAACCTTGGATTTATGAACAGACTAACAGTGGAGGTGCCCACAGGCGGGGAACATACCCCGATAAAGCGACAATAGCGGATCATGATGTTTATTGGTAGCTACCTGACATTGATCTTGTATCATTATGTATTTATATAACAACTTTTATAGATATCTAGGGCTATTCTGATCAAAACAGTAAACAGCTTTCCTTGCCACACCCTGTATCCAGCATCACTGACAAGCAGACAAAAGACAAATCAGTGCCCTGACAAAATGACCGACACCAGAGGTTTAGTGCCTGACAAAGCCAGAATTTGTGACTGACATTTTCAGTGACAGGTACCTTATTTCAAGGCTCGCTGATGACCATTCTCCGCCAACACCAGGAGCGAAACCTTGACCTCCAGTCTAGTCAACCAGCGTCTTACTCACATATCCACCGTAGTTTGAAAATTTAAGAACTTGCGACTTACGGCTGAGTTACTGGGTTCTTTAGAACAGATAATGCAAGTAATATAGCTGGTGATCATATTTATTAAATATTGTTTTGGGGAAACATGACGAAATGTGGTAGGAGTGGAGCATGTGTGATAGAAACCCAATCCTCGTGAGGTCCAGTGAGCGGACGGAGAGTTGGTGCTTGCGGTTGTGTCCAATCCCATTAACTGGTCCTTTCCCCTATAATCCGTATTACATAACCTGTCCACGGCCAATGTTAACAATAAGGGAGAAAATTCTGTAACTCAATATCATCCAGTCTTCGACGACATTACAAACACGACATTCTGGTCAGTTTAAATCTTACCGGGAAAAGATGTCCCTCTGATATCCAAGCGCCATTTGTAATGAAGCGACTTAATTTGGACTGTGTGCCTATTTTGCTGAGCATAATTGATTGGACATTCCAGTAAAAAACAGAAACGATTGAATGTAAATTAGTTTATATACCTTCATGATCATATTACATTATTAATATTAAATGCGTTGAGACCCATTTGTGTTAATTTATATGCCAACGAAGAAAAGGAAAGGGAGAGAGGGGGGGGGGGCTTAACGTCCATACGACACAAACTAGGTCATTTGGGGATTAACATGGTTTATTTTATTTCAATATTTAGACCCTACTCTTTGTCGCGTACAACCGGGATTTCCAAACCACGCCAGTTGACTCAATGACAGGCTTTATGATAAAGCGCACGCAAACACGCGCTTACCAGTCGGCCACCCCCACCCCACCCCCCATCAACGAATAGAGATATATAATATATATCCCCTTTAAAAGAAAAAATAATACATCATGTATAAAGGGCTCCGAAGCATACGAAACTTACGCGGTCTGTCTCCATTATCTCTGCCCGACAACAGACACGGAACTGGTTGATCTACATTTTGATTCCGAAATTTAATTCACTCAGAATACTTCGAGTATTTTAAGATATTCGGATCGTTTCGAATGAGAAAGACTTTCTTAACAAAATATTGTGAGAATTTATCAGCGAGATCTTTTGTATTGACATATTCAGAAAATACAAAGTGTGCGGTACTTCGATCTATCAGTGAGACTTTTATCACTATAAGTAGGGGTGTTCCCACTTTGCCGGCAGGCTTTGATGTCAAATGTTGCCGCTAATCCGTGATTATTTTAATTATTTATTCAAAGATGAATTATGTAAGCGCTATATCTGCCTATTGCCCCCAAATGTTTTATAAATCATTAATTAGACATTTATTCACACGCCAAAACCATAATCAACTCTCCAGAACATCAGATTTTCAACGGATTTAAACACGCAACTTAATAATTTAATTAAAGACTTAGATAATCGAGACTTAGCATATTATTGTACACGATCGCAATTAATAATTTAATTGTAAACTGGATAACAGAGACTTTGTTTATTATATATCAATGGGAGCAATGACACGGGAGACCATTTTCATTATCTGTGGGGGTTGGATGGCAGAATGGTTAGCGCGCTGTATCATACGGCCTGCTATTGAGTCAACTGACGTGGTTTCGAATCCCGGATTACATGGCAAGCTATATTTTCGGTTCATAGTGGATCAATTTGACTGAAATTTCCAGAGAATTGCCTTAACATCATTTAGTGAGAACTGACAACTCGTTATCTAATCTCCCGTAATGTATCTTTAAGTTAATATCCCTAACAAAAATAAATATCGTGGACAATAATTAGTTTCTCGCATATGATAACTGTAAAACTATCTGTTGAATGTGGCAATCGTCGGCAGTAGAAATGGAATAAGATCAGATATTCAAGCCGGAACATACGGTTGGTCACTCAATATCTTAATTGAGCCTTAAAAGTAGATACCCGAAAGACGTCTTGTTTTCCAAGTTATCCTGCCAATGCTACGTGGATTGATAATCAGCTCCTGACCTTTTGCCGTGTAGGTTACTGCGACTGCAGACAGGATCATCCAAGTACCACCAGCCTCCACCGAAAAGAACTGGACAATTGTAATTTGTGAAGTCTCGATCAAAAGTTGAAAATGGCCTCCCGTTTATACTGTATGATCCATTGGTCAATGAATCTCCACAGTATGTGGGCCTGTTAACATAGCCTCCAATTGACAGGCGGTAATTATCTGTCTTGTCTGCAATATTTTCAATTCCATAGAAACTTGTACACAACGGACCGTCAAGGAAATGGAAGATTGGACTCAATCCAGTTATTCGATCATGGAGTTTAACAAGATTATAGATATTATCCAAGCCAATGAAATAACTTCCTAGTGGATTTCCAAACCCTTTCGATTCGAAAGTTTCGAATATTCGTCGAAAGTTCGGTTAAAGTCTAATTCCAGGCAATGTAAGCCTCTATACAGAAGCAGTGTCCACGTGTAACGACATACTACCTCTATAATCGGACCATTAACCGACGGTTGAATAAACGATAACACGTGTGCCTCCAGTGGTAGCAAAGCCTGTGTGGATCCTTCATAGCAATCTGAAACAAACAAAGTTGGTGTCAATAATGTCATTCACATACAATTGCGACATAACAGTTGGTGTTTAAATTGGAAGAAGTATGAAGGTGGCTTTTAAAAAAATAAATTGAGCAGACCCCGCTATTATGTGGATCTATATATTCTGAGTTTCAGAATAATTTCAGATTAACACTCTTCAAAAATTTTAATTTGGGCCTCGTTTCTTATGAGTGTTTTGATAAAGATGGTCAGAAAAAGCGTTGAACACACCCACATAGCAGCTATGTTAGGGTGACCCGTGCACTTTACAGAAAGTTGGACTCGACACGGCTAATGTGCAAGCTTTGGTGGCTGGGTCTCGAGGCTATCTATAGCCAGCCGTGGAGTCTATGAGACTATAAATAGCCATTGCACGTGCACTTCTCTACAAATCGATCAACTATTACAGCCGTAAAAAATCTATTGTTGACGATTTTTAATAGCAGTAAAATTTAGCTTCTTGGTTATAACAGCACTTTTAGAAATTACGTTCGTTTTATTTTTTAAATTGCTTTATCATTAACTGTACCGTTAGGAGCGGCATCTTTTGGTTTAGTACAAATAATATCTCTGAAAGACTTTCGTTAGCAAGATGATATTAGCAGTAGTTTCATTTTACTTTTACACGGTTCTTAAAACAATTGTTGAGTTGTCTAACGTGCGTATTTCTAAATTCAATTTAGAAATTCCAGCTTTCTGTTATGTTTCGTAAATCTGTCAGTCAGACGTAGAATGGTCGGTAGACTGGTTAAGCGAGACTAATTTCAAAACAAGGGCACGTAACTTATATTTTACTCAAAAGTGTCGGAGCCAGTTTTCAGTATATTATTTATAGATGGGTAAATGGTCATAGCTTATTAAGTACAACATGATCGTTGATCGTTTATTTAGTGACAATAAACGTGTGAAACTGATTTCTTGGTATATATATATATATATATAAATATATGGCGTAATTGTCGAGATACTTGGAGATATTTATTTATGGTGGGTCACCAAGCTATGTCTCAATTTCAGCTTATCCAAAAGGAAAACCTGGATGTTTAGTAAATTCGCAGAATGCTGACAATATCTCGAGGGTGTCTTATTTCGTCCCCAGGACTTCCAACCAATTTGAAGAACATCCGTTATAATTTACAACCACGATCAGGGGCGGTATTTATAAAAATTCTAAGAGTTGGAACCAACTCTTAACTGTCAAAAATTACTCCTAACTTTGTAGATTTTCCTAAGACCTATTTATAAATATTTTCCTTTAAGAATTACTCCTAAATATGACACACATTTAGGAGTCCTCCTGTAGCACTCCTAACTTGTTAAAAGTACTCTTATCTTGGTTAACATGGCCGTCCGTGTACGCCGCCTAAGAGAGTTTAAAACAAGAAGAGATTTCTTAGTGGAGTACAACAATGAGTTGATAAGGAGATATCGAATGGACATGGGTGGGATTCTTTTTGTGATAGATTTAGTTCGGCATCTACTTACGAGTCCTACTAAACGAAATTTCCCAATCGACGCCGAGATGAAGATCGCCATTACGCTTCGTTTCCTAGCTATTGGTAAAATGCAACTGTGTAGTGGTGACGATTTCGGCGTCAGTCAACCTACAGTCAGTAGAGTGATTGCAGAAACGTTAGACGTACAGTCTGACATCAACACTGAGCTATATATAACTTCAGGGAATCCCCGGATTTCCCATGGTTACATCGCTAAGAGTTTGGTTAGGACCCAAGTCTTACATTTAGTTAAAAGTAACTCTAATACCCTTTATAAATATTTCTAAAGAGTAACTTTTAACTAAATGTTGTGATCTATATAAACTGTCTTCACACACTCGATTTATAATTAGCGATACACAGGTACAGTGGCAAGTGTTATGCTTCTCAGGCTAATACCTCAAACGTACCTCCGCGCAAAAACCCAGATTTTGGTACATGCAAAAGAAAAAGAAATAGTGCCCGTGCCAGTAATAGGAAAACTAAGAGTTCGCGCATAAAAATGCACGAACGTACCAGGCGCGATGTCATCAAGTGCAAACAGTGAAACATTGTTTAAAGTCCTTTGTCAAACTCTTGCAAAAAAATCCTTACCATTATCAAAACTTAAAGGCTTGGTGACAAATGGTGCAGCAGTCATGATAGGGAACAAAAATGGACTTGCAGCAAAAGTGCGAGAGGCAAATCCAAAAATTATTAGTGTTCACTGCATCTGCCATCGTCTTGCTCTGTTATGTACAGATACGAATGCATCCCTTAGTTACTTGGAGGAAGTCCAACTAATAGTGACACATCTTTGGAAATGTTGGAAAATTCGCCCTTGAATGCCAGACTCACATTAACCAAATATTAAATCCAGATGATACGGTCTCGAAATCCCAAAAACTAAAAACACAGCTTGTAATACAAGATGGTTGTCTTTTGGAAATGCTGTGTCTTCAGTGTTTGCAAATATTCCCGCAATTCTACAAACCTTGCGAGAACTTCAAAAAGATCCAACTGCCTTTGGGCCCCTGAAACAGAATACCATCTTTATTTTATCTGACAAGGCATTCTAAATTACTCAGCTAAATAGGCTAATTGACTTAATGTTACACCCCTCGCCGGGTGTGCATACGAGGGCATTAACCCCGAGTGAGGTCAGATTAGGTTGGAGATTATAGTCGGTCTACATCTCAGGATAAGCATGGACGAAATCTTTAATTTGTTTTATTGGATCGAGTGGAACCTTCTATCTATCACAAAGATAAACCTGATCTATTTTGTACATTTGTTTGGAAGGGGGCACGTGCTCAATTCACCAATATTGTAAAAGTGATAGAATGTTGTGTTACTTGCCATATTTATACCAAAGTTAAAACCCGATGAAATTTCGTACAGTAATTTAAAAGGGGGTTAATAACCAGTGAAAAAGGTCTAAGAGTTCGGGATAAAGTAAAGTCTGTCTGAAATTATCAACGATGTGACAGTGATAGATAGAAAGTAGTTTTAATGATCAAACTAATCTTTCTATAACACGAACAACCAGTAGTATCACCAGCCTTTATACAATCTGTACCATCCTGGTATAATCTACATTCTGAATTCAGGGAACAGTATAAATAACGTCTACAATTAGACTCACTTGTACAGGCAATTCCACAGTCAGAACGTCGTCTAACTGTATTTGTCGAGAACCATCACAGGTATTCGGAATAACCTTTGTTTTAGTGAATTGAGAAAATTGGTGACATTCGGCATCGCAGTGAACGGCCAGGGCGGTTGGAACCAGTATTAGTGAGAGTTTTGTGATCACCATCATTATAGCAGGGATGGTCCATACGAACTAATACATACGAAAACAAACCCATTTGTCTCAGAATCTTAATCCAACTCCATTAACAGGTTATTAAAGACAAAAACTACCATTACCAGTAAAAACAGATTAATGCGCCTACCTGGAATATATGATGGGGAATATTAATTGTCCAATACTGCTGGGAGTTGTTTGTCGGAATTATTCAGTGATATATCCATTAAAAGGTAATGTGCTGAACACTACATCCGGGGGCAGTCAGTATGTTTAATAAAAGAAAAGGTTTGAAAACAGAATACTGAAGTTGTTTGCATTAAAGGGACAATAACATTCTTGCTGGCTTGGTAGCTCCAGAAAATAAATAATACCCTTATTCTAAGTACTAGATGTTTAAATGTCCTACCTGTTGTGTAAATTATCCATTACAACCTATTTTATTTGTCCAGAGGGTTCGAAAATATTTTAAAATCCAAGTCACATTTGAAAAGGTTTACGTTAGACTTTTCAAATCAATTGGTTGAATTTTTCCAATTTTTTAAATTAGGTGTGTTAAGATGAAATTTATATCATCATTTAATTGGAATATTCTAAAATAATACGATTTGTTGACCAGAATGAAGATTGGGACATATTTTTTAGTTACAACAAAAGTGTTATTGGGGCTTTAAGGGAGTCACGGTGATTAAGTGGTAAGGCGATAGCTAGCTAGCCTGGAGGCTAATTGAGTGTTAGATTCTTGCATTGGCTGAGAAAGTTCATCGGGATTTTCTGACTTGGTTTTCCCTTGCCTGTTGTGCAGGATGGAGTTCAAGGCAAAATCAGCTGTTTAGTCGTTTGGATGGTACGAAGATATACACTGACATGCACATGGCGGTTGGGATTCGATATAAGAGTAGGTCATAGTGCCACTTCCAGGTATCTGATATTGAATTCCAGTGCCAAGGGTAGTTTACGTCTGCACGGAACCTCGTTTATCTGAACGGATGTACGTTGTTCTTTGCCGGGCCTTCTGCCCAGCACAACTAACAGTGTCGGGGGGGGGGGGGGGGCATTAACGCTTTTCTTATCACAATTAAATTGTATTTTATGACACACCCGAGATATTGTCAGCATTCTGCAGCTTTTCTGCGAATTTACTCGACACCCATGTTTTCCTTTTAAATAATCTGAAATTGAGACATGGCTGCTATGCGGGAGTGCAACGCTTTGTGTGGCCATCTTATCAAACCACTACTAAGTAAGAAACGAGGCTCGTATTAAAATTTTCGAAGGGTGTTAATTGGAAATTATTCTGAAACCCGGAATATATAGATTCACATAATAGCGTGGTTCGGTAGGCGGGGT
Source organism: Patella depressa (assembly GCA_948474765.1). NCBI lineage: Eukaryota > Metazoa > Mollusca > Gastropoda > Patellidae > Patella > Patella depressa. The sequence goes on from OX419718.1 coordinate 1,850,641, forward strand.
CTGCTCATTTTATATTTTTAAAGGCCACCTTGATACTACTTCCAATTTAAACATCAACTGTTATGTCGAAATTGTATGTGAATGAGATTATTCTTTGTTTCAGATTGCTATGAAGGATCCACACAGGCTTTGCTACCACTGGAGACACACGTGTTATCGTTTATTCAACCGTCGGTTAATAGTCCGATTTTAGAGGTAGTATGTCGTCAAACGTGGACATTAATTCTGTATCGAGACCTACTATGTCCGGAATTAGACTTTATCTGAACTTTCGGTGAATATTCCATAATCTTATTAAACTCCATGACCGAGTAACTGGTTTAAGTCCAGTCTTCCATTTCCTTGGCGGTCCGTACAGGTTCCTATGGAAACAAGGATGGTTGGCACTGGCGACCTTGCAGTTTGGGGGCCATTTTTAGTCTGGAATTTACGTTGTTTTGATAAGTTGGTAAACAAGGCGGTCTCTCGATGTTTGATACAATTGCAAACAAGACCGATAATTATCGCCTTTCAATTGGAGGCTTTGTTAGCAGACATTAATGTAAAACATTTCTTATTTTCAATCGTGGTTCAGAGGGTAAGGCACTGTCTCGCATCGCAAACCAATCTCGGCGTTGGTTCTCCTGTCCCAGCGTTCCAGCCTGTCTGACAAAACTGGTGTAGAATCCGCATCCAACACGGATATGAAAACAGTGGATCGAGAAATCCGATACGGAAGTGTTTTTCAATATATAAATGTTATGGTGGACAAATAAAAGAAACACAAACACGGTCTTCGTCGTCAGATGTTATCGGACCAACGTTTCGAAGAGGTGCCCTCTTCTTCTTCAGTTGACGTTGGTGTGCATTTTGGATCCGACAAAAGAGCGTGCCTTACCTCTAAAGCTTTCATAGCCCCTTCTGCAAAATATGAATTATCTAAGGCAGATCTTTTATTTCTCAAAAACTTCGAATCTGGAACATCATTAAAAGGAATCTCATAACCAATTATAATTAATTTCTTCCCAGAATTTTAACTAAAACGTTAGCTTGACCCTCCCTGTATTCGAAATATATTCGAAATAATCATGCGTAAGCTTTTCTACGACCGGTTGATTTACATTATAATCATTCCTAACTCATGTTTTATACAGGTTGAAGTCTCGTCACCGTGTTGACTTAACGGTTGTGGCGTTGTTAGAAGAGTTGGTGTGGGGACATTCTCTTCTATAATGGTTAGATTCTCCACAGTTGAAACAAGACCCTCTGTTTGGTTGGGACGAACTGAATAATCCCTACCGCCGCCATCAGTTGCAGGAACTCAGGAAGCAAAGTTAGACGAACTTGCTGTCACCGAACTACCCAAGGGCGGGTCCAGAAGGGGAGTCCCCCCCCCCCCCACATAAAAAAATATAATACCTTGCATCAATGAAATTACATCACAAAGTGATCCTACATCAGTATAAAATGATTTCTCTGTTTAAAAAGCTCAATTTGAATGTATGCCTATTAGTAAGTGCAGGGGGGCTGCACCACACACAATTCTACACAAACGTACAGACAAGACATCATACTCAGAGAGCACAAGCATAAACAATTCAAAAAGAGTGAATGGATCCGGGGGCTAGCCGTAAGCGTCCACTGCGCTGTCCAGTCCCGGGCCTGTGGTGACATCGACTTCACTCATATTTGAAAACAATTTGGGAATAAAACCCAAGAAAATAATTATATGTCAGTATGAGTCATGATCTATCATATGTTGCAAGAATTACGAATGCATGCATACCGTTATACAAGTAACCACACCGTTAAATGTATCAAAGAAGTAGGCCTAGTTCCAAAAACTAAATGCACCAAATCAATCAAGAAGAGGATTGAAGTTTATTGAATGCATTTAGGACACACATTACAATCGTCACAGAAACAAAACTGAATACATGGAAGCAAAGGAGTGTAGACCGCCTAGGGAGACAGTCGTCTGCTGACTGAATGGCGTGACGTGAATCTGTCGTTATAGCTGTTATGACGTCGTCGCTTAGAAGGTGCAATTTCCCGATAAAAAAAAGGCCATAATCCAGATGAAATAACGTTAAAAACTAAAAAAAAACTATAAGTTTTTGAGACCATGTAATTGTACAACCATAGCATAAATATCATATAATACCCCACGTAAGAAACGCAAAACAGGAATGCTGAAGAAATCGTAGATTATCAGTGTATTCGCAAACGCAAAATAATAAGGGCGATAATCTAGACATTTATAGAAGATAACATTTATATTGAATCATTATCCAATATGTAGTCAGTAATATATTTATAAGAAATGTCAAACCTATTATGTTGAAGAAATGGAAGTTTTGAAATTTCTTTAAAAATGCGTAATTGTGTTCCGCCTTTGGCCGTGCACTTAAATTAAGAGTTTTTATTCGGGAAAGAAACAGTTCCTTCTTGTTGCATATTTTTTTAGTATCTGGTATGTTACTGTAAGCTGACGGGTATTTTACTACTTCAAAACCAAATTTTCCGTTTTATCGAATATACCGACATTAAATTTATCGTAAATTATATTGATGTCCAGGTTAAGAACAGATGCATTTATAGTGCCCGAATTTTCTTTATTTAATATAAGTTCAGGAGGATATATTTCATCTTTATATTTATTGAAATTATCATTGATTGGTGTTCTGTCATCAATGTAACGGAAGGTATAATTTAGACTTTACGCTACCTTGTAATCTGTTTGTCTTTTGTGGTCTTGAAAGTCGAATTCGTATATATATAAATGTGCATTTGCCATAAATGGGGTGGGGTCAGTTCCTATTGGTAAACCAATAGTTTGTTGTATTAACTTATCCCCAACTTCAAATATGGCATTGTCAATGAGAAAATGTATGATATTTTGAAATTTTTCTTTATCGAAAACTACAGTGTTGGCATTGCGCCGTTTTATAATCCATCTTGCATCTTGTGAGTAGATGGCCATCAAGCTCCATTAAAGGCTTTATCAACGAAACAATCCAAATTATTTTTTAAGATCTGTATGTTGTAGATGATGGCAGATTTCCGTAACAGGAACCTGAAAAAAACCCTCCCGCAGAAATTCCTGGATCCGTCCCTGGCTACCATTACTATTATACAAACTCCTATTCGGGACGGAAGATCTACCTTTTAACTCCTTCCCTTTCTCCAACGCTCTCTGTTTTTCCTCCTCTCATCTTCCGAATCACTGGCAAAGGGATTTGATACATACTGCTTGACAGTCGTCCAATCGCCAGTCGATGCATCCGCTATTTTAATCAATTTATTTCTTTCACTTACTTTGGTCAAAACATCACCTAGTAAACAATCTAAACTCTCTCTCTCGTCACTATTAACTGCATTTCTAATATTTTGAATCTTATCTCCCAGTTCTAAAACCAAATTGAATCTTATTCCCTTTAAACTTCCAATCATGATCTTGATCAGCAGAACAGACGAGGTTTAAAGATTCTCCATTTGTTCTCGATACTGGGTCTGAGGGTGGTGTTATTTCTACTGCTGATGATCCATCTGCATTGATAATAAAATGAAATGGGAGGTTTAACGTCCTACTGTTCGGCTACTGACTAGGCTAATGGCGAGTGACATACGCCATACTGTGTGCTATTAGGAAATTTTGCCAGGACAGCGGCACTGTTGCCTACAATTATGCGGAATTCCAAATGCCAAGGGATCTTTCACGTGCACACCCGTTAAAGCTGTTATCTAATATTATAACAATACCATTTGAACAGATAATACCAATTGAGATCTTGTAAATGCGATAGGAGAGTATGGATTAATTTTAAAAACATATAAAGGTAGCTTTTTAGGCATCGCTCAAATCACACTCGTTAACTTTATTGATAAACATCTAAATGCTTCTTTAGGGTTAAAAATTTATATTATAACTACGTAATGGAAAATTAATTATCATATATTACTACTTTGCTATTAAAAACACAACACAATTTACACGGAAAACAATCAAACGACTAGTGATTGTTTTCCATACAAATTGCTTTGTATTTTTATGTACTTAATAACTAAATGTCACTAAAGGATTATAGTTGATATTGTTTGACTGGTAGTTATGTACACAACGTGAAGTCTATATTGACGTTATAATGGCTGTTGTGTTTATCTTGTTTGTAAGACAACTCCTAGCGATACTAATTAGCCACTTCTTACTTTCAAATAACGGATGCAAATAAAATGTATATGGGGCAACGAATGACTTTAATTTCTTTGATATTTGTTTGTCATTAAACAAAAGGGTCAATATGAACAATAAGCTTTGTTTTAATGTTCGAATGGCAGAGATATTCTGTCCAAGATCAGGAGTCATTTGATGCTATATTTGAACTTAATTTATCTATCAAAGTGTGCGTCAACTCCCATAGTATCTTGTTAAACAAATGTCTTTACTGCCAACTTTCTGAACTTAATGCGTTCTTACTTGGACCACCAACAACAATTCGCCAACTCATGGTATTCCACAGGGATTTCTTTTGGGGCCGTTATTATTTAATATTTTCATAAATGTTCTTCCTCTCCATCTAGATTCATTCTGTGATTTATTTGAGGATGATACCACAGTTTATTCGTCACCTATCAATTAAATTACAAAGTGATGCTGTTATTTTAATGAACTGATGTGACCATCAGAAATACATGCTATATAATAAATACTGGCTTGTAACAACAGATTTATCGCGTAGCCTCATAACTGTGCAATTGGTAATGTTCCAACTTTTAAATTGCTTGGGGTTCTGGTTGATAAACCCATGCAATGTAACGATCAAGCAAACTATATTTCAAAAATGATTAATCGAAATATATTTCAGTTGCGTAAATTGAAAGCGTTCCATTCGATGTAAATTCCGATCACCTATGTAGGAAAACTGCCGTATTATATCTCTGAATACTTCCCAACGACAACCAAACCAAGCATTTAAACTGATTTCCTAGCATTGCAGATCTAAACTTACTAAACAATTAATGAAGGACATTTATTAAACATTTTCTTCTACCTTAACATAATAATTTGCTCTCGAATCCTAGCTTTCTGTTGTAAAAGAAGTTCAAAATTAAGAGGATACTAGTTACGTAATTAATTGCCAAATAATACTAAAAATATAAGCGCAATCATCCGCGTGTTTCGTAAGGATATCTATAGATATTTGAGGTGCGGAAGAGTAGAGCGTTAAATCCCATTTCATTTCATAATTTAATGTTTTCTTGTTCTTCCATATTTTATGGATCTGTGTCATCAGGCTCCATGTACATATATTTTGCATAAAATTATACATACCCATATTCGAGCAAATACAGTGCACATTTATATATTTTGTATAATTCTATTCATACCTCGCTATGTAAACAAATTTGTTCCATATTCTATTTATGTTAAAAAGGCAAAATGTAAGAAAGCCCCCCCCCCCCCGGCTTGATTTTCTACCCTTTCGAAATAAAGTGATTATTATTAGTATTACACCCTTACATTTGAGTCCAGAGAATATAGTATTTTCCTAGTAAGACTGATACTAGAAATTATTTATAAACCATGATAGTGTCCAGGCTCTGGAGAGAAGCATTCGGGCCTCGAGCGAATAAAACCTATTGGTTTCCAGTGTCCCACAATTTGCCGTTCTCAATTTATTTTCATTGTAATTCAAATGAGACATCGAGGAAAGGTTTAATTAAACGTTGCCCCAACACGCACCCGCCATCCACCTCTTTAAGTCTGTAAATGGTATCCTTTTATCAGGGAATGATTATTTTCCAATATGGTATGAAAACCTTTGAATGGGAATATAATAACCCGATCAATATCTTTTCTGGGGAGTGTATCTTTAAGAAAACCGGTCAATATTAATGCCTCATTTCTTTTTTAAGTAAAACACAGTTTGATTTTCCCAGAGTTTATTCAAGTATGGGCATCTGTCCGTGAGAGCTCCTGTGCTTTCAACCATGGAAGTGTCTAGGGTTTTGCCATACACGGCATTCGCTATTCTGTTTTACACAGTGAGATGTTTACGTTATAGCGATTTTACAAAAACATCGATTATCATCAACACCTGTCTTTCTAAAAATTTGCTACAAGAAATAAAAGTCGATCATCGTCTCCGGTGTTCCATGGCTTGTTCACAAGACATAGATTGTAGAAGATATCTTTATTGTGAATCAGATTTATCATGTAAAACATATCTTGATGGAACAGATTGTATTTTACCTGATAATTCTGGACGATGCTCCTGTTATAAAAAGGTAGGTTAAAATTGCAAAATTTTTGAAATTACTTTTAGTTTAGTTTTGTTGGTACTGCATGTATATAAAACTCCATTTCAAATTAAATTTTATGATTGCAAATTCATAAAAGAAAAAGGTTATGGAATCAATTTGAAAAGAAAGAGTTTACAATTGAATCGAAGCAGTTTAGAATTCTATGAGAATCAAAGCGAAAAGAGAGTTTACTACTGAAGCGTATAGTCTTCTGTAAAACTTGATAGAGGTACTCGAGTTTATATGATGCTGTAATACTTTTTTGACACCCCCCCCCCCCCAAATACTCTCGATAATCCCCTGTGTGTATCTTCAGTCATGTATACCTTTCTCCAGATTCTTCCAAGATGAATAAATGACCTCGGGAATTCGAGCATTAATTTGGTCATGAGCGGAGGAGCCATATTGAATTAAAGTTATTGCATTTTGAACCACGTTGCGAAAATTTCGAGAACGCGAAATAAGGTAGATTTTTGTGACGGCTTTTCATTACTAAAGTATTCTTCTTTTGCCGAAAACATACCAAACGCGATAGTGGCCAGGCTCTGGAGAGAAGCCTTCGGGCCACGAGCGAATAAAACCAATCGGTTTCCAGTGTCCCACGATTTGCTGTTCTTGATTTATTTTCATTGCCATTCCAATGATCTGATCTATATTCAACTGACATCTGAACAGCATAACACCTTTTAATGGGGAAATTCGAAACAGTCGGAGAATGGTGTAATTCAACGTTATCGGGTTCCTACCGATTGGTTAGAAAATGGTATGAAAACCTTACAAAAATAAAAGCTCTCCAACATCTTAAATTGAAATTTAACACGCAAGTCTCTAATATCGAGATATTTTCAAATTTGGTGTGAACCATTCAACCCAAACGTTGATTTGAAATAGTATCCCTATGTTGGCTCGGGGTGGGGTGGATTATAAAGCCGGTCATTGAGTCAACTGGCGTGGTTTAGAGTTGTACGTGACCAGGGGAAGGGTCGCCTGTCCAGCCTCGTGGGATTTCTCCGGATCCTCCGGTTTCCTTCAACTGCTGAAGACCCTAACGCGCAAGCGAAAAATTGAAATAAAATTAAACCATATGGACGTTGCTGGATCCAAAAATCACCTTAAAGTAGAAGATTTTGCTCCATTTTGTATTATTACTTTTGATTTATTGTAGTCAGTTAACAAGCTTTCTGGACAAATATTATATCCATGCGATAGAAAATCTGATATTGCTGAAAATCTGCAGGGATGTGTGTCTAAAATACGTTAAGTCTGTGTCGACGTGTTAACAACTTTATCGGAAAATGAAGGTAACTCCGACACATAAGTGGGTGGTTGGATGGTTAGCGCGTGCGCGCTGTATCATAAGGTCTGTCATTGAGGCAACTGGTGTGGTTTTGCTTCCCGGGTTGTACGCGACAAGGAGTACGGTCACCTGTCCAACCTCGTGGAGTTTCTTTCGGTCCTTCCACTGTTAAAGACCCCTATGCACAAACGAATTGTTGAAATTGAAATGAAAATTGAACCATGTGTTAGCTCCGAAATGACATAGTTTGTGTCGAGTAGACGTTAAACCCCATTTCTCGCTCTCCGTCACTGGATAATATTTGGTTCTTAGAAATTGACACAAATGGGTCGCAACGCATACAATAAAGTAACGATTGGCGTGTATGGTAAAATTCAAACAAAGCACTATTTATCGACTTGGGTAAATTATATTCCCTCATGGAAACTGTATATCCGTCTTCTTTAGCTGATGCAACAGCAGTAGAACATCAGGGGCGGATCCAGAGGGGGGAGGGGGGTCTCCCCCCCTGCTCAGCTACATAAAAAAATAATGCCTTGCATCAATAAAATTAATTCACAATGTGATCCTACATCATTATAAAAATGATTTCTCTGTTTAAAAAGCTCAATTTGTATGTATGCCTATGTAATTTAGAGACGATGATGGCAGATTTCCGTGACAGAAACCTGGCAAACCCCCTCCTGCAAAAATTCCTGGATCTGCCCCTGGACACTGAACATCAATCGAGTTCCTCCTCTCATGACCCCGATACACCAATTTGAAATAAATATTTTAGAACGTGTAGCATCTCAGACAGTAAGAGGGCTTTTAGGGAGAAGGGGTGCGTGTATTAAGGAACAAAATGTCACAGAACGCCGGATACAGATATGGTTCGTCCTCAATCGCGTTAACAAGGTTTACGAACAAGCAGGGCACCTGTAGAATTGAGTTTGCTGGGTACCGAAAATTACAACACGTTTGAAAAACAAAATAAGTACTGAAAATCGAAAGGCTACAATCTTTTACACCTCATTTGAAAAACAAAATCATTAAAACCTGTAATCTCTATCATGTTAACAAGGTTTTAGGAAAAAGGGGAGGGCGGGTAACTCCCGAATGAAGCGGTGAGCTGAAAATCGTGAGGATGTCAAGATCCCGAAAACATAACTTTAATTTTCGAGATCGTTAACATTGAATCGGAGAATCTCGATAAGGGGAACAAAGAAAGATAATTGTACCCATACAGTTAGTAGACAAAACATTTATTTTCAGTTTTAGAAAGGTAGATTAACTTTCATCGATATAATGGATCTGTTATAATCGGATTGCCGTTCAGACATCTTTTCCTCATCAGAATCCAATTTAAATTGTAAACATTGTGATACTTTAGGATCGATAGTAACCCAAACCATCAAAAAGGGGTAAAACTAGATGAAAAAGATGTAAGATAATTTTAACAATAGTTACTGGAAAAAACATTTATTTTCTTTTAGGACATGGCGGATTAACTTCCATCGGAATAATGGATAATTCATAATCGGATTGCTACTATACGATAGAACGAATTTACGCAGTTTTGTGATATTTTTTTATGAATCATTTCATTCTATTTCGGCATTACAATTTCATGTGGAAAATTACTAATTTAAAAAGGAAAGTTTTTTTTGATTTTATAATCGAAAAAGTTTAGAATTTCAATAAAAGGTTTACGAATCATTTTTATTTTTATTTTTTCATAATGGAGATATTTTTACTTTATTAAGCGACCATTTCATAGGAAAGTCAGTTTACAAATTGTACTTGTATATTCTGGTTAGAAAGATTAAAAATTGTTGCAAATTTTGAGTATTTTTTTTTTTATTTTTTTTTTGTGTGTATGTGTTTTATAAATGAAATATTTTATTTCAGAACATTGGATGCCATGAAGGGGTATGCACCTGTCCCCTTGGTTACTATGGCAACAACTGTGGCAGTGTTATTAAAGGTGGGATTTTAATGTTAAATTTTTAATGTACAAGACAGGAGTATTTCAGACAACAAAATGGGGTTTAACGTTCTGTTGGTCTGCTCTGACTGGGCCAAGTCGAATGCCCGGTTGTACGTAGCAAGGAGTCGGGTCGCCTGTCCAACCTCGTGTCTTTTCTCCCACTGCTAAAGACCCCTACCCGTAAGCGAATTATTAAAATAAAATTAAACCATATGTTAGTCCCGAAATGACCTAGTTTGTGTGGAGTGGACGTTAAACCCTCTCTCTCTCTCTTGATTGTTCCATGCTTTGAGGTGTTTTTTTTTGAATATAGTTTATTTACAAAATTCATAGTTACATTCATATATGCATAATGGTATTAACAATGCAATTTACACAATTTATAATTTAATACGGTAGATTTATTTATTTACAATCGTTATATACATAAGTCAATATGAGGGAGAAATGGGGTTTAACGTCCACTCAACACAAACTAGGTCATTTCGGGACTAACATATGGTTTGATTTTATTTCAATAATTCGCTTGCGCGTAGGGGTCTTTAGCAGTGGGAGGAAACCGGAGTGCCCGGAGGAAACCCACGAGGTTGAGAAGGCGCCCCTATCTCCATGCCACATACGCTCACACCAGGGCTCGAAACCACAGCCGAAAGCCAGAGGTGACCGGCCAGCTAGAGGTCGAAGCACGGCACTCTAGACCACTAGGCCATCTCAACCCCCAAGTCAATATGAAATAATATAATACAATCGGTAATGTACTACAATATATTATTAACATCCCTATATTTACACTCTGATTTTGGGGTATAGAGTATAAACAGTTAAATATATATTAAAGTAGATAAAGTACAAGTACTTCTTTGTTTACGGTAGATAAATGCATAAATAAATAAAAAAAATACGTGCAGGTAAAAAATTCTCCATTTACTTCATTCTGACACACATTAAATATAAACTAGTTATCTGCCTTCTATATGGGCGTCTTCAGGTATATTTACTTTCATATTTTGGGGTATAGACAGCTTAAATTTGGTTCTGATAAAGTGAGAAATGAAACGAAATGAGGTTTAACGTCCTACTCTTATGCACCTAACCTGGGCTAATGGAAGGCGGGCATACGCCATACAGTGTGCTAGGAGGGAAATTTTGCCCGAGCAGCGGCGCTACCGTCTGCTCTTATATCGGATTCCAACTACCAAGGGTTCTGATAAATTGAGAGTAATTATGAAGCGTGGTATATAGTTTCATTATATCAATTCCTTCGCTGAGATCGATATTGGGCATTTTCTGTTAAAAAGGATAAGCAAAACGATAAGCAATGTGATGGTTCAAGGCTTTGGAACACGACAGCTTTGTTCTAATTTGGTGTGAGTGATAAAACTCTTAAGTAGCGATCCATTATATCAACAGCTTGACTGTGGCGATCTGCAGTTGGATTGGTTTAGACTTTCTAACATGTAAACCCGCTCTTAATTGTGGGAGAATTTGAAACTTGGTGTAAATATTGATTACCGGAATGCCCTGACAGTGTTGGCTAGTATAATAATTTTCGGGTGGCATGTAGCCGTGATTGTCATTATATACTTTTATGTTTACATAATAGAGCTCTGGTTAATCCCGATTGTTTGGCTGTTGACCAGCCATAATTCGGAACAGAAATTCGCGGCGAGCCCGGTAGTGTTTAGTGTGAGTAGGTCAAAGCAAACGTGGTTATATCTCTATATTTGAATTAACAGAACATAGTTTTTTTATGGGATACAATCACTAGTTTTATTCTAAAAGAGAGAGAGGGAGAAATGGGGTTTAACGTCCAAACTAGGTCATTTCGGAACTAACATTTGGTTTAATTTTATTTCAATAAACCCACGAGGTTGAGACGGTTTATTCTAAAAGCACGACGTTTCGACAAGTATCCTCTTATCGTTATCAAGCACAATGACATTTAGTAAACTTGAGGTCAATATATTTACAAAATTCATAGTGAAAGCACAAATATGGATTAAAATAACAGTAACAGTCACTGTCTCTGCATCTCATGAGAAAAATTAAATTATTACACACTCTTAATGTAATTTGCCTCCAATCAGACGAACACACTTAAAATAGCAATATGCAAGAGCAAAATCTGCTTATTACAGGTCTTTCTTTAGGCCTTAAATGTTGTCTAAATAATCAATTAGACATTAATTATGATAAACTCTTGATGACAAGGCTAGCCTTCGATGTTGGCGGATTGAATTCCTATATGCCGCTTAATGGCCGTTGATAATTAAATCAATCAAGTGGATAATCGAGACTATGCTGTTTATATTAATGATTTGAGTAATGATGACCGAGGCTATGTGAATATTTCAAACGCTTTTTTCTCGGTTAATAGTGGATCAATTTGACTGAAATTTTCAGCAAATTACCTTTACACTATCTAGTTTTTAACTATTATAGTTAGAACTGCGATCTCTTTATCTTATCTCCCATAATGTAACTTTAATTGCCCCATTCCCATATTAACCTTTCTCGTGAGATGCAGAGACAGTGACATTCCGTATGTTCTTTTAATCCATGTTTTTGGTTTCACTGTGAATTTTGTATATATATTGACCACAAGTTTACTAAATGTCATTGTGCTTGATAACGATAAGAGGGTACTTGTCGAAACGTCGTGCTTTTAAAATAAATCTAGTAATTGTTTTCCATTAACAACCGTGTTCTCTGAATGTGTTTCCCGATCGCTAAATGCCACTTAAAGATTATATATTATGATTGACTGAAGTCTATCAATATCAAAGTCGCTCTCCCCTGTGTGGCACTGTGATGTCGGCTAGATTGTTCTTTTTGTAACAATTGATAATTATTAATTATTTCAGATTGTGTCGAAGGCGTCAGTATGGATATTACAATGGGGCACAAGAAAAAAGCTCTGACCTACATCCAACCGGGCTCCGTACCATTTGAAGCCGTCTGTAATTTTGTATACAAAGGCACGGTGATGATCTTATCCCGAGATAGATCCTGTTTACACGAAAACTTCAACAGAACAATGGACGAATATAAAAATGGATTTGGCATTGTTTCCAGTAACAGGTGGATTGGTCTGGAGAGAATGTTTGAACTATTCAGTCTGCCGAAGAATGGAATTGTTGTGATTGTAGCCATGCAAAGATCGGATTTATCAACATGTCATACATATTTGTTTTGGGCAGAACTTGGCAACGAAACGGTCGGCTATAAGATGAACTACCAATCCTTAAGCGAGAAAAGTGAATGGAGAGGATGCGGCACCCCTTTTCGGAAATCACTCCCATTCTCAACTTTTGACCAAGATTACACTGGAAGTAATAAATGTGCTGCACGATTTGGTGGTGGGTGGTGGTTTGATGCTACTGCAGATTGTGGCAGAGGCTTTTTAACCGGGACCATGGATGGGTCTGGAACTGATAACTTTCTGTTAGATGACACGACAGGTCTATCATATGAAAGCTTTGTAATTGATATCGAAAGATTTTAAAGACACCTTCTTTGGTTTCAATGTAAAAGTACAAGTGCCCCCGCTTCTACACTAAATAAAAATTAGTTTCATGTTTGCTATATAAAGAAGGCCTAACTTTAGATATAGTTAATTCGATTATGTTGTACTTCTTTTCAAAGAACGATGAAACGCTGGCTGATTTTAACAATGCCGTGACGATGGTACGCCAACCGACTTTACGCTACCATGACGATGAACAAGGAACCGATTTTAACGATACCATGACGACACAACGCCAGTTTCTTCGGCGATACCATGGCGATGGAACGCTAATTGCTATACCGATACCATTACGATTGGTCGTCAGCTTGTTAAACGATACCGTGACGATAGTTCGCCAACTGGCTTAACAATACCATGACGATATAACGATACGATGACGATGGAACGCCAGCTGATGTGGAATGTCCGTATAATACTTTCTGCTGGTTCAGTCTTGTTTTATCTTCAGGTTCCAATCAACCGTCGATTTCTGTTCAATAAATAATATTATGTCCAGCTCTCAATGAACCGTAGATGTCTGTATAATTTAGATAAAAATATAATTTAAAAATTTAAAACTTGAAACTAGACATGAACAACTTATATATATTTATTACACTGCAAAGTTTTAAACAGATTTTACCGGGCGCTGTATAAAAATGATATGAAATTGGGTACAATGTCATACGGTTATGCCCCTACAGGACTTATGAAGACGGACACTCAATTTTATCCGCAGAGCCGGATCAGCGGGGCCTGTACGGCTACGACTCGACGGTCCTTGAAACTGCGATGGCTAACCATTTCTTTGAAATCTATCAGTTTTCCTAGATGGGGTTGGTACGGCCAACTCTTTTATCGAATTCCAATTGCCAATGAGTTTTTTTTACGTACACATCAATGTTTACAATCGGCCTCGGTTTTTTGTCATATTCGAACGACTATACGTTGTCCCTTACCAGGCTCCCCACCCTGCACCACTGACAAAGGCAAAGAGGAACCACGCCGGAATCGAACATGGGAGCTCACAGTAACTGATAATGTACAATCGGCCAGGAAGTTACTGGGTATGTCCTAAGTCAAATACGTATATATAATCAACGATGTAGTTAATTAATGAGCAAGATAGAGGTGAGAATAACCCAAATAGTTATATAATAAATTAACATATTTATTATACTTAAAATTATACACTAGCTGTCTGCCTTCTGAGATGCTTCGTTATAGAAGTTTTGTGAAACCGGAAGTAGTATTACACCGGAAACCCTATTGTTGCCACAAACTCCGAACAGACAGTTGAATGACAGTTGGGAACCAGAACCGAACGAGAGTAGTCGTAAACACCAAACAAAACCTGCCTGCTTCTCCTCGTACATATAACCATGTGTTAGTCTCATAATAACGGAGATAGGGGGAGAAATGGGGTTAAACGTCCATTCGACACAAACTAGGTCATTTCGGGACTAACACCACATGGTTTCAATTAATTTTATTTCCATAATTCGCTTGCGCGTAGGGGCTTGTAGCAGTGGGAAGAAAGCGGGAGTGCTCGGAGGAAACCCACGAGGTTGAGAAGGCGCCCCTATCTCCATGCCACATACGCTCACACCAGGGATCGAAACCACAGCCGCAAGCCAGAGGTCGAAGCCACTCTAGACCATTAGGCCATCCCAAATCCCGCATAATAACGGAAGTATTGAGTTGAAATAAACGCTACCTGCCCCCACCCCTTCCGAAATGAAACATAGCATAGTAAAATTATTCTTTACATCCTTAGTTGCATGTTGCCAGATGAATTCGTTTGAGCTGATGGGTTGAGAATTCTGTGGCGCAGTAAAGTCATTAAAAAAGATAAATGGAGTTATTTCCCCTGTATTGTTTGTTCAGAAAAGGACACAGATGTATCTCAATTTTTTCACGAAGAACCTCATACATTCTTTTGGGCAAGAGTTTACCACATGTTGCTCCATATGTGGCAGAAAGCGTTCTACCCAACGGATATTTGGGAAAAAGTTACAAATGGTGTAAGAGACAAGAACTAACATTAAACTCAATGGGGAAATAATTAGTGATCTGTGGCCAAAAGACCCCAAGACATCTATGTAGGACATTGGATTGACCAATGTATAAACCTGAAATATTAAGTTTTGTTGATCAATTTAACCAAGACTAGTGATGTTATGAAGGGATCGGATCCCCTGAGACAAATATTGTTATGAAGGGACCGGATCCTTGTAAGACCAGCGTTGTTAGGGGGGGGGGGCTGTAAGACTGGTTGTATGGAAGGACTGGTACCTTTAAGACTAGTGTTGTTATTGTGGGACCGAATCCCTGTAAGACTTGTGTTGTTATAGGGGCGGGGGAGCGGATCCCTGTAAGACTAATGTTGTTATGGGGGGGGGGCGGTAACCTGTAAGACGTTATTATTGGGCAGGGGGGGGGGGGTCTCTGTAAGACTAGTGTTGTTATGGTGGGGCCGAATCCCTGCACGAATAGTGTTGTTATGGTGGGACCGAATCCCTGTGGCCTGTAAGACTAGTGTTGTTATGGGGGGGATCTCTGTAAGTCTAGTGTTGTTATGTAGGGACCGAATCCCTGCAAGACTGGTGTGGTTATGTAGGGACCGGATCCCTGTAAGACTAGTGTTGTTATTGACATTTAATATTATTACCCTTTAATATAGGATTATGATCCTATATTTTTTAACAAGAGAATTTATGGACCGTGTTGCATGAATCGACTAAAGTAATATATGTAAATTTGGAATTGGCTGTAAACATTGGCCAGAAAAGAGATAAGACTACAATACTATTGAGACTGGTGCGAAAAAAGTAGGACGTGAACCTGTGTTTCATTTCCCTTTAATTCAGTAGGGGAAGATTGATTATAAAGTCTTACATGTGTAATTTTTACTCCTTAAAATTCTTCAATGGATCAGTAATATTGGCTAGACAGACCCACTACTGTACATTATTCCCATTTCAAAGACTATATAAAAAAACCAGAGGAACTATATTTTAACAGCACGACTGATTATTCTAAATTTAGTTTTTCTTCATTATAAGAGAATTGACAACTATACTCAAAAACGGAAAAAAAGGCGTCCTTTACATTGACCCCCCAAACAACCCATATCTTTCAAATCCAGAGACAGTTTGGTTTACTGAGATTAAATTATTTCGGTATTTCTGTAACCGGGGTTCAGCTTTAAGGCGATTTATCCAAGATCGCGCATATCAGGACGGCAACTTCCTGGATTATGGCCCCTGATTAAATTAAAAAAATGGCGCTTTTAGCATGTGGTCCCTCTATAGGCCACAATTATTATCCGATTTTATAAATCTGTTCAAATATACCACCGTTACACAATGACCGCTCCCTGTACGCAAATTGTGTGAAAGTATGCAGTAGTCGGGTAAAAATACAGTTTAACCTCCAAAAATTGCGGAAGGATTAGCACGTGCGCGCTGTATCTTAAAACTTATCATTGAGTCAACTTGCGTGGTTTCCGGTTGTACGTGACAAGGAGTAGGGTTCCCCCCACTCTGCTAAAGACTCCAGCGATTATTTCCAGTGTTATCTTCATCAAAAGTTGAGAATCTGTTTTTAAATGGTTCTACGAAAGGGTTGCTGCGACAGCTACCAAGACCTGCAACATCTTTTTTCGTAAAATAACCAGTGTTATTTCCGTTGCTATCACTCCCTAGTTTATACTGTCCGGAACATTGGCGAGCCTGATTTCGAAAAACCGTATCCGCACCCGCACATAAGGAAACACTCTTACCGTACCAAAGGAAATGCAGCTTGTTCAGAGAGTAGAGGGGGGTTGGGATGGCCTAGTGGTCTAGAGTGCCGCACTTCGACCTCTAGCTGGCCGGTCACCTCTGGCTTGCGGCTGTGGAGATAGGGGCGCCTTCTCAACCTCGTGGTTTCTTCCGGGCACTCCGGTTTCCTTCCACTTCTAAAGACCCCTACACGCAAGCGAATTATTGAAATAAAATTAAACCATTATGTTAGTCCCAAAATGGCCTAGTTTGTGTTGAGTGGTCGTTAAACCTCATTTCTCTCTCTCTCTCTCTCAGAGGGTAAATTATGATCTTCATCTTGTTTAAAACAATGTTATGTAACTTTACATCTTAAAATCTCCTACTAAGTCCAGTGCCGTAAACCCGACAGGATTTCCTGGCTAACCCAACACTCCTCTTATTCGCGTTCGAAACGTAATTCCAATTGATAGTATTACTTGAAAATAATATACGACAATAAATAAAAGCCTATCGAAAAAAAGACGGGCTGTAAGTCTACAGTTACCAGGATATAAAGAAAATCTATATGATTTGTTTTTGGCATGATAATCAAGGAATAATATAAAGTACTTTGTGTCACCAGTCATGTAGCAGCCCAGTCAATAACGATAAGCCACATCTTTTTTATAGATTCAGTTGCTTTACAGCGTTAGAAATGGAGGTAGGACATCGACAGTCCAGGCAATAACTATAAGCCAAATCTTTTAAAGAACGTCAGTTCCTTTATAGAGTTTATGTTGAAGACAGGGTGTCGACAGTTCAGTCAATAATGTTACATCCCACTTCTACTCGTTGCCAATGGCAACCTTTGATGAAACTGTCCTGTTCATTTCCTATACTTGCGTAAAAGTAGCCGTGTATCAGAAATGAACAGTACACTTTTTAAAAAAGAGTACTGTTCATTTCTGATACACGGATACTTTCACACCGTTTAAGAAACTTATCAAGCAATAAGAAGAGGACGTTTAGTCCGACCCAGATCGCAATGATAAATACTTGTTTCATACTGCACTAAACTAAGGTACATGAGACAACTAATCAAAATCATAGTAACAAAACAAACCGGTAGGAACTACATGGCAGTGAAAAAATATATACAATGACATAAAATCAACATAACAACATATTACAAAAAACAATTATTACACATATCAATTGGCATATATTCCATAATTTGGTTTGATTTATTAGGCAAAACATATAAATGAGAATATTGAACAATTATTTTAACTTATTGTGATTCTCTTGCTAGACACTTCACAAGCCTTGAAAATAAGCAGGATATAAAAAAACGCCTAGAAAGTTATAAATTTCATTACAATTAAATTTCAACGGACGAACTATGCGCCGATGCATACTTTCACCAGGAACGACCCACGTTTCGAATTTCCTTTACACTACATTTAATATCATCGCAGTCCTCTACGCCATAGACAAATTGTTTTGACGATGTGGTCTAAACAAACACGTGGCTGTTTCACGCTCGGGGTTTCACAACAAGACGCACGTGAAAATACTACCATGAAATGTAACGTGAGGCACAGAAAGGGATAAATAAAAGAGCTGAAATTATTTGTCACTTTTCGGTTGAAACGACTCGATAATAAATACTATTTTTCACATTTTGCTTCACAATACTCGATAGAAATGTGATGTAAGTAACTTATTAGCACCTTTCCTCGGTGTATCGGTGGATATCAGGACAGTTTTGGTCGTGGGCCGCCTCGGCTCCGCCTCGGCTGAGCCCCCGACCAAAACTGTCCTGATATTCACCGATACACCTCGGAAAGTGTGCTAATAACTATTACTTACATAAGCCACATCTTTCAAAGAGCGTCGGTTGCTTTTCAAAGTTTGTATCGAAGGTCTTAGTGTCGGCGGGCAGTAAGAAAACTAGCCACCATGAACACGCTGCATCTTTTGAAGATAGGGGTAGTTTGATTTACTGATATTACATCGACGATCTCGTATCAGCAGGCATTAGAAAGCCTGATTCACGGAGATTGTATAGAGGATAAAGTAGTTATCAGCCAGAGATCCTGTTCGCGCTTTAGCCAGAGATCCTGTTCGCGCTTCAGCCAGAGATCCTGTTCGCGCTTCAGCCAGAGATCCTGTTCGCGCTTTAGCCAGAGATCCTGTTCGCGCTTCAGCCAGAGATCCAGTGCGCGCTTCAGCCAGAGATCCTGTTCGCGCTTCAGCCAGAGATCCAGTGCGCGCTTCAGCCATGAAATATTCTAACGTTTTGGATTATATAATATTCGTAACCGTAGTAGCACTATTTTGTACGGTAGAAAGTTTAAGAGATGCCGAATTTTCAAAAACACCTATTATTATCAATACCTGTCCTTTGGATAATTTGCTGCAAGAAATAAAAGTCGATCATCGTCTCCGGTGTTCCATGGCTTGTTCACAAGACACAGATTGTAGAAGATATCTTTATTGTAAATCAGATTTATCATGTAAAACGTATCTTGATGGAACAGATTGTATTTTACCTGATAATTCTGGACAATGTTCCTGTTTTAAAAAGGTAAGTTGGATTTGCTTAATTGCTTAGATTACTTTCAATTAAGATGTGCTCGTATTATATGAAACTCCTTTCGATTTGATATTTTGACAGCGGGTTTATTTAGAAATTAGATTTTATGAGAGTGAATTCATTATTGAAAAGGTGTTTGCTAAAATGCGAGGATTTAATTTCGCAATCGAAAAGATTTGAAAATTCGCAATATAAATTTGAAGAGAAATGTATGATTTGCTAAAGACAAGGGCTGTTGCATCGAATCAGTTTATAATTTCATTTGGAAAAGAAGCACCTAATTGTGTATAGAAAATAGTTCGTAATTTCGTGACTGGGGGGGTATTTGGTTGTCAGTCTGGAACGTCGGGAATTGACGGAATTGCAATCGAGTGACGCGGAATTCAGTCCTGCCGCAGTTCTGTCAGTCACAACAGGGGCGTGGTGAGGGCAATTATTGAGAAGAAATTATGAGTAACACAAAAGATTTTGGCACAAAAACCCTTTTACTGACCGCTCGAGCCCGCGGCGGGGGGTCCGGGGGGCCCTCCCCCGGGAAAATTTCGAAAATTAGAAGCCCAGAAACGCAATCTCCAGCAATCCGAGACAAGAAATACGGTAATAAAATATGATTAAATTTTCCAACTTGACTCTTTCAAAATTTTTTTAATTGGGTCAGATGAAACAATTTTTCCACTTACAAATGTTTTTCATTTTTTGAGTAATTTGATTGTGATTTTGGCGCAAAAACTTTTTGGCGCATGAGTATGGCTACTCATGAACTCATTCTCACCACGCCCCTGAGTCACAACAACTGAGGTGGTGTGAGTAGAATTGTAACTAAACACAACAAATATATTTCGGCTGCATGGTTGGTTTAGATATTTTCTTTTTCAGTCGACGCATGCGTTTGAGCCCGAAATACCCTTTTCACTCGATTGCAACTATTTTTGGGATTGAGAGAATTCAATTCCGGAACGTTCAATTATGGAAGCGTATAGGGGTCAATAGCGCGATAGATACCGCAATATTAAGTTGATTTTATCTCTGACAAGGCAATTTTTGCCGAGTTAATTGAATAACTCGCTAATTTGCATGTCGTCATTTTGTTTTAGATGCACACGTCGACATAGCGCATGGCAATATTTTGCGAATATGTCGCATATACTACGGCGAAATGGAATATGTCGCCAAAGCTTCCGAATAGCAATATCTTACAGCATACGTGTACATTTAAGACGAATTGGGGACATAAAACAAAGCGTGTTGACTCAATTACCTCGGTAAAAATTGACTTTTCATTGCGGTAACTATTGCGCTATTGACCCCTATACGCTTCCATATTCAATCGGCATTTCATACGCAAGTCAGTTAATAATTTTATATAGAAAATATCCAATTGTAAATGAGTCCAATTTGATAAAGCTTTTTTTTTTAATTTGTAGTCGACAAAGCGTAGCATTTCATCAGTGAAAGGTTTACTATTTCTTTTAATATTTTTATAATGGACAGATTTCATTAAATTATAGATTGTCATAGATAAGACAGGTTACAATTTTTACAAATATATTCTTTCTTTTTTCTTTCTTTCTTTATTTTTTTGCGTGTTATATAAAAAAACATTTTGTTGCAGGAAATTGGATGTAATAAAGGGGCGTGTACTTGCCCCCTTGGTTACTATGGTGAAAACTGTCAAAATATTATAAAAGGTCAGATTTTAATATAAACTGTTAACAAATCAAAACAAATGGTTCAGACTAAAAAGTAGATCTGTTGTGAAAACTTTTAGACAATTTCAAGTTTTAATCGCCAATCATTTTTGTGATCGCAAATTCCGACTTTGGCGATGAATAGCGTAAACCTTGCTGTACACGGTTTGAATGTCGGCTTTGTTTAGACTGGTGTGGGACACTCAAATGGACGTTCAGGAAGTGAATTCTGTCAATCCCAAATATAGTGACAATCGAGTGAAAAGGGGTATTTCGGACTTCGACGCATGCGTCGACTGATTAAGAGACAATGCATCCGAAACATATTCGTTGTGTTTAATTACGTCACGATTCCACCACCCCCGTTGTTGGGACTGACAGAACTGCGACGGGCCTGAAATTCGCGTCACTCAATTGTAATTCTATCAATTCGAGATGTTCGGGACTGACAATCGAGCCTCCCCTTACAGAGCCGTATTTAGCGGGGCGTAGGGGATAAGTTGCACCCCCAGAAAAATAAGGCGGTCCTACGGGTTAACTTGCTAGTTGCTTTGATTGCGGCAGTCCCCACACTCAATTACTTGGGCACTATAGTGACGCCCAACCACTCTGCTGCACCGTCACTTTCACAAACCTACATACGGCCCTCTGCCCGTAGTGTCTATAAGCCTTATGCCAGGGGCCTATTTCACGAAATTTTAACTAAGATAAGATCTCAATTTTAGTAATTTGATTGGATAATATTAGATTGATTTTAGTGCTTAGCCAATCAAAATTGAAGTATCTACTAAAATTGGATTTTATCTTAAGTTAAAATTTCGTGAAACAGGGCCCAGGTCCCCACTCTCGCTTGATGCGTTGCCTTAGGATCGTCCCAATTGAGTAGGCGATATGCTACGCGGAGATTCGCTTGGATACGATAAATACGATCGCTACGACTGACCTCTATATATGATAGGATCACCACGATTACCCCAAGATTATAACAACGATTTCATTGTGGTTTTAAACATATACACAGACACATGTTTTGTCCGCGTTTTCAATAAAGGGCTGCGCCAAATTGCCATACACAGATTCAGAAGAAACAAATTCTATATGCGAGGTCTGGCTGAAAAGTTATAAACAAGGCTATCTTGCGAACCTATCCATTGAAATCACCAGCTATGCACGAAATTGGCTATAAACAACTCGCGATCCCACCCCGAGCCTGTGAAATTTAGCGGATTGAAATGAATTTTGTGAAGGCTGGTGGTGATCGAGGCTAGACTAAAATTCAAACGTTAATATCCCGGTTCATAACGCAGTAATATGACTGAAATTAGGGGTGTGTGTGTGGGGGGGGGGGGTATGCCGCTTGGCTCTCGGGCCATTTTTGTCTCTTTCTATTTCTCCTGTTCAACCTCGTGGGTTTTCTCCGGGTACTCCGGTTTCCTCCAACTGCTAAAGACCCCTATGCGCAAGCGAATTATTGAAATAAAATTAAACCATATGTTAGTCCCGAAATGACCCAGTTTGTGTCGAGTGGACGTTAAACCCATTTCTCTCTCTCTCTCTCTCTCTCTCTCTCTCTCTCTCTCTCTCTCTCTCTCTGTTATTTTGTTATTTTATTATGCGTACCGTAGGCAAGGAGTCTTTCATGTCGCGGAAACCCGAGAAACACAAATAAAACCCACTACGTTGAGAACGTGCCCCCTATCTCCAAGCGACATACGTCCACTTCGGGAATCGAAACCAGGACCGCAATTACACGTCTGTCGGAGGGCGGGGAGCTGGGGGAAGAGTTGTTATGTTTAGCTCATTACGTTCGTCGCGGGAACTATGTGGGTATTTTGGTTTCTTCCATTGTTACAGACCCTGCACGCGAGCGGACTATTATATTAAAACTGAACCCCATGTTGGTCCCGATCCCTGGTGTGAGCGTATGTGGTATGGAGATAGGGGCGCCTTCTCAACCTCGTGGGTTTCTTCCTGGCACTCCGGTTTCCTCCCACTACTAAAGACCCCTACGAGCAAGCGAATTATTGAAACAAAATTGGACCATATGTTAGTCCCGAAATGACCTAAACCCCATTTTTTTCATTCTCCCACTCTCTCTCTCTTTCTCTCTCTCTCTCTCTCTCTCTCTCTCTCTCTCTCTCTCTCTCTCTCTCTCTCGCTATCTCTCCTGTAGTATGCCGTCCAGATGATTCAATTTTTGTAACAACTAATACCATGTTTATTTCAGATTGTGTCGAAGGCTTCAGTATGGATATTACAATGGGGCACAAGAAAAAAGCTCTGACTTACATCCAACCTGGATCAGTACCATTTGAAGCCGCCTGTAATTTTGCACACAAAGGCGCGATGACGATCTTAGCCCGGGATAGATCCTGTTTACACGAAACCTTCAACAGAACAATGGACGAGTATAAAAATGGATTTGGCATTGTTTCCAGAAACCGATGGATTGGTTTGGAGAGGATTTATGAACTATTCAGTCAACCAATGATAGGGATGACTGTGATTGTACACGTGAAAAGATCAGATTCATCAATATGTCAGACATATTTGTTTAAGGTAGAGCTTGCCGATGAAAGTTCCGGGTATAGAATTGAGTATCAATCGTTGGACCATAGTTCCGTATGGGGAGGATGCGGCATCCCTTTTGGACAATCACTTCAATTCTCATCCTTTGACCAAGATTACACGGGAGGTTATAAATGTGCTGCACGATTTGGTGGTGGGTGGTGGTTTGATGCTACTGCATTCTGTGGCAAAGGTTTTTTGACCGGGACCATGGATGGGTCCGGGATTGACAATTTCCTACTGTATGACGAGACGGGTCTATCATATAAAAGCTTTGAAATTGCTATCGACAAATTAGTTTCTCCTATTCTATAAGTAGAAAGTCTATCTTGAATCTTAATATATGTATTTAATTCTGCAATTAATGGTGTAATTCTTTTTAAAGAGCGATACCATGAAGATACAACGCCAGTTGATTTAAACGATATATATATATCTCATGACGATCGAACGTCGGCTGATTTTGACGACCCACCAAGATAGAACGCCAACTGTTCAGATAATATTTTGTATTGTCTCTGGTCTGGATTGACCATTAATGCCCCCCCCCCCCCGTCAGACCGGAGTGGTGACCCTACTGCGCCCTGAGAT
This sequence comes from Patella depressa, assembly GCA_948474765.1. Classification (NCBI taxonomy): domain Eukaryota; kingdom Metazoa; phylum Mollusca; class Gastropoda; family Patellidae; genus Patella; species Patella depressa. Next base: position 1,874,889 of record OX419718.1, read on the forward strand.
CGAACGGCGGTCTGGAAGTACACAAGCGTGAACACAACGCGGAAAAATGTCCCAAAATTGCAAACTTAAAAAAGTCACGTTCTTACTGCGAACTGTGCGTTTATACAGCATTCTTGCGGCGGGCTCGTCACGATCTCTCCGCGCTTATTGCGTTTCTATTGAGATCTTTAAGCTTGGCAAGGCGGTCATCGCGAACCCGCGTCACTCAACCACACGTCTTATCTGGACTACACGTGTGTTTCCACCACGTGATCACGGCGACTATATAAGCTGGTTAGATTTTTTTTACGAAATTTCAAGTTGAATCGCCCGTTTTCAAAGCAAGTCACACATGAAAAGCATGATCGCTATAGGCGAGTAATGCAAGCTCGGTAACCGCGCCATGGTCGTAGTACGAACTCCATACACGTAGTGGGAACCACATAACATCGCCATATGCTTAGACTATATAAGCTGGTTAGATTTGTTTTTCGAAATTTCAAGTTGACCTTTGAATCGCCCGTTTTCAAAGCAAGTCGCACATGAAAAGCATGGTCGCCATAGGCGAGTAATGCAGGCTTGGTAACGGCACCATGTCGTATTACGAACTCCATACACGTAGTGGGAACCTCATAAAATCGCCATATGCTTAGAGGTAGCCCCCTGAGGTCGTGATGCAATCGCGCAACAATGGTGGTAACATCGCCATGACAACGCCATAAGGACTCAGAACTCTTGGTGGGGTCGCGGCTATGGAAGCGTATAGGGGTCAATAGCGCGATAGATACCGCGATATTATAAGTTGGTATTATGTCAACATATTGTGATTATTCTGATGATTTTATCTCTGAAAAGTCAATTTTTGCCGAGGTAATTGAGTCAACACGCTATGTTTTATGTCCCCATTTCGTCTTAAATGTATACGTTTGCGGTAAGATATTGCTATTCGGAAGCTTTGGCGACATATTCCATTTCGCCTAGTATATGTCGACATATTCGCAAAATATTGCCATGCATTATGTCGACGTGTGCATCTAAAACAAAATGACGACATGCAAATTAGCATATCATTCGATTAACTCGGCAAAAATTGCCTTTTCGGAGATAAAATCGTCAGAAAAATCACAATATGTTGACTTATTATCAACTTATTATTGCGGTATCTATCGCGCTATTGACCCCTATACGCTTCCATACGCGGCCGACACGTAAGGGTTGAGGTGAAGACGCCGTGTTACAATTTTCGCAGGGTCTTTGCCACATGTGTACTGCGCGTGTACTACGTTCATGGAGATATTACCACGCCTATCTCGCGACCTTCGCGACCCACCACGTTCTCTCAGCTTTCCAGGTCATATAGCAGAACCTTGGCGTTTGCTTTAAACATACTCAAAGCCAACGCCGTGACTCAGCGATCATTCGCGACCATGGGGACCACAGCACGATATCTCGCGTTTCCACCACGCTTATGGTGATCTTGGCACGATCTGGAAACATTTTTGTCCCCGTATGAGCGCAGTAAGGACCTTAGCGACACCATCACGTTCTCGCAGCATTCCAGATCATATGAGCATGTTCAAACCAAACGTCGTGGCTCGACGATCATTGGCGATCATGGAGACCACAGTACGATATATAGCGTTTCCAGTACGCTTTTACCACGCTTATGGCGATCTTGACTCGCTCTGAGACCAATCTTCGTCGCAGTAGAAGCGCAGTAAGGACGCAACCACGGTCTGACGGGGGTATAAGCAAACAAAGCACGTGATAAGGGCATCATGGGTTGGTGAAGGGTATTATCTGCTTTGTTGGATGACAAATTTCAATAATGTATTTTTAAAATTAAGAACTTTGTGCTTATTATTGTTTTTCTCCTTTCTTATTCTTACCTGCTTTGTCTTAGTTATAATTATGATGTGTATGAAATCGCGTTTTTAAAAATAATAATTTATTATATGCCTCACTATTGTTTATGTTCTGAATTATATAGGGCCACTATTGGTCTTAATCCGGTCCTGGTTCCAACTGATGCTAGGCCTACATGTCAATTAAACGATTTCTGTACAGTAATTAATTACTGATTTTTTTTTTGGTCTTAATCCGGTCCTTGTTCCATCTGAATTTAAGCCTAGATGTCAATTAACCGATGACTGTACTGTAATTGATTACTGAATTTATGGTTCGTTTCAGCACCCTAATTTCAAATGGAAATATCTCAGCAAGTCTTTGACAAAAAGAGGTCAACTTTGAGATTTGTTACTTTATTGTTATATAACGTATATTTGTTTTATTTTTTTTTTGAGGGGTTTATGCCCCCCCCCCCCCCGGATCTGCGCCTGACTTATTGATGATAAGTCACTTCGTCTACCTACCGAAGAATATCTCAACATGGTTTACAATGTTGTGGGTAGAAGTTGAAGAAAATTATTTCAACATTACTGAACATTTAGAATTGATTGAAATACTCTTTAAGGAGTCATATTTTTCAATATTTCTAATTGTGACGGATAATTCATTCAAGGCCTTCGGTGCGCTGTGCATAAATGCCCTATTCCCATATGTTTTGTTGTGACTTCACAGTTGGCAAGTCGAGTCTGGCAGCTTCTGATGATCTTGTTAAACGTGTCGGTGTTTGGATACAAATAAGTTCTTTTATCTTTTCAATACACAGGAGCGGAAGGATCGAAAATAAATTTAAGGGTAAAACATAACATCTTTGTACAATGGGAAGCCAATAGCTGTAACTATTTCATCCATTGCATATAATGTGACTTGATCCTTTGTACAATGTTCTGTCTTTTGCTAGAGAGAGAGAGAGAGGGGGGGGGGAGAGAAGGGGGAAAGAGAGGGGGGTTAACGTCCACTCGAAACCGATGATTAGTATTAAAGAAATATAGGAATGTGATAGCTTTGCGACCTCCCCTGCATAGTACAATAACAGAAATAAAATCATATGAAGACTAGCATCCGCCTTAGAGTGTACTATGAGGGAAATTTGGCCCGGACAGCGGCACTATGGCCTACTCTTATATCAAATTCCAACCGTCAAAGGGTCTTTTACGTGCACGTTTTGTCGTACCATCCGAATGACTACACAGCTGCCCTTGTCAGCCCCTCTGTCCTGTACGTCGGAACACGCGACCTCCAGGCTAGCGAGCCAGTGTCTAACCCACTTCGACACCATGACACCAGCGTGTACAATAATGTATTTACATAAATATGGGATCCTAGACATTACAAGAAAATGATACCACGCTATTCCATATCTTAAAGATTGGAATGGGTGGAATGTTCAAAATAAATTATACGTCATGAAATCTCGTGAGTTTGACACGAAATCAGGTTTAAAAAGAAATATGGCGCCCCTTCGGTACCCAATTCTCTCTCTCTCTCCCTCTCCCTCTCTCTCTCTCTCTATCTCTCTCTCTCCCTCGCTCGCTCTTTTCACCCATTTTGCATGCCAGGTTTTGGTCTAGAATCGACGGAGGGTGTTTGAATGCGCAATTACTGCCAAGATTTGGTAAATATTCTTGATTTAGAGGCGGAAGAATAATATAGTTAACAGGTTGGTCAAGGTGCACTCGGCTAATCTCGACAGATTCCGTAAACTACGTAAACTACATCTAGTCTCGGATGTATGACAGTAAGTGATATGTACCTACGCCCATACATTTGCGATGCGGCTACCGGTTTACTTTAACAGGAAAACTTAACGCTATTACACAAATTGGGAACCTATTCGGCTAGCGACCTATTCGACCGATCGAGCTGCAACCTGTTCGTTGGAAACCTATTTAGAGTAAAGACAACAGTCTCTATTTATCAACCAATAAAATCCAACGTTATGTCTATCAAATGAAAGTAGAATATATAATTTTTTATCCATTCCTTCAGCTCAGAATAGAAGTGTAATCTCGTCATTATCTTACAGCTGGATCGGTCCAATAGGTCGCTAGCCAAATAGGTCGCCAACTTGTGTTTGGAATGGGCGCAGCCTTGTTTCATCCGGGACCTTTAAAGTAGTTCCAATATGGCGGAATTCATCATACAGCCGAGTTTAGATTCCCGAAATCTTCCGAGGTTTGCCGAGTGGGTCAAGGTGATATGTAGTTCGGTTTTAGTATGCTACTTCAAGGATACGTATATCAAAATTTGGAGAAAAGTTAGAGCCGGACAAAGCGGCCAGTTAACATTAGGAAAATTAATGGTGGTCTGCCTCCAGCAGATTAATGGAGTTATGTCCCCTGTATTCATCGTAACCACCAGAAGCCGATTATAGCGGGGGGCACCAGTCTCCGACACGAAATATTTTTGAAAATTTCCACAAACGAGACTTAAAGAAGCTAAATCGCTAATATTTGGTTCTTAGAAATTGACACAAATGGGTCGCAACGCATACAATAAAGTAACGATTGGCGTGTATGGTTGAATTCAAACAAAGCACTATTTATCGACTTGGGTAAATTATATTCCCTCATGGAAACTGTATATCCGTCTTCTTTAGCTGATGCAACAACAGTAGGACATCAGGGGCGGATCCAGAGGGGGGAGGGGGTTCTCCCCCCTATGCTCAGCTACATATAAAAAATAATGCCTTGCATCAATAAAATTAATTCACAATGTGATCCTACATCATTATAAAAATGATTTCTCTGTTTAAAAAGCTCAATTTGTATGTATGCCTACGTAAAATTTAGAGACATGATTGCAGATTTCCGTAACAGAAACCTGGCAAACCCCCTCTTGCAAAAATTCCTGGATCCGCCCCTGGACATGATCCAATAATTCTATTCCGTTTCCTTCAGAACGGGGAGAAGTTGGCCTAATTTTGTACGATCTAAAAGTCTGTCGCCGACGTTAAATCCAATTATCCCTATAAACGACTGGGTATTCCCCGTAAGCGGATTAACTTTTAGTTTTCTCCTTAATATTCTTAAATGGATGAGGTTCTGTTGACAAAAAAGGCGTGTGTATTCCTATAAGTGATCCGTCAATGTACCTCGTCGTCGCCCAGAATATGTCTGATCAAACCACTTAATTTAAATAAAATCGATCGAGAGAGAGGAAAGCGAGGGAGCGAGAGAGAGAGAGGGGGAGAGAGAGAGAGAGAGGGAGGGTGTCAACATCCCCTTGACACAAACTAGGTCAGTTCGGGATAAATATAGTTCAGCTTTATTTCAATAATTCGGTTGCGCGTAGGAGTTTTTAGCAGTGGGGGGAAACCGGAGGATCCGAAGAAAAAACCCACGAGGTTGGACTGGCGACCCTACCCCGTGTCACATACTACCCGGGAATCGAAACCACGCCAGTTGACTCAATGACCGACCTTATGATACAACGCGCACGCGCTAAACATTCGGCCATCAAACCCCACTAAATAACTAACATGTAGGGGTTGTAGTACGAATAAGGCTTTTCAAATTTTTTATGTATTACAATTGAAATATTGAAGAGATATCTGAGAGCTACGGTGTATCAGTGAGTAGGACGTTGATTTTCGATGTCTGTGTTGGCCGAGAACGTTTATCCACATCCTCCAGTGTGTGCCCTGTTGTCAGTGGTGCAGGGAGGTGGGCTTGGTAAGGGACAACGTATAGTCGTTCGGATGGGACAAAAACTCGTGGTCCTGTGTATACATTGGCGCGCACGTGACAGAACCCTTAATAGCTGTCCAGGCGTATGTGGGTCTCCATTAACACAGCAGAGCGTTAAACCCATTTCATTTCTTTTTGTAGACATATTTGCCAGGGCAGCGGCGAGAAACGGAAACAAATTAAGCATACATTCCGCAAGAGTTAAATCTGCCTATTATAGGCCTTTCTTTAAGCCTCAAATGTTATCTAAATTATTAATAATACATAAATTAACTTATCAAACTCTCGATGCCATCGCTAGTCTGAGATATCTATTGAATTAGGATCCGATTTGCTGCTCAACTTTCATTCATAATTTAATCATGAAGTGGATAATCGAAACTATGTTGTCGTAGCGACTTTAGTAATGATGATCGAGCCTAGGCCGGATGACCGTCGGTTTTCGGTCCCATCATGATATCAGACCCTCTAGACAGACATTTCACGTGAAAAACTTTGTCATTTCGTTCGGTTGGGACGAACAACCGTGGTCCCTTATATACATTGATGTGCACGTACAAATCCCTTGGATATGACAGTAGGCCGAAGCGCTGTCCGGGTAAAATTGCCGCCATAACACATTGTATGGCCTATAATACCCGTTCTCATTAGCCCAATTTGCTGCTCAACTTGCATTTATAATTTGATCATGAAGTGGATAATCGAAACTATGTTGTAATGATGATCGAGCCTAGACCGGATGACCGTCGGTTTTCGGTCCCATCATGATATCAGACCCTCTAGACAGACACTTCACGTGAAAAACTTTGTCATTTCGTTCGGTTGGGACGAACAACCGTGGTCCCTTATATACATTGATGTGCACGTACAAATCCCTTGGATATGACAGTAGGCCGAAGCGCTGTCCGGGTAAAATTGCCGCCATAACACATTGTATGGCCTATAATACCCGTTCTCATTAGCCCAATTGGAACAGAACAGTAGGACGTTAAACCCAATATCATTTCATTCTATGAAATATTTAGAAGATTCGTTACATCCCTATAAATTAGGTATTTAAATACTTCTTAGGGGTCGTGTTTGTGCTATAATCACAAGCAAGCTCTAATATTTTAAAGGGTGAAACTCTAATAGAAACACCGATCAGTCGCTATGCAATATGCTTTTCTCCAATTTTGTTATCCGAGAAAATGTATTGAGAGAGAGAGAGAGAGAGAGAGAGAGAGAGAAAGATGGTATCTATAAATTAAAACGTTTGAAGATAGCTATTGCATGGGATGAATAGGAAAACAAGAGAGGTAACTATGTTATTATTTCCTGTGTGAATGATTTTTAATTGTGGGAAATAATGCCTATGATTGTATAATAGGGAGTTGACAACCTATTGAGCAAGAGACATAGAAATAATTATATTTTGACTTTCTTAGAAAATATGAAATTCTCGCTTTAACATCCACTCGACTTAAACTAGGCCATTTCGGGACTAACATAGGGTTCATTTTTATTTCAATTATTCTCGTAGGGGTCTTAAGCAGTGGGAAGAATCCGGAGGACCCGGAGAAAACGCATGAGGTTGAACAGACGGCCCTAGGCCTACTATTTATCAAGTACAAACGGGAAACTGAAATCCCCCCCCCCCCATGAGAATTTGTATTGAGTATTCTAGAATGCCCGTGAATACACGACATCGTGTACAACACTCGTTTCAAAAAAGTGCACGTCTGTGCAGGGGCGTACATAACGATTTCGTTTGGTGGGGGGGGGGGGTAGACAAAAAGCGACAGACTGATGCACATACCACCACCCCCCACCCCCAAGTGTCAGTGACACAATCAATCAGAAGCCGATTACCACGTGCGAGTTTTCTAGGGAATACGGGGGTGGGGTAGGGGCTGTTTTCAAATCTAGGGCGCCATCCAAATCCCATCCACAATGAAAGTAAACAAAATACTGACTATAACATAAAGCGTCCCGGTAGAACATAGGTAATACCCCCCCCCCCCACATTTACGCCCCTGCGTCTGTGCAAATGAACGTGAATAGGAACTAACTTATTTCTGTCTGTCTTCTTAGGTTTTTTTGTTTGTTTTTTTTTTTTAGCAATATCAAAGTCAGGCGACATAACATCTGTCAGATGTTGTCACTGAACTAAACATAATTGTCGACTCTATTTTTAAAATCTGTCAAACAGTTGAAGAAACAGATGGCAACAACTAATCAGGACGGCTTTAACTAATTAGGCCTTTGTTTTAAGGCGGGAGAGACTCGGTTTAGCTCATCTAAAATTCGTCTGCTACGCTATGGGGTATATCACGTGACTGCAATGTGACTGATATGTGAATCTCGGAAGTGTGTTTGCCACGTCAAAAGCTGTCAGTTTTTCCAACACGGCGAGGAGAGTTTGCAACAGGTCACTATCGGATTGTAATGCCCGCACGTGCATTGTGTTATGAACACTGACAGGAGTAAATATGGAGGAGTGTGAAACATACGAGACGGGAGACTTAGAAATAGAATCCGATTGGTATCAAAACGGTGAGTTTCCAGGTTACATTTCATTCATTAACATTTTAAGTGGCGGTTCACGTCTGCATTTGAGAGAGCGTGTTCACGTACAGAGAACGCGATAAACAGAACGTGCTGTGTAACAAACACACGTATTTTGTAAATACATGCTTATCTTTAGACGAAATGAATGACCTATTAATTCCTATACAATCTACGCAGCCAAAAACTAACATAGTTTTGGACATTTATTTCCGCAATCGATAAGAACGTTGACTATGAGAGATACAAGGGGGTCTATTCTCAATGTTGTTATTGATTGATATCAACAATATGACGTATTATTATATGCCATTTATTACATATTTATTGTATCGACCAGTCAATATTCTGTTGTGGGTGTTAACTGAGAAGGAATTCCACGTATTTGAATAGGTATTACGTCATATTTATTGGTCTAAACTGTTTTATTGACGTGTTTTCCCCGCTTGTGGCATGTACAGCTATTTCTCCTCGTGTTGAGGTTCTATAGACTTGAGATGACTCATCCACACAGCCATATCACAATGCTAAATGAAACCTTTCATGTATGGAACATTATGTTCCATTTAAAGTCCACAAGCAGGGAGATTGCAAAACTGTTAGGTCTGCCACAATTCACCCATTTTAAGAGTAATCTATGGTAATTTGTAATATTATATAGTTAAAGTGTGCAATGTGGAGTAGGGGAATTTTCAGCAAACTCTCACTGGTCTTAGATTTCCAACTGCCAAAGGATCGTTTACGTGCATGCGAATGTGTACGCCATGGGTTTTCTCTGGGTCCTCCGGTTTGTCCCACTGCTAAAAACCCCAAAGCCCAAGCGAATTATTGAAATAAAAAATAGAACCATATGTTAGTCCTGAAATGACCTAGTTTGTGTTGGAAGGACCTCTCTCTCTCTCTCTCCCTCTCTATCTCTCACTCTCTCACTCTCTCTCTCTCTCTCTCCCTCTTCTATCTCCCTCCTTCTCTCTCTCTCAACAGCAAATGAATACTGCAAGAAAAACCAACACATTTTTATTTGAAATGAAATGAAGTAGGCCTAATCCTGCACCACACAATCCTTGTCAGGCCCTGCACTATATATATAGAGACAATACATGATAACTGGACATTGAAATACGAGCTGAATACACAATTAGACAAAACAAAAACAAAAACATATGTATCGAAAATGTCTGCAAACTGTCGTTTACATGTTCTTTTAGATTATAATAAACTTTTATATCAGCTTTTAAACACGTAAAAACAATTCCATGGAAATTTAAAATTTATAAATATATTAATGAGGTGTTTTTTCGTCATAAACGTGATTATTTATCCGGTAATTATTGCTTCAAGTCACAAACACAGTTTAATAACACGACACTGTTTTATGGATAAAACTTAGCCTGCCATAATTATATACACACACGAAGTTTTCACAAAATGCCACACTGGTCGTTATCAAGCATACAAAATTACAAAATGAAATATAATGGAGTTGACGTCCTACTGTTTTGTCCTGACTGTGTTAATGAAGACGGGCATACGCCATACTCTTTTATCGAATTCCAACTGTTAGTCGCTAAATGTCTGCAGAGAGAGAGAAGAGAGGGAGAAAGAGAGAGATGGGGTTTAACGTCCACTCGACTCAAACTAGGTCATTTCGGGACTAACATATGGTTTAATTTTAGTTCAATTATTCGCTTGCGCTTAGCGGTCTTTAGCAGTGGGGGGGGGGGGGGGAACCGGAGTAACCAGAGAAAACCCACTATTGTTGGACAGGCGACCCTACCGTCACGTACAACCAGGAGTTCGAAACCACGCCAGTTGACGCAATGGCATGTCGTATGATACAGCGCACACGCTAACCATTCGGCCACCCCCCCCCCCCATGTCTGCACATCTCACTTCATACTTGGAGAATAGATCTCTTCGCTAAATGACAGCCATATCCATTTCACATGTCATACACACATAAACTTCAAGTTGCAATTTCATATTTTTATGTTATATTTTCAAAATATATTAAGATAAAGCCATAAACTAGATTGTATCTATAAACAGGCCTACCTTGTTAAGGAATAATCCTATTAATCCTATAATTCACTGTTGCCAGTTGAGAGATTGGCAAAAATATCATTTTAAACTTCAAATTCAAACGTTTGAACATAGCTATTCCAAGAGGAGAATGGAAAAACAAGGGAGGTATTTGTGTTATTATTTCCCGTGTTAATGATATTTATGCCTGGGAAATAATGCCCATGATCGTATAATAGTGAGTTGACAACCTTTTGAGCAAAATACATAGAAATAATTATGTTTTGACATTCTTAGAAAATATGAAATTCCCGCTTTAATAAACTCTTTAATTAATTGGAAGTAGAGTTAAAACACAAATCTCGAATTATACTCAACGATTTTGGACATAGAATGTCGGTCAACTAGCTTAGTTTAGTATGATTCAAAGATTATAGTTTAGGTACCTAGCGTCTTATTATCAGGCATGAATTATATTTGATGGATCGCCAATTTTTGATATTGGGTGAAGCTGGTAACGTGAGGTCTGTCTAGGATGACATTTTAGGAAACTGCAACTTTGGACTATCGGTTTTTCTGCTGGTATATTATATCATGTAAAATAATATGACATATTGAACTCTGGTCAAGTTGTAAGATAACAATAACAGGCGCGGATCCAGAGGGGGGGGGGGGGGTTGGGGGGGTCCCCCCCCCCCCCGCTCAGCTACATAAAAAAAAAATAATGCCTTGCATCAATGAAATTACATCACAAAGTGATCCTACATCAGTATAAAAATGATTTCTCTGTTTAAAAAGCTCAATTTGTATGTATGCCTATGTAATTTAGAGACGATGATGGCAGATTTCCGTAACAGAAACCTGGCAAACCCCCTCCTGCAAAAATTCCTGGATCCGCACCTGAATAAAGAGGAGAGAAATTTTTCTACTGCCATATTAAATTTAAAACAAATATTCTGAAGAACGAAAATATTTATATTATATCACAGTCAAAAGGTATGTTTGGTATGTAGTGCAGTGTGTTTTCATGTGGTGGGCAGCAAACTCTGAGACAAAAACCTCTCGATACGCCTCCGGCCATACAGGCTTCACTCAAACTAAATGACAATCTCATTTATAACATGTACCTGAAATAATCTGACATTGATGTATTGGTAGATGTTCTAATTACTAAAACGGTTAGAAACTGTTAGCCTTCATTAGCCTGGGTGGTTGGAGGGGAGGGGGGCAACGGTGTAAGACGTTGGCTGGCTAACCTAGAGCTCTCTCTCTCTCTCTCTCTCTCTCTCCCTCTCTCTCTCTGCTATTGCCTATAAAGACCCCTATTTATTGTTGTTGTGATCACCATACAGTATTATGATTAGGTGGATATATATAATATGACTACTAAGCAGTTTTTCTATCTGTGTGTGGAGATCTCGTTCATGATAATGTTAGAAAAAATCGATAATATTTGCTGCTAGATAACACACTTCTTATTCAGCAAATCACCGTTAATAATTACTAGTTTTCATATCATATGTTCCATATTATTAGATAATAAATATTAACACGCCTAGACCCTAATAAATATAATTCTCACGTTGTCACTTAAAAACGTTACTCGCACTCGGTTCCCACTAGGAAAGTATTGCATATTCACTCTGGCGGAAACGACGTTCATTGCACGAATTCGAGGAATTGTACGTGAAAGTGCCGCTTTCCGAGCCAAATTCTTTTCTTTCACATTGCGCACGCGATCACTGAAAATAGCTCTATGGGTGTTAAACCGTATTCCGGTCCGTTAAATGGTTATTATTTCATATAAGCTATATTTGATGGCCCAATTACGACATGCTCGAGCTCGATAAAATCAATAACTTGCGGTAAAGATTACACATTGCCACCCGAAAGCAACGTAATAATTAGAAGGTATCACATTTTCCACGGCATAAGGTGTAATACATTTCAAACACTACGTCACTTCCGCTAAACATAAAGCATGCATTACGTCACGTTATTGCCCGAGGCCAAACACTATGCTTTACACGTGAAATATAGATTCCACTACTTTATTACCTTCAAGGTTTGTTTGCGATGTCACAATCAGTTGAAGCGGATGCTAAGCCCCATGACCGATTGAGCCTTCGAGGCAGACGTGTGGCCTTTACTATATTATAATATACGGTCCATTTAAATGAATGGATATCTGGTTAATTGTTACGTCACGTGATCTATTAACATCAATGGCGGTTCAATTACACGAGCCTCGAGCCTCATCAATAATACATTCACTTACACGGATTAACTTCTCTGTAGGCAATCTAACCATATGGTATATACTCGCCTATGGACCAATTCGTTTATAATTAACCCATTTGAACAGTTTACAAACGGGATGGGTAGCAGTTGGGAAATAGCAGAAATATTTGAAATACCAAGGTATCAAACGCGACCTGTTGTTCATTGAATAACTTCCATTAAGTTTTATTCTTATTCAAGTGAACTAGGCCGTTGACATGGGGTGTTGGTGGGGCGGGCGTCCAGCCGGGTATCCCTCATATTTACAAGATTGACAGTTCAGGATCTTGTCCAGTGCCGGACTGGTCGGCCATTAGCCCACCTGTCAGGTCATTGACCAAGGCCCTCACAGTGGGCGTTCGATGGGATGCGAGGGGGAGGGAGGTCTCCCCACTGGAAAATTTTGAAAATTGACAACTGCAAACCCATTACCCCAAGAATTTCAGCCCAAAGTAGGAGAAGGCATTTTTTTTCTGTTTTCTTTGTCTTATTTCTTAAAAGGCCCACTTTTGTATAATGAGCTTAGTCCCGCCTGTCACGGACAGTCCGGCACTGGTCCTGTCTCTAGATTTCATCCATATGACGTAGGTGTGGGAATAGGCAATATATGGACCGAAAAGTAAACCCCCAAATCGGACAGTACTTAAGATGAGAAGACAAAAACAACACAGCTGCCTTGGCAAAATGTAACTCCGTTATTAAATTATTTCACATGTTTGAATAATTCCCATTTATATCAACACGTGACATGATTTAAAATCGACGGTATTTTATAAATCTCTCTACGCCCTTCAATATAAATCACATTAGATTATAATATCGTCATTATTTCAATTAGGATGGAGTTTAACGTCCGCCTGGGGGTCAGACTATAAGTTATGTAGGTTAATTAGTTTAAATAATGACTAGTTAGCAAGTGGTTATTATATATATATCACATTACCAGGGCCGAATGGTTAGCACAAGCGATCTCTATCATAGGGTCTTCATTCAGCCAACTGGCGTGGTTTCGATTCCCCTTGGTGCATGACAGTTAGTAGGATTGTCTAGCCTCGTGGGGTTTTCTCGGTCCCCAAGTTTCCTCCCACAACCAAAGTTAGACTATACGCGAATGCGAATTATTGAAATGAAATTTAACCATATATGTTAGTTCCTAAATGACCTAGTTTGTCTCTCTCTTGTAAGTGGTGCAGGACGAGGGTCCGACAAGAACAACGGTCTAGTCGTTGGGATGACACGAGAAACAGAGGTCCCTTGTACACATTGGGGTGCTTGTAGAATATCCCTTGGCAGTGGGAATTTGATATAAGAATAGGTCGTAGCGCTGCTGTCTGGGCAAAATTATCCCCATAGCACACTGTATGGCGTATGTCCGTCTTCATTTAGCCGAGTCGGTCAGAACAGTAGGACGTTAAACTCCATTTCATTTCATTTCCGACGTCTACGATATCACCCCTGGTTGAAGTGGACGTTTAAGCCACAGACACTGGGAAGGTATTAAAATAAATCCTCTTGCCAGGGACGGATCCAGGAATTTTTGTAGGAGAGGGTTTGCCAGGTTTCTGTTAAGGAAATCTGCCACCATCGTCTCTAAATTACATAGGCATACAAACAAATTGAACTTTTTAAACAGAGAAATCATTTTTATATTGATGTAGGATCACGTGATGTAGTTTCATTGATACTCAATAGTTTTAACACTTCTCGCCGTTTCCTCCTATTGCTAAAGACCCCTCCTATTGCTAAAGACCCCTACGCGCAAGGGAATTATTGAATTAAAATTGAACTCTCTCTCTCCCTCTCTCGCTCTCTCTCTCTCTCTACAAGTCTCTTATCGTTATCAAGTACCAATGAATGTAAGGATTGTAAATACTTTAAGCTTGTGGTATTGTCGTTATATATATGACTACATATCTACACATGTAAACAAAAAACAGCTGTTGTTACAAGACTAACATAGTTTAAACATCTGGCTGGATAAACAAAACAACGGCAAAATCAATTTAAATTCTCCACGTGATACAAACAACAAATATACAGCTTAATGTGTGATATAACACGGTGTATTCTAATATTTGTCCCCCGCCTTTCGAAGAAAGTTGGGGGACTATTAAAATGGGTTCGTCCGTCCGTCCGTCTGTCTGTCTGTCTGTCTGTCTGTCTGTCTGTCTGTCCGTCTGTCCGTCTGTCCGTCACACTTTTTGGGACACAATAACTCTCTTCCTAATTGAGCTAGAATGTTCAAACTTGGTGTATGTGTTTATTAGGTCAATGCCTTGATGGAGTTCAAAGATGAGCATTTTCCGCTTAGGGTAAGCAGAGATAAGCAATTTGATTGGTTGATGCTTTGGGATACGATAACTTTAGTTCTAATTAAGTGAGAGTGATGAAACTTAGTGTATAGTTTCATTACAGTAATACCTTGACTAAGTTCGATAATGAGCATTTTCCGCCCAGGGTAAGCAGAGCAATTTGATTGGTCGAGACTTTGGAACACAATAACTCTCCTTCTAATTGAGTTAAAATGTTCAAACTTGGTGTATATGCTTATTAGGTCAATGCCTTGATGGAGTTCGGAGATGAGCATTTTCCGCTTAGGGTAAGCAGAGCGATACGCAATTTGATTGGTCGAGACTTTGGAACACAATAACTCTTCTTCTAATTGAGTAAAAATGTTCAAACTTGGTGTATATGCTTATAAGGCCAATGCCTTGATGGAGTTCGAAGATGAGCACTTTCCACTTAGTGTAAGCAGAGATACACAATTTGATTGGTTGATGCTTTGGGACACGATAACTTTAGTTCTAATTAAGTGAGAGTGATGAAACTTGGTGTATAGTTTCATTACAGTAATACCATGACTAAGTTCGATGATGAGCATTTTCTGCTCAAGGTAAGCAGAGCGATACGCAATTTGATTTGTCGTGAGTAGTCGAGACTTTGGAACACAATAACTCTCCTTCTAATTGAGTTGGGGGGTTGGTATGGCCTAGTGGTCTAGAGTGCCGCGCCTCGACCTCTAGCTGGCTGGTCACCTCTGGCTTGCGGCTGTGGTTTCGAGCCCTGGTGTGAGCGTATGCGGCATGGAGATAGGGGCGCCTTCTCAACCTCGTGGGTTTCCTCCGGGCACTCCGGTTTCCTGCCACTGCTAAAGACCCCTACGCGCAAGCGAATTATTGAAATAAAATTAAACCATATGTTAGTCCCGAAATGACCTAGTTTGTGTTGAGTGGACGTTAAACCCCATTTCTCTCTCTCTCTCGCTCTCTCTCTCTCTCTCTCTCTCTCTCTAATTGAGTTAAAATGTTCAAACTTGGTGTATATGCTTATTAGGTCAATGCCTTGATGGAGTTCGAAGATGAGCATTTTCCGCTTAGGGTAAGCAGAGATAAGCAATTTGATTGGTTGATACTTTGGGACAAGATAACTTAGGTTCATCTTGATTGATGATTTTTATGCCAATACAATGACTGCATTCTCATTTAGTAATCGATTCGACAGTAACAGTGTATAGAAACGATTGACTTGGACACGAGGACCCTTTCCCTTGGCCAGAGGGGCCCTTTTGTCTGCCTTTAGGGTCCCCCTAACTAGGGTACATTTTCATTTTTCTCGTCGGTTTTAGCATTTTTCTTTATAAAACACTTTTGGATGACACTTCGTGTACAGTTTGATTGCTCGATACATTGAAAATAATAAATGTGCGATTAATTAATATGTGTCATCTATTTATTTTGGGATTTCGGCCGGGGACACCAGCCTCACTGTTGGCTTGTTGTTACTGTCCCGGGGCGGAAATTTAGTGTAAAGAGGTAGAAACATAGGCTCGGCATATTCCTGAAGTTACAGACCCGAACACTTTATCAAAATAACTAAGTCTAAATGTGGTACCACATTAGAACTCTTGTGGTAACAAGTCCATAATAAAATTCTGTAGAATATATTTTACAACATCTTAGAGGATGATAGGATAATTGTTCCAGCAAAATGAAAATGTTTCGTACAGTTTTCATGGTCCACTTTTCCAAATGCCCCCAAACCTTGCCATAGATGGCACGTAAAAGGGTTTTTGATAAAAGAATAACGAACAAATTATATTTAATGATATCAGTTTCTTATCTATATCGTACCCATAATTATATAATCGCAGTTCTCCCAATTGAATACAGAAAAAAAATTTATTTCACAAGAGAAATATTTTGATGTTTGGAACAGAATTGTAAAACCTCGCCAGTTGTTGATAACGATCGAATGATTCGTGCCATGAATTCATTCTAGTATTTGGCTAATAGTAATATCCGCCATGTTGAATCAATATTAACAACTGAAGGGTTGATGGATGAGGGGGATGGTATATTATTCATGTAATTTGTCAACGTGGTGTATATGTGTATATCACAACAGTGGATCAAATATACATGGAAATAATATATATAATCACCCGACATCAATACTCGGGCTATACTCAGTCACATAAAGAGGGGGGGGGGGGCTAGTGGTCTAGAGTGCCGCGCTTCGACCTCTAGCTGGCCGGTCACCTCTGGCTTGTGGGTGTGGTTTCGATCCCTGGTGTGAGCGTAAGTGGCATGGAGATAGTGGCGCCTTCTAGACCTCGTGGGTTTCCTCCGGACACTCCGGTTTCCTCCCACTGCTAAAGACCCCTACGCGCTAGCGAATAATTGAAATAAAGATTAAAACCATATGTTAGTCCCGAAATGACCTAGTTTGTGTCGAGTGGACGTTAAATCACATCTCTCTCTCGCTCTCTCTCTCTCTCTGGTCACATAAAGTCATACCGTTCAGGTTTATTTTTAAAAAAAAAAGAAAACACAGTGGCTCGGTGAGTAAGGCACTGGCTTACTTGGGGGTCTTGGTTCCACTCAATCGGGTATGAAATACGGGCTCTTGTATATGGTCGTACACATTCAAGAACACTTGATAGTTGGACTTCGATATAAGAATAGGCCATAGCACTCTACGTCATTACGTATATAATACTGGCTTCTCCAATAATTCACGCTGCACATCGTTTACCGACACATTATTTTAAAACTTAAACGTGTATATGTGTTTGTAGAGTTACATTTTACCATCTGGGAGGATCTTGAGATTTGTTGTCTATCAGTTATAATACATTTTTTCTTCTTGTTTCGTGGTATGAGTGTAAAACGGGCAGTATACTCATGACATATTATATATAACGTATTATATTGCACGTTTCTATTTATATTTGCACTTTACCTCGATGAATTGATTAGATTTTATAATAGTTGTTAAAGTTCCAATAGCATTTTTTTAAGTTATATTTTTAAAATTTATTAAAATAAAGCCCCAAAATAGATTGGACCTATAAACAGTCCTACCTTGTTAAAGAATAATCCTATTAATCCTATAATTCACTCTTCCCAGTTGAGAAATTGGCAAAAATATCATTTTCAACTTCAAATTCAAACGTTTGAAGATGGCCGTCCATGGAGAAGAATAGGAAAACAAGGGAGGTAATTGAGTAACTATTTCCTCAATCAACCAGTGTCACCCTTTCTAACCCCCCCAAATTTTGTCCATGATCGTATAATAGTGAGTTGACAACCTTTTGAGCAAAAAACATAGAAATAATTATATTTTGACTTTCTTAGAAAAAGTGAAATTGGAACTTTAACTATGGAGGTCAGTCGTATTCAGAATTAGATGTTATGTACTTATGTCTAATACTGCTTTTGCAATACAAAATACCTCTATTACTTATGTCATGATACCGCTAATTCAAAATACAAATGTTACTTTACATAAAACAATCGACACAATACCTAAAATGATACGTGCAATGTCTTTTCACTTTCGACATTGAACATTAAACAAAGCATAATTGTCTTGGCATCTTCTACATTTCACTATCTACATTACATCTTCGTGTTAGTAACTTCTACATTGCATTAGCGAACGTGTTTTATCTCGACTGCATTATCTTTTTATGACATGTGGGCGGAGCCTAAAAGAGGTATGAAATCATCAACAATAACTTCTCCCAAGGAAAGACAACTCTGATAACCTTGTTATGTGCCTTTTTTTAGTCAAAAATGGACCTTAACACAAATGTTCAAATGATCCGCCAATAGATTGGATTCTAGTTTCAACAATTTCACGTTATATTAAGTTCAAGCACTGCTGTATTCAAGATCTAGTGTAGATAAAATATTACATGAACTTTCAATTCGATGTTTTGATTCATCAAGAGATTGACCAGATTCTAAGCTATTAGCTATTATTACTCTGAATCTTCGACTGAGTTCTAATAGTATATTTTGAATTGACATCCTTAAGGTCTATTTTGGGAGAAGTTATTGTTGATGATTTCATACCTCTTTTAGGCTCCGCCCACATGTCATAAAAAGATAATGCAGTCGAGATAAAACACGTTCGCTAATGCAATGTAGAAGTTACTAACACGAAGATGTAATGTAGATAGTGAAATGTAGAAGATGCCAAGACAATTATGCTTTGTTCAATGTTCAATGTCGAAAGTGAAAAGACATTGCACGTATCATTTTAGGTATTGTGTCGATTGTTTTATGTAAAGTAACATTTGTATTTTGAATTAGCGGTATCATGACATAAGTAATAGAGGTATTTTGTATTGCAAAAGCAGTATTAGACATAAGTACATAACATCTAATTCTGAATACGATTGACCTCCATAGTTAAGATATTCATAGTACATGTATATCAAAGTTTATGACAATTGTGCACATTGTATGTATGTACTTTGAGTCTCTGACCTTGAAAATGAAATAAACAAACTTAATAATAATATACAGATATTGAGAACATAAGTTACGTAACGAATAGTTTAAACACACAGTGCACAATCTGTCAAGTAAACCGTATTAAAACAATCTGATTAAAACACAGGTCCTATTTCGTTTCGTTTTCACAGTTCAAAATTTGGGTTTACTTGTCTTTACTCCACGAGGATCTGGAAAAGTGACGTGTTCTGGGCAATGAAAATATTCTGTTACGAGCTTTAGGGGCGTTTTGAAGGGAACTGTGGGTAATCCACTAGTAACGTCAATGTTGATTGGTTAATCAACTGTCTGACGTCATAGGGTCAAAAGGCACTCGTATGGGTTATTGTCAGACATATTCCATTATGAAATGAAATGGGGTTTAACTATTTCTCTGAACAACGATGTTTGTCCCAGCCGAACGCCAGTGCCACAAACGCCATGCCGAGATGAGAACCCGGGGCATGCTAGTGGAAATGATATTTTCCTACGACCACTAAGACCCCCGCACCAAAAACACTTCTCAATCCACAAGTCGCTGAATAGACTAAAAGATTTTCAAAAAGAACTTTGCTAGAGGCTTCTATGTTTAGCCGTTCACCAAACATAATAAACAAATATTTCAACTATTTGACTCTTTTTTCAAACAAGTCGAAAATATATGTTTATTCTAGTCCGTTACCTGTAATTAGAAATAAATGCAAGTTGAAAAGTGAGCCAAAAAAACCTCATTCGGCAAACAGAGAACTAACTACTTTGAAAATGGATCTCTGCACTGAATAGCCGCCATGTTGAAATATTAGTGTACTTTTGTTGAGGATAAAGATGGAATCGGGATAATAAAGTTCCAAAATTCTTGAAGTGGTATGTAGGAATTAAAATGTCGGCCAATCAGTTTCGTGTGTGTGTGTTTCCAAGGGCCGATTGTGGACAGACATCGCATGTTTCGTATGAGTAAAACTAGGTTAATCACGTGTCTATACCAAGTGTGATTTAAAACAAACATACCGTTAAATGTTTTATCCCGTCGTAAAGCCGCCTCTTTAAACAAACAACTTTTGTAAAATAGGAAATCTGTCAACATTGGTGGGGAATACTCGACCTCAATATGTGATAGCTTAAAGTGACAGTCTCTGCGGTTGTGTGAGTTGAGCATGGGCAATGCGCTATCTTGTTAAAGAGGGGTTCCGGAGTTCCTCCTTCGTCGCTGCGATTGTGTTGTTCGGATTGGTCATTAGGGGTGCTGCAAGAATGGAAATCACAAGCAGTTATTCAGACGATTTGACCGAACACACCAAAATACAACTTAAAATTGAATTTAACGTCCTACCTTTCTGTACCCATTGGACTAATGAAGACGGGCACACGCTATGCAGTAGGCTATGACGAGGGGGCATTTGGCCTGGACCGAGGCGCTACGACCTTCTCCTATCGAATGTCAATAGACAAAGATTCTTTGACTTGCACTCAGTTTTTCATCCAATCCAAAACACTAGACGTTGGTAACTGTGTCGGTCAACACCGGGATCGAACCTGTGACTTATTCTCAAGTAGGGGGGTCACGGTGGCTAAGTGGGTAAGGCGCTGGTTCGATAGCCTGGAGGTCGAGTGTTCGATCCCTGCATTGGCCGAGAAAGTTCATCTCGATTCTCCGGCGTGACTATCCCAGTGATGCAGAAGGAGGGCCTGACAAGGACAGCTGCCTAGTCGCTCGGATGGGACGAAAAACCGAGGCCCCGTGTACACATTGGAGTGCACGTAAAAGATCCCTTGGCAGTTGAAATTCGATATAAGAGTAGGTCGTAGCGCCACTGCCCGGGCAAAATGTCCCTCAGAGCACACTGTATGGCGTATGTCCGTCTTCCATTAGCCCAGAATAGGTGCAAAAGAGTAGGGCGTTAATCTCCATTTCATTTTATTCTCAAGTATAAATTGTATTTATGTAAATAACACCTGTTTAATACCTATTATATTTTAACATATATTCCATTATTTAATGATAATATCAGTGTTCAAAGGAATAATATTATGCTTGTGTACAGCTGTTAAAGTCATGTCTCTATTGTTGCCATACTATTGTTAGTTAGACAATTTATTTAACTCGAGTTATGAACATTGTGGCCTTCTGTCATATTGCGCATTGGATTAAAAAAGCAAGCTTTAAAATTGAGAAAGGCATTTTGTTATATCGCGCCTTTGATTGAAAAAAAGCAAGCATTGCAATTAAGAAAAACAGCTTTGCTTAAAGTTCCAATAGCATTTTTTTAAGTTATATTTTTAAAATTTATTAAAATAAAACCCCAAAATAGATTGAACCTATAAACAGTCCTACCTTGTTAAAGAATAATCCTATTAATCCTATAATTCACTATTGCCAGTTGAGAAATTGGCAAAAATATCATTTTCAACTTCAAATTCAAACGTTTGAAGATGGCCGTCCATGGAGAGGAATGGGAAAACAAGGGAGGTAATTGAGTAACTATTTCCTCTATCAGCGGGTGTCATCCTTTGTAATGCCCAAAAAATTTTGCCCATGATCATATAATAGTGAGTTGTAACATTTTGAGCAAAAGACATAGAAATAATTATGTTTTGACTTTCTTAGAAAATATGAAATTGGAACTTTAAATTAAGAGCTGTGGAATACGTTCCCTTTTTACCCTCCTCATTTTTTAGCCGCCAGTCGAGCTAGATTAGAGTAATAGTACTAATACAGCTGCCAGTCGTGTTAGTTGGTGGTGGAAACACCTCTACAGTACTGCCACCAGTCGTGTAAGTGGTTTATACATGCACAGCCCTTATTGTATAGCCACTTGTCGCATTAGAGTGGCAGATACAGCCCTTATTGAATAGCCACCAGCCGAGTAAATACGGCACGTTTGGCCCGTATCTAACTCCACTGGCGCCATTATTGTACAGCCCCCGTCGTCACATTAGCCCAGTCGAGTTAAGTGATTAGGAGTTGATCGCCAAGACATGGACCGTTAGACTCTCATATAAGAAGAAACAAATCTACGTTAACAGTGAAAGCGCCGCAGACGCCAGATAGCCCACTTTAGAAAATAAAAACTATGGAAGGATAACGCTGCAATCTGATTAAAATATTATTTCAACGTGACATTGGTATTGTTGAGCAATGTGAATTACAAATTGTAAAACTGAAATACGTATTTTTAACTGCTGATACATGCAGTTTGTATCGTGAACATTGAAATAATATTGGCAACTATATCCTTCCATAAGAAACAACAACGTTGTGAAATGGTCGATTACATGTAATATTTCTGACTCTACAAATATTTTAAAAAGGATGACATTTCTCAACCAACGGTAATACAACACAGAGAGATTCATAGCGCCTGTAACGTGGTAAAGATGTTAGCCGGGGCAACTTAACCCTGGGTTTCTATATCGGGGAAATAACACATCATCGATGTATAAATAACAATATGTCGTATTTACTGTAATCACGAGTTTCCGATACAAACTGAAATGAAATAGGGTTTAACGTCCTAATTTTCTGCACCAACCGGGATGGAAAAAGACGGGTGTATTCTTCATGTACTTCCAAATACAAAATGTTCTTTTATGCCCATTTCTCTTACATAACATATAAAAGGTACATTGTACACGTAAAAGAACCATTGGCTATTGGTATTCAATTGTTGTCCTCCGAGGCCCCCCATCGGATTTTCGACGTCCCGGACTATGTCATAAAGTTACTGCCTTCGGGGATATGACTCTCCGTATGTAGGTTATGTATCACTGACCAACGTCAAGTTATGTTTGGTCTAGTTCCATCCATATGTGTGGAGGGGGGTTGGGATGGCCTAGTGGTCTAGAGTGCCTGGTTTCGACCTCTAGCTGGTCGGTCACCTGGTTTCGAGCTCGGCTGTGGTTTCGAGCCCTGATGTGAGCGTATGTGGCATGGAGATAGGGGCGCCTTCTCAACCTCGTGGGTTTCCTCCGGGCACTCCGGTTTCCTTCCACTGCTAAAGACCCCTACGCGCAAGCGAATTATTGAAATATGATTAAACCATATGTTAGTCGTTAGTCCCTAAATGACCTAGTTGTGTCGAGTGGACGTTAAACCCCATTTCTCTCTCTCTCTCTCTCTCTCTCTCTCTCATGTGTGGAATACTACTGACTATGTTCACGTGTGTCATGTTGGGGGCAGGAGGCCCCCACATGGTCAAGGCCACTTAACCCCGACCATGGCTGAGTGCACAGCATTGCACTTTTAAACAATCTTCTTTAACCCAGGGTTGGTGTAGGACGTTGAACCCAATTTTATTTATTCTGTGTTGGTAACAACTCTTGTATTGATATCCGTCTGTATATTTTCAGATTTGAAATTAGCAGCTGAATTGGGTAAAGCTCTACTGGGTAGAAATCGTGAATTAGAAGGAAGTGTGACGTCATTAACACAGATAAACAATGATCAGGCCCAGGAGTTACAGGTAGAGTCTTTATCTATTGGTCCTAACGTCCATTTGTTCCGTACCCGTAGCCAGCTCATAAAATTGGAGGGGGGGGGGGGCGCCTACAGAATTCTTTATTGGGTAGGGAGCGGGGGCTGAGAATGTGGCCGGCTAAGGACACCCCAAAAAAATCATTATTGTTGGCGAAATATTTGCGGGGTGGGAGATAATTGGATTGGGGGGGGGGGGGGGCTTAGCTACGGGTTCGATTGGCTCGAAGGGTTATGGGTTGGAAGGGCCATAGGTCAGAATTGGAGCCATGATGGTTGACCATGAGGTCTGGGGTTTTCTCCCGGTGGTTGCCGAGTAAGTTCCTCGGGATTTTCTGGTATGCTTTCACCCCCTTCCTGTCAGTGTTTACTCTGTTTACGCAGGGGGTGGGGGGCATGGCAAACAGAGTGTCTAGTCGTTCTGATTGGACGAACAACCGAGGTCCCGTTTAGACATTGGCGTGCACGCGATAGAACCCTTGATGGTGAGAATTCGAAAAAAGATAGATCGGGCAATATTTCACAGCACGGTGTATATGATGTCCGTTTCCATTAGTACAGCTTCATCAGGAAAGTCGGTGAAAGTCAATCAATAGTATGTAGGTTCATCAGCCATAACGTCCAATAATCCATCGATCCAATAAGCTTATGGTTTATTAGCTTGAGGTCAGCGAGACAGACAAGGAAAGCATGCCTAGTTCTTCGAATGGGACGACAAACACGCAAAAGAATGCTCCAATTGGCGGTTAGGTCGCGTTTGCTGCTTATCGGTGGGACGTTACATTTTATTTGGCGATTTAGAAATTGAAGTAAATTAGACGAAAATGTCACAGTTCAGAAACAAAATCACTACACGGGTAACCAAAGAATATAAAAAATACCATATAATACACATCCGCCATCGAAACATACACAGTGTATAGGACAATTTGTTTTAAATTCTTATACGCCCACATTGAGTACCCTTGTGGACGGCGTGGACGATTTAGCCCCTGTGGGTGTTTGTTTCGTTGCCTGGCAACCAATCTTTTTATTATATATATATATATATTTTCAGCATCTACGGAACCAGGTGGAGTCGTTACGTAGTACGAGTGAGTCGAGGAATAAGTTAAATGAGGATCTAGATAGATTGAATCAGGAACTGGAGAAAACCAATCAAAGATTGATGTTAGATATAAAAGCCGATAAACAAACAATTAACAGGTAAAATAGTGGACATAAGAGTGGTTTTACATGAGAAGGGTTTTACAAGTTTGTAAGACGTTGTAGCCCTACACTTAGGGTCCCGCGTTTGGTTACCCATAGTCAGTAGGTGGGATGGCGATGAGACGAAATAGAACCTTGACAATTGGAATTCGAAGCAGTGCCGCTGTCTGGGAAATATTTGCCTCATAGTACACTGCATGGCGTATGCCTGTCTTTACGTCTCTCGGTTGGGTGTTTCGTGGGGGGGGGGGGGGCAAACGGTTAGCGCATGCGCGTTGCAACAAAAAATTGTGTCAACTGGCGTGGTTCGATTCCCCGGTTGTACGTGACGAGGAGTAGGAGAGCTTTCCAACCTCGTGATTTTTCACCCGGTCCCAAAGATTCCTTCCATGCGAATTATTGAAATAAAATTGAATTATGTGTTATTCCCGAAATGACCTATAGTTTGTGACATGAGGACGTTAAACCCCATCTCTCTCTCTCTCTCTCTCTCTCTCTCTCTCTCTCTCTCTCTCTTTATTTCTCTTTATCCCTTGAAATGTGAATAATGTTACTACGTCATGTTCTATTTCAGGTTGAGCCTGACCGTAGAATCACTGGATCAAAAAGTAGAAGATTTGAACCATAAAATCGAGGATCTAAAAGCCAAGGAGATGGCCGTACAAAAACAGGACAAGCGACGCGCAACAAGTCTCGCTAGTCTCAATGATACGAACGATAAACCGAACAATTATTACATAGAAAATTTACGATGGACTTATAACGACCAGTTTAAAAACCTTCCGCTTAATCCGTATGAAAAAGAGATCAAAAGGCTACAAGATCAAGTGCACAAGCTGAAGACCAATCAAATGATAGAACGTCGCCAAACGGAAGATTTAGAAGTAGAGCTCGCGCTGGCCATGCACGAAAATCAAACATTAGAAGACAAAACCCGATCTCTGGAAGACAAGCTGGAGAAATTGAACACAGATATACAAGAGGAGAACCTACGGCAGGAGATCAAAAAAGCTCTGGGACCAGACAAAATTTCCTGTCGATTCTGTGAACGCCCAGACGATACTGAAATATTAGATGACCTGGAACACGATGATCTCAAACTCCGTAGTGCAGGGAAAGCGGTGAAGTTAGAAAGTGGCGGTAGTCTCTACGGTAGTATGGAATCTGTGAATGTGGTTGCGTCAGACGCTGAAGAAATTGTTACCAAGGATACGGATGAGGATGCCAGTCTGTCTATTCTGAATGAACTTGAAACCCAGTATAAGACATTATTCTCCAAATACGAGGATGTGATACAGGGTCGTGCTAAACGGTTGTCGGGAGAATTTGACGCAGTGGAAGAAAAATGTAGAAAGTTGTCGTCTGTTTCTCACAAGGAGGTTCAAACACTTATAAATCTGACGTTGAACAAAGATTATGGCCAGGAACCAGGTCAACCACCGCCTTATAAGGCAATATTTAAAGATTTATTTGCCACTCTGAAGAAGTCGAGGATTGATGAAAGCCAGGAGACGCAACAGAAAACGCCATCTTCTACCCCAGTTAATGAAGAAAACAAAGCGTTTGTTCCCGAGACGAACGGCGCTGCTACCTCGTCTAAACCAAAAAAGGTTACCATGGTAACGACCTCGACCTCAACCTCAACCATGACCTCTTCAGGGGTTAAATTACGTGCCAAACCTGCAAAGGATGTAAATCGAGTCACAAAAGCAAAAAGTGTCGGAAGTGTTACTAAGAAATAAAAACGATGACCTCTCTTGGTTTGTTTTAAGATGGAAATGTTTGCAGATACTTGAACCCAAAGAAAACATAACGCTTTTAAAATAGGGTGGAAGAGTCCATTTCCTGGTTGATTTGGGAGATCGGTAACTGACACCCATAAGGGTTAGGGATAGGGTTGAAGGTTATGATGGTACTAATCGAAATTAACCCCTAACTTAGAATTACCAAATTTTCCGCCTAGAAATGAACTCAACCTACGGACTGATCAGAACGATCTATCGAGAGATTCTGTGCTGGCCTACTGTGGCAATGGTCGCCATTTTATTACCCAATTTGTCAACATTAGAACAAAATAAATAAAGAAAAAATACTGTCTGGAAAAACATCGGTAGGCGACAGAAGCGCATGCGTGCTTTATGTAAATAGGTAAACTCTATATCCGGTCTATGAAAGAACAGGAATCCGACTTCCGCGGGTAGTTCTAATCACATAGGAAATGAGGAACTTCGCATTTCTTTTTCAAAAACTAAAAACAAAGGTCATCTGGATTTAACACGCCATAATTATTTATTTCATCTTAAATATCCATTCCAGTATTGTATAAGCATTTTTCTGTTATCACTTTAAAGAAAACATGTCTTTGTCGTTATCTCCACGTGAGGGACGCTCCTATTTCTCATGTGAGCTCCTCATCACATTTGTACACACGTGAGTTGATCATTTCTGTCCACAACAGACACCATCATTTTGTCACTTCATTCAACAGGTTAGCATTTCTTTATCTTTATATTTTTACCTGATGATATTATCTAAATTTCTGGTCAACATAATCGGAACAGTAGCCTACCAACACATACGTAATTGCTAAAAACATTGTAGGCCTAGTGGTTGCGCTTGAAGGCCTATAATGTCTTTGACTGTCAAATAATAATTGGGCTGCTGTATAGATAATGCTAAGGGCCGTAACTAGACTGGATAGCTTATTTATAATAGGTCATCATTGTTCCTACGTCACCCCTTTCGTTCCGGCTTACGTCGTGACGTTAGAACAATTCTGACGTCAGTTAGACTCAGTTATCCAATTTACTTCATGGCAAACTTTATCATGACGTAAGATCTGGTTATCTAGTAGCCTACGTCATGACAAACTTTATTTATCAAACCTGTAGCAGTTCCAAGGAAACTTAATATTTTATAAGTTTTCAATGGCTGGGACCTAAGAAATAAACTGCCATTCACCGATAACTAAATTATTAAACGTTTTCGTGAATTAGTATCCATTGGAAATCAGTGAACTTGTTGTTTTGGATTGAACGTTAGGAATGTTTGAACGTGACGTCTAAATGTATGTAAAATGATTATTATATTTATTATATTGTATATTGTATATATAATCAACTCGAGGTGTGTATATATTATTCTATAATTATATTATAGGCTATATAGCTTTAAAATGTGATAAGATAATTTTAAGCTAGTTGGGAGATACTGCTAGTGAATTGCTTTGTACATATAATATATCGTACTGAGGACATTACATTTAAAACCTTTTTGTGCATTTTACATTTAAAAGTGTATTGTGCAAATTATATTTTAAACTGTATCGCGCAAATTACATTTGAAACTGTATTGCGCTAATTACATTTAAAATTGTATTGGGCAAATTACATTTAAAACTTTATTGCGCAAATTATATTTAAAACTGTATTGCCCAAATTGTATGTAAAATTGTATTGCGCTAATTACATTTAAAATTGTATTGGGCAAATTACATTTAAAACTTTATTGCGCAAATTATATTTAAAACTGTATTGCCCAAATTGTATGTAAAATTGTATTGCGCAAATTACATTTAAAATTGTATTGCGCAAATTACATTTAAAATTGTATTGCGCAAATTGTATGTAAAATTGTATTGCGCAAATTACATTTAAAATTGTATTGGGCAAATTGCATTTAAAACTTTATTAGACAAATTGTATTTAGACTTGTATTGTGCATATACAAAATGGATACTAATACTTTCTGTACCATCTTGCATGAAGTGTCCGTACCGATTAAATTACAAGCATCCCAGCACATTCGTCATCATACTGACATCCCGCGCATACATAATCAATTTGCTATCCTCGCACGTGCGTCATCATATTGGTAGCCCCGCAAATACGTAACCATAACATGCGTTAATCTCAAAATGTCTGACGTGGTGCACATGAAAATCTCATTTAAAGAACTTTAAGTATTGTAACTGGAAGCTAGTTCATTTTATTGGCTAAAACGTTGGTTCAAATCAACACTCAGATCAGCTTTCATTTTGCATGCAATTGGAGGGTTCGATCAACATCAACGCCACCTGTTTTTCATAACAAATTGAATCGGGGCCCCTAAAAAAAATAAGGACACAGTGCAATAATACGGCCTTGAATTCGACTGCCCAGTAATAATTATCAGTCAAACGTAGGTCTACACTATGGGATCGAATACTTTTATGAATAAATCACACATTTCAAAAGTTTTAGAAATCATTAAAGATATGCTTGAATGAATCTGTAAATTAAGTTGAATTAGTTTTATTCTGCGCATGACTAGAAGTTAGTTTATTTAATAATATACTTGTATTCGGTTATACACTGGTCACCAACGTCATATAGCAGAACAGATTGTCCGCGTCAGCTTGTTTGAAAATTGGAATTCTGTTCGAGCTGTCCAGATATACTCAAAGTCAACCGATTGTTTATTTATGAGATATTGTTGTGATATAGGAGTTTTTTCCCCCTAGTTTTCAATCCATATTGTTTCAAAATTAGAACCCGACTATTTATCTTTTGTGATTTTAGGTAAACCCCACCTTCCATAATCTGTTTATTTATGAGATATTTTGTCAATATTTTTTGTCCATCCATGTTGTGAGAATTTTTTTTATCTAGTTTACAATCCATATTGTTTCAAATTTAGAACCGGACTATTTACCTTTCGTGATTTTAAGTAAACCCCACCTTCCACACACAACCTCGTGGGTTTTCTACGGTTTCCTCCCACTGCTAAAGACCCCTATGCGCAAGCAAATTATTGAAATAAAATTAAACCATATGTTATCTCGAAATGACCTAGTTTGTGTCGAGTGGATGTTAACCCCCCCCTCTCTCTCTCTCTCTCTCTCGCTCTCTCTCTCTCTCTCTCTCTCTCTCTCTCCCTCCCTCCCTCCCTCCCTCCCTCTCTCTCTCTCTCTCTCCCTCCCTCCCTCCCTCCTCCATCTTCCACAATCTGATTAAAATAAATATCTGTTTCGTTTTATTATACATTCGATGGTAGTGAAGGTAACTAAAATGAAATTTTTAACTTCAAAACACGAAACGAAATAGGATCTATGTTTTAATTAGCTTGCACCTTCCCAACCTGTTTCACAGAGAATTACTAACGAAATATCCCTGTAACGGATGGCTGTCTAAAACACGTGCGTTGACTTGCACGCCTCGTAGTCATTGGCTCAACGGCTCGTGCAATGTTTACTTAACACCTAACTGCTTCGGGCAAAATTATGCATTTTACTCATTTTAATACCCATTTACACTAAATAGGAAATATTTTTTAACTACAAATACTTCAAACGTCTTTATTTATTTTTCTTTTACCTCAAAAAAATGTTTGAGAATTTAATTTGTCGGAGTAAAAAAGTTAATATGCCGTACTCATTAAGCCTCGTCAATGTCATGCTTATCAGTGATTGTAGCGGCCAAGCGAATATTCACTGCGGGATCAGTTTGGCACCTTCCATGTGCAAATTCATCCTCCCAGTGTAAAACATACAACCTAGAAACTTTCAAAAATGATAAAATAGTTAATGAATGAGACACGCTAAGGGCATTTGCGATGAGTTTAAAATACCGAGGGTGGGGGAATAATACCTGTTACTCACAAAAGGTTTTGCCTTCGCTTTGCGGGGGCATAGCAAGTGTACCTTTCCAAAATTGCCACCGACATACTTAATCTCCCTTCCAACTTAAATCGCATGAATGTATAAATATATATTTATGAAATAGTGTGGTTATTTTAAAGGTGCATTATGTAAGTGCTTAATCTCATTATTGCAGGCCTTTGGTTTGATTTCAAATGTCATATAAACTATTATTCGGACATGACAAGTCTAAAATCAACTCTCTAGAACTTCGAATAACTAAGATATAAATGGACTTGAATTCCCCCGAGATTTAATATTTGACGACAAAATGGATAATCGAGACTGAATCTCAGTTGTCAAGTACCGTTGCTACGGTAATAAGCGATCTAGGGCACATCTTCCCACAGCCTTAACATCGCCCAGAATAAAGTAGCCTGATTGGAATGAAATTTACATCATAAGGCCCTATATATTTTTGAACTATTATAGGAAGAACGGTCAGCTTTGTATCTAAATCTTACATAATGTATCTTTAACGTACCCCTAAATAAGTTAAATCAAGGAATTATAGTATCATATTTATTATTTACCAATTTGTTGAAGTTTCGCAATAGGTGATTTTTTTCCTTTTTCTCTTCTGTTATTAAGGCTGGATTGCAGAATTTCCGGTTGTAAATTGAAATATAAGATTTTTATGCGTCCACATGGAAATGTGGCCGTACATTACCATCGCCCCGTCTGTCCGTCGTCCATAATTTCTTGTGAGCACTACAGACTACATTTATTGTCTGATCCTTTTGAAATTTATGTATGTTTACATTAGTGAGTCAAAGAATCTTATTTTATCTCAACAATGTCCGTTAATTACTTCTAGAGTTGTGGTCCTTGTTACACTTCGTAGAACCTTGCGTACACTCTAACGACTAAAGTTATTATCAGATGTGTATTAAATTTACATGCGTTATCATTCGATCTGTATTAAATTGAAATCATTGTCTTGTAAATACTCCCATTACGTACAAAAGAATAAATATGCAACAACCCTCGTCGACTGCACGGACGATTTAGCTGCTGTGCTTGGCAACCTATCTTTGTTAAGTTTGAAATCAAAATATGCATTGATAACATCCTAAAAGTCTTCCGTTATTATCTTTATTCTATGTATAACATACTATGCGAACTAATAAACCTATTTAATAAGGATTTTGGTCGAGATATACCGAAATCAAATTTAAGTCGATTTGAGTTTTAGCGTCCTACATTTCTGCACAAACCGGGCTCACACCCACAGAAGACTAGTTCCTTTAGGAACTGTCTCTGGGCGGGCATCTCCGGATATGTCCGCTCAAAGACAGTTCCTAAAGAAACTATTATGCGACATACAATGGACGATGGGGGGAGTTGAGTTTTGCCTGGACCGCTGTGCTACTGGTAATTCCAACTGTCAAGGCTTCTTTTATGTCACTTTGCTATCTGGTCTTGCTTTACACTGGGGTCATGGCTAACGTCGTTGGTATTTTCTCCGCGTCTCGTGGCTTCCCTAAATCAAAGCATTGAAGCAAAGGTGTACCATATCTTAATCTCAAATTGGCCAACCATTTTGATTTTCGGTGCATCTCCACGAATACTTTAGTGATGGAAGCGTGGAAATACACATTACTCCCGAAATAACCTGTTTTGAGCAGACGTTAAACCCCATCTATCTTTCTGATTGTCGGTGCTTCTCGGTCAATACTTTAGTAAGACGTTTGTGGCATGGAGATAGGGGCGCCTTCTCGTGGGTTTCCTCCGGGCACTCCGGTTTCCTCCCACTGCTAAAAGACCCCTACGAGCAAGCGAATTATTGAAATAAAATTAAACCATATGTTAGTCCCGAAATGACCTAGTTTGTGTTGAGTGGACGTTAAACCCCATTTCTCTCTCTCTCTCTCTCTCTCTCTTTAGTAAGACAATCTGATTAAACCACAGATCTATATTTCGTTTCGTTCTTTTATACTTCGGCAAGTAAAACGAGGAGAACGCTAGATCGGCGACGGTCCTACGCATTTTCGCACATATGACGTCATATAGATTGTGGGTTAGGGTTAGGGTAAGGGCTAGGACCTGTAGATTTGGTCAAAGTCCCGAGATATAAACAGGGCTAGCCCTAACCCTAACCCATGATCAAGCCTAACCCTTACCCTAACCCACAATTCACATATGACGTCACAATTTGCGTAGGACCGTCTCCGATCTAGCGTTCTCCGTAAAACGAAATTTGGAACATTAAAAAACGAAACGAACTGGGATCTGTGTTTTAATCTCCGGCGTATTTTCCCTTGTCAGTGATGCAGGACGAAGGGCCTGACAAGGACAGCTGTCTATTCGTTCGGATGGGACGAAATACCGAGGTCCCGTGTGCACAATCGCGTGCACGTAAACGATCCTCTGGCAGTTGGAATTTGGAATACAAGTGGTCTATAGCGCCGCTGCCCAGGCCAAATTTCCCTCATAGCACACTGTATGGTGTATGCTGGTCTTCATTAGCCCAGTTTAGGAGCAGAATAGTAGGACGTTAAACCCCGTTTCATTTCTGTGTTTTAATCAAATTGTTCGTGATGGAGTATATTATTATTTATTAAAAATTGGGACGATATAAACTTTGGGCGATTAAAATAGTTTGAATTATTTAATATTTTTTTGTGCCTATATCTATATCTTTGTTTGTTTGTTTGTGATCACGTGATATTGTTATATTTTATTGTGTACTATATATAACTTCCACACTTATAATTAATAAACTTATTAAAACAATAACCTCGTTACTTCTATCTGTGAATTAGGGGGGTTGGGATGGCCTAGTGGTCTAAAGTGCCGCGCTGCGACCTCTAGCTGGCCGGTCACTTCTGGCTTGCGGCTGTGGTTTCAAGCCCTGGTGCCTTCTCAACCTCGTGGGTTTCCTCCGGGCACTCAGGTTTCCTACCACTGCTAAAGACCCCTACGCGCAAGCGAATTATTGAAATAAAATTAAACCATGTTAGTCCCGACCTAGTTTGTGTTGCATGGACGTTAAACCCCCTCTCTCTCTCCCTGCCTGGGAACATTAGATAAGGAGCTGACAATCCTCACTATAATAGTTCAAAAATGAGATAATGCATAGCGAATAATACTTCGTTGAAAATTTGAGTCAAATTACGTGGAGTGAACTTTAAACCCCATTTATATCTCTCTATCACTAACAAAGAGTGTGTTATTGAGGGGTGGGGGTACACCAGAAAGGGAACCATGATTAAAGGCTTATTGATCTAGCACCTTACTAACAAAGCCGTCTTGGCTTCCAACAGATAGGTTTCAATTACAGAAGCCCCTGTCTGAACTGGGAAAAAATCACCATATTAAAGATTTCTTACATATCCTTTATTAATTAACAAAAATATTAACACCTTCTTTTTGAAGAAAAGTCATTTTCTGTACAAATAAAAAAAACAACATTATGTGGCTTTTTAAACATCCTGGGCATCCCCAGTGGAGTACAGCGGAACAAGGCTACTAGGGATATCATGGATGCTTTCTGAATAACAAATGCTGTGCTTTGTGAACATCCTAGGTATTCGCAGTGGAGTAGAACAGAACAAGGCCACTAAGGATATCATGGATGCTTTCTGGGTAACAAATGCCATGTAAGTTACAAATATACAATCATTCTACTAGCGATATAACATAACAAGGTCAGGTTGACTGATTTGATCTGCTTGAATTCTATTTTTGAGTAAGTCTTGCAAGAAGTCATTTTAATTTGAGTCAATAGGAGTTGCGCCCCGTTAGTAAATTATTCAGTGTCTAATACAAATAAGGGTTGGTTTTGCATATTACCTTATCTTTCCATATGATAAGAATTATCACTGCATATTATAATGCATTATCATTCCATATTATAATACATTATCATTCCATATTATAATACATTATCATTACATACAATAATACATTGTCATTACATATAATAATACATTATCATTACATATAATGCATTATCATTGGTATTATAATACATTATCATTGCATATAATACATTATCATTACATATTATAATACATTATCATTACATATTTTAATGCATTATCATTACATATTATAATACAATTTCATTACATATAATGTATTAATGCATATTATAATACATTATCATTACATATAATTCATTATCATCACATATTATAATGCATTATCATAACATATTATAATACCATTACATAGTTCATTATCATTACATAGTACATATTACATTATCATTAAAAATGCATATTTTTTGACAATATAACCCAACAGTTAATATTGTACAAAACACAAACAAACAGTAGATAAATACACCACAGGTAAGAAACAGGGCCCTCACAAGTATGGGTGGCGTCTGAGGGCAAAAGTTTTAGTGCCAACCCCACCCCACCGTTGCATACTGTTTTGTTGAGTGCCTACACTCAGTCATATTTTTTATACTTATTTATAACATTTTATCTAAATAACTATTTATTAAATCAACTTATTAGCTGTATTCAACTGTCAAGGGTTCTTTTACGTGTGCATCAAGGACTTTGGTATGTTAAATCTGCCTATTGTTAAATCTGCCTATTGCAGGACATTGTATTGGCTTCTAATCTTATATTAACTATTAATTAAGCATTTATTCACATGGCAAGCACATAATCAACTCTCTAGAGCATTGAATGGCTGTGATTTTGAATGGATTAAAACACAATTGAATGTACAAATAGTTATTATCATAGCAATGATACTAGAAAATCAAGACTACTGACATACTTCTAGCACTCATAACTTCACTCAGAATAAAGTAATTTGAATGAAAATTCAAATAAAGTGATTAGATTAAAAATTCAACTAAAGTAATTCGACTAAAAATTTAAATAAAGTAATTTTCTGTTGACAGTCTTACATAATGCATCTTTAATGTAATCATAGTCATAAATTTATAGAGCAAATAAAAAAAGACTGATAGCTCTGTGGCATTACACAAGGTATATTAAAAACACAGAATTATCCAAAAGGAATTTGAGCTAATCTCAGAATAACTTATACAGGATTAATTTTATCCATCTATAAGTAGACTCCCTTTTACACATTTCACAAATAAAGAAAAACGCAGTCTTTCATGGCACATAATAAGTATCAGTTTTTCTACAAAATTTATAAAAAAATAAAAATTTAATACATTCATCTCAATGAGAAGTAAATAATCTTTCCTGAATTTGCAATAGGCTCAACTATTGGTAAGTTTGTAATCTGTTATGGTTAAGTTTGTAATATGTTATTGTCTAGTTCGTAATCTGTTATTGTCTAGTTCGTAATCTGTTATTGTCTAGTTTGTAATCTTTTATTGTCCAGTTTGTAACCTGTTGTCAAGTTTGTAATCTGTCCAGTTTGCAATCTGCCATTGTCTAGTTTTATTGTCTAGTTTGTAATCTATTATTGTCTAGTCTCTAATCTGTTATTATCTAGTTTGTAATTTGTTATTGTCTAGTCTCTAATCTGTTATTGTTTAGTTTGAAATCTGTTATTGTTTAGTTTGAAATCTGTTATTGTCTAGTTTGTAATCTGTTATTGTCTAGTTTGTAATCTGTTATTGTCTAGTCTCTAATCTGCTATTGTCTAGTTTGTAATTTGTTATTGTCTAGTTTGTAATTTGTTATTGTCTACTTCATATTTGGACAATAGATCTCTGTCCTGAATGGCCACCATATCAAAAACTTAGTATATTGTTTTGTAATGCGCTTCTACTCCGTGTCACATCTGGCGCACACTAAAAGACTAAATAAACATATTCAGTTCTATCAAATGGAAGTAGAATAAATAGTTCTAAAAATTCTTGAAGTTTATTAGGAGTTTTCGACTAAAATCTTTGATTTAGAACTTAAAATGGCGTTCAACTAGCTAAGTGTCTTCTCTCAAGCGGACTAGGTTTGGTATGTCCTATTTTATCAAATGTAATTGTGTTTGATAGAATTGTGTGATTAGTGTTGTATATCAATCAATGACTCTAAACACGCTTAATTTAAAGGGACAATAACACTCTTGCTGGCGTGGCAGCTCCAGAAAATAAATAATACCCTTATTCTATGTACTAGGTGTTTAAGTGTCCTACCTGTTGTGTAAATTATCCATTACAACCTATTTTACTTGTCCAGAGGGTTCGAAAATATTTTAAAATCCAAGTCACATTTGAAAAGGTTTATGTTAAGACTTTTCAAATCAATTGGTTAAATTTTTCCAATTTTTTAAAATAGGTGTGTTAAGATGAAATTTATATCATCATTTAATTGGAATATTCTAAAATAATACCATTTGTTGACCAGAATGAAGATTGGGACATATTATTCAGTTACAACAAGAGTGTTATTAGTTATTGGGGCTTTAAATTTTAATTTATTGTGTTTGAGAGAATTGTTCTGTGGAGTGATTAGTGTTGTATATCATTCAATAGTCACGATTTTAACACCAATAGTGATATAATACCTACTTAATGACTACAGTCTGACAACTAACATTTTAAACTAACTAATAAACATTATCTATATAAAATTGACAACTTATATCTGTTTCATAATACATTTTTGTTCATTAGGCAATGGTATCAATTTTACAGTGAACAGAGATTAGAGATTTTTATGCCGCTTGGCGAGGTCTGTTGTCGTGAGGAAAATGGGTGGTTTAGTGGATTACAGTATAAAAGAGAGAGAGAGAGAAATGGGGTTTAACGTCCACTCAACACAAACTAGGTAATTTCGGGACTAACATGTTTTTTTAAATTTTTATTTCAATAATTTGCATGCACGTAGGGGTCTTTAGCAGTGGGAGGAAACCGGAGTGCCCGGAGGAAACCCACGAGGTTGAGAAGGCGCCCCTATCTCCATGCCACATACGCTCACAGCAGGGCTCGAAACCACAGCCATCCCAAATCCCTGGTTACAGTATAAAAGCATAAGGTCTGTCATTGAGTCAAGTGGTGTGGCTTCAATTCCTTCCTTGTATGTGACAAGAAATAGGGTCACATGTCTAATCACATGGGTTTTCCCCGTATCATCTGGTTTCCTCGAACTGTTTAACACCCCTACACACAAACAAATTATTTTAATACATTTGAACCATATCTTAGTCCCGAAATGACCTTTATTGTGTGGCGTGGACGTTAAACCCCATTTCTCTCTGTCACTATTTTCCGTGGTCATATATAAAGTAATATGGAGGAGAATTTTGCCCAAATATACTGTCAATCAAAACTGTATGTAATGTATGTAAATGCATCAAGACTCACCAATAGAGTATGTTGAAATTCAGCTGTATCGGCAAAATTTTCCTACTTAGCCCTTTACACATGACAATAGAAAGAATCAAGGTTCACTTCTGCACACCAAAGTTGCACAAGCTGACCTTGATTTCCGTCTCATTGTCAAATGACTAGACCACACTTAATTTGTGCCACCGAGCATTGAACAGAGAATAAAATACATGTACAATATGAAATAACTGAGACTACCAAAAAGTTTAACTATGAGATATTTGTAGTTCTTCCATACTGATCTGTCCATGATGTCTCCAGATTTTATATCGGGCTAAATCTTTTCTTGTAACCATACCAATAACCTGTAAATGTATATATGGAATGAAATGGGGTTTTAATCCATATAGATATTTGTTTTTCTTTCTTAATTGTGAATGGAATATACATGTAGATTTATCAACTGATGTTTTGTCAATGGAATATAGATTTGTCAACAGCAATGTTTTTGAGAATGTAATATAAATTTGTCAACTGCTACGTTTTTGAGGATGGAATATAGAATTGTCGACTATGCTGTTTTTGTGGATTGAATTGTCAACCGTGCGGTTTTTGTGAATGGAATATAGATTTGTCATAACTGTGATGTTTTGTGAATGGAATATAGATTTGTCAACAGCAATGTTTTTGAGAATATAATATAAATTTGTCAACTGCTACGTTTTTGAGGATGGAATATAGAATTGTCGACTATGCTGTTTTTGTGGATTGAATTGTCGACCGTGTGGTTTTTGTGAATGGAATATAGATTTGTCATAACTGTGATGTTTTTGAGGATGGAATATAGAATTGTCAACAGAAATGTTTTTGAGAATGTAATGTAAATTTGTCAACCGCTACGTTTTTGAGGATGGAATATAGAATTGTCAACAACAATGTTTTGAGGATGGAATATAGAATTGTCGACTGTGATGTTTTTGAGGATGGGATATAGAATTGTCAACAGCAATGTTTTTGAGGATGGAATATAGATTTTTCAACTGTGATGTTTTTTTAGGATGGAAAACAGTTTAGTCAATGGCTATGTTTTTCATAATTGAATATATATTTGTCAACTGTGAATGGAAATGTGTGACAGAATGGAATATATATTTATCGACTGTAATGTTTTGTGGATGGAATATATATTAATCGACTGTAATGTTTTGTGGATGGAATATATATTTATCGACTGTAATGGTTTTTTTTATATCTACCTGATGTTTTTTATCGATGACCACCACGTGTCGTAAACCTAGAGCTCGGAATAAATGAAATATCCTTGGTAACGAGGCATTCTGAAATAAGAAATATTAACATCCTTCGTGATCTTATAAATGTGTAGCAGGTATTAATCATAAATGGAATCTCAACAACACAAAACTTCATCCTTTCTGAGACAAAAAGTCGCGAAGATCGTTATCTTACCAGAAAACAGATTTATACAAGATGACAATGACATAAAGTTTATGTCATATTTTTGCTAATTTTATTTTTATAATTTGGGGGGGGGGGGGCTACTTGCTCTAATGGCGGATGGTGGAGTGGGATAGCTTGACAATTTTAAGGTGTTGAATTTTGCCCAGGCAATCCCATGATTGCAACTCCTTCTATCCACCACCCTGATCTTAACTACTAATCATCACTTGATTAATTTTGAAACCCTAGAAAACTACAATATCGGCAAAGTTGAATCTTTAAAAGGAATATCGGTGTATACATGGCTGCGTTCAGCATTTACAAGGACATGATGGATTGAAAACTTGTCAACAGTTCACAAAAGTCAACTCCACTGAATCAAAGCCAGGAGACTTATCTTAATTAGGCTTTTGTTTAATTATATGTTAAATAACCAATGAGTATATTTTACTGTGGCTTAAACATACATTTTGCACGAGCTAAACCTGACTATGACAAAATTGGTAAACAACAGTAAATAATCTCCAGGTTTGAATTCAGTTGGGTTAATAAAAAAGGCTTGTGGAGTATATCGTTTGCATAGAATGCTGGATGTTGATAGATTTTCAGTTCATCATATCTTTGTAAATACTTAACGGAATTGAACAATTTTTGGACCGATAGGCCCTTAAAAATTCAACTTTTTCCCTAATTCATAATCCCTGAACTGATCATCAGCGGCTTAAATTGAAATCTGGAAGTTGGATATACTTACGTCTGATACTGTGAATGGTGCTTGGTTTAAAAATGGTTTTAAATCGATTGTCATCTTGCGTTCACTAGGTGTTATACTAATCTGCTGTATAGGAGGAAAACGAGGGTACGTGTCCCTAAAATCAGACGCTTTCATATTTCTCAGTATTTCATGTATATTGGGATTTTCTTCAAAAACCTGAAAGGGAAATTTCAAAAATTAAAATAAACAACAGTGAGGCTAGTATTGTTATTAAAGGTGGGCAAAAATGTCAGGGTATCACAGGTAACTGACAACCCAACTGTTGTCTGGCAGCTTATTGTGTGCTAGCATCACAGAGGGAGCAGTTGTTATTTCTTGATCACTTGGTTAGTTGTTTTGGGGAACATTGCGGGGTGTCAACGTACAAAAGACTCGTCTGAAAAAGATATAACATCATATCACTAGTGTTCTCTAGGAATAACTTACCTTTTATTTAAGTAAAGTTATTAGTAGTTGTTTTAGTAATGTTATTAATTACTCTCTAAGAATAGCTCACCTTTAATTTCAGTAATTTTATTAATTGTTATCTGAGAATAGCTAAAGTTTATTTCAGTAATTGTAATATGATGCTATAAATATAGTTAGTTTTATATATAATCTGTGTTGCATGCTAATATATATCTACGATCAGTTCCCACACACCCAAGGACTTGGTCTAAGAATCAGCCAGGCATCTCCTTGATGAATGTGACAAGTTGTGAACAGATTAAACTTTATATCATTTAAGATTATCATTTTGTTTATATTATAAGTTTTATACTTGGTTGGTACACTGATAAATTCTATTAGGTTCCCACAGTACCATGTGTTGTAATAACCATTTCTTTGTTCTAGTATGTTTAATACATGCGCGTTATAATGTTTTAAGCCATACTTGTTTTGTCGTTTGAGCGATTGAGACGGTGGACTTTCACACAAATTTTGAGGTATTTAAAACTTATAATTATGTATATTATATTATTGCCATATTTTGATTAGTAATTGTTCAGTGTTTTATTTACCACGTTTTAATAGTACTGTACATGTCAATCTCTTAATTAGTTATTTAGACAAGGTTTATTTTATATATTTTCAGATAATAAGAAATACTTCATATTTTTATATGTCACTAAGCCATGCCTGTATGTTGATTTGAAGATTAAATATTATACTCGAATTATTGTGAAAAGCCTTTGCCTGACCAAAATTGCCATCTTAATCGCGCCCGCCTGCCGGCAACCCCCAAACAATCTCAAAATTTGCCTGAGAAACGTTTTGGTCAACTAAAGCCGAGTCTACACAAGAAAATGGAGGAAGCCAAAAAACAGAGAAAGACAGCCAAACGTTTGTTTACATTTTCTGTTAATTCATTTGACACTATATTGGATGAAAAGGCTTCGCCAACAATTAGCCAAATTGAAAAAGCTGTTGAAAAAATGGAATTAAACTATGATAATCTTGTGACTGCAAACGAATCTGTATTAGCTGCCTTGCCTGACGATTGTACCGAAGAGGAACTTCAGGTTAATATGAGTTATATGAAAGATGTGGATTCTGTTCGAGCGGATATAACCATAGCTGTCACAAACTTAAAATTGAAGGTTTCAAAAGTTGAAAAAGCACAACAAGAAGAAGAGAAAAATAAAACACCACCTCGCCCACACCCTGTGTCAGATATGCAAATGAAATGTCAACTTGAAAGATTGAAAATTCAACATTTTTCGGGTAACATTCGTGATTATCCAGGCTGGAAAATTAGTTTTCAATTCGCTATGAGAAAATATTGCCAAGATGAGGAAGAACAACTTCAACGCCTTAAAGAAGCTGTATTGCCACCTGTTAGGAAGGACATTATTCACTGCCAATCAGTTGTGTCCGCATTTGAAATACTAGATCAAAATTATGGAAATTCAGACGAGTTAATGACATTATTTCTGAGAGACATAAAATCATGTAAACCGCTTAGAAATGGTGATGCCAAGAGTTTGAAAGTTTTTGCATCAGAAATTCGAAATTTCATCACCAGGATGCGCGATTTAAATAAAAAACATGATTTGAAGTCGGATTATATTGTTGTGGATTTGATTGACAAATTAACACCGGAAGATCAATACAAATTTAAATCTTATTGTCGTGATAAAGATCTACCTAAATATTTAGAAACTTTAGTTAATTGGTTAGGAGATGAAGCCCAATTACGCTCCAGTGTATTTGATGACACGCGAAAATCATACAAGGTCAGTGGTTCTAATTCTGTGACTTTTAAGCCGCCTCAGAAGTTTAAAGCCATCAGCCAGCCTTGCCTTTTGAAATGTGATGCCTCACACACCCTTAAGGATTGTCCTGCATTTTATGTGCTTAAAGTTGCAGATCGATGGGAAGTAATTAAAGACAATAGATGTTGTTTTTGCTGTTTGAGACCTTATCATCATACTAGAAACTGTTTTGAAAAGAAAAAGTGCACGAAATCTGGTTGTGAAAAGAATCATCACCCACTTCTTCATGAGGATTACAGTCAGTCAGCACAAGCCAACTCAAGTAGTTCTTCAATTAATTCAGCTGGATGTGGTCACTTGCCAGTCGTAAAAGTTCATGTTCTAGACGACTATGGTGTCACACACGAAGCAATCGCAATGATAGACTCTGGTAGCCAACAATCACTTATTCGAAAATCGTTTGCTAATAAACTCAGACTGCATGGTAGCCAACCTCAAGACATTCATATTAGATTAGCTGGTGGATGTGAAATGGTTGAGAAGTCAAAAATTTATGCACTTAAAATATCTGATGTTAATAATTCGCAAGTCTACGAATTGACTGCCTCTTCACTTGAAACTGTTTGTGGTGATATTCCACCAATTGAAAACCATAATCTGTCACTGTACCCTCACTTGTCGGGACTTTTAGACCTTATTTACTGTGATGGTGGAAAAGTCGATTTGCTTATTGGGACCAACTTTCCAACCGCTTTTAAAGATTTAGGTTCCTGCTGCATTTCAGACGAAAATGCACCAATAGCCAAGCAAACACCTTTAGGTTGGGTACTTTTGGGAGAATTAGGACAACAGTCCGAAGTACCGTACATCGATCAATCATGTCACTATTATGGATACACCGAATATTGCCAAACTGTTCGAAATTGATAGCCTCGGAGTAAAGCCTACTAAAGCCTGCACGTGCCGTGAAAGTGAGTTAGCCGAATCTGCATTTATAGAAAGTCTGAAGTCAAATACCAGGTTTTTGCCTGATGGTAGAATTCAGATGAAAATGCCTTGGAAGCCAGG
Organism: Patella depressa; assembly: GCA_948474765.1. Lineage (NCBI taxonomy): Eukaryota > Metazoa > Mollusca > Gastropoda > Patellidae > Patella > Patella depressa. The sequence continues at coordinate 1,918,159 of OX419718.1, forward strand.
TCATCCGTCATTTCCCGATAATCGTCCTATGGCCATGAAAAGACTTTGTTCGCTGGAAAAACGTCTTATTCAAAGTAACAAAGTAGAACTATATAACAAAGAGATTCGTAAACTTATTGATGACAGCTTCTGTATTAAGTTAAAGCCCGAAGATATCAATTGGTCTAAACCTTTCTGGTTATTGCCTCACAGAGAAGTTGAACGACCAGATGCCGCAAGCACACAAATCAGAATCGTTTTTGACTCTGCCGCAGAATATTTGGGTAAATGCCTTAATGATGCTCTAGAGAAAGGCCCAAATTATTTGAACGATCTGTTTAAAGTTTTAATGGGATGGAGACAAGACACAGTTGCCTATTGTGGAGATATACGCAAGATGTTTAACATGATCAGTATCCACCCCGATGATCAGCCCTTTCATCGTTTCCTTTGGAGAGATTGTGACTTGTCAAAGGAGCCGAGTGTGTACCAGTGGGTAAGACTGAGTTTTGGTGATAAGTCATCACCAGACCTAGCCTGTTCAGGAATCCAGATTCTAGCACAGAACAATGAAATTGAATTCCCTAAAGGTAAAGACGCTTTAATAAATCATATTTATATGGATGATGTTGCCGACTCAAGTAGTAATGAGAACACTGCCCTGGAAACCATAGCCGAAGTGGATCACATTCTGCAGAAAGGATGCTTCAACATTAAAGCCTGGCATAGTAATCATCAACTTGTTGACAAAGCACCAGCTACTGATAGAGTTATTTCTGTGTTAGGACATAAATGGGATAAAGATAAAGACTGTTTTGGCTTAAAAGAGAAAGATTTCTCAAATATCCCAGGAAAACTTACAAAGAGGATTGTTTTTGGTGTTATTGCTCAATGCTGGGATCCAATAGGACTTGTAGGCCCGTCAATGATCAAGTTCAAAATTGAAATGCAAAATCTCTGGTCCGAAGGATTTTGTTGGGATGAAGTTTTACCTAAAGACATTACTGTTAAATGGGATAAATTATTTAGTGACTTACCTGCTATTTTAGATTTTAAAACTCATAGAAGTATTAAGCCTATTGATGCTATTGGTCTGCCACAGTTACATGGTTTTGCTGATGGAGGAGAAAATGGTTATGGATCATGTGTATTTCTTAGATGGCGCCTTCCAAACGGATCCATAGATTGCCGATTTGTTGCCTCCAAGCCATTTGTAGCCCCACTTAAAAGGAAAACCATTCCAAGACTTGAATTGATGGGATGTGTTAAACTTTCTCACCTTGTAGATACTGTCACGTCTGCTTTGAGAACTAACTTCGAAAGAATCATTTTATGGAGTGATTCGTCAACTGCTCTTGGATGGATCAGAAGCACCCCTAGATCGTTTAAGCCATTTGTTGGAGTACGAATCGCTGAGATTCAGGAGAGCCATGACCCAGTTATATGGAGATATGTACCCAGCGAATACAATCCAGCAGATTCTCTTACCAAAGGAATTAGACCTGATCAACTGGAAAATTGGCATAACGGACCAAAAGTCCTTCGGTTACCTGAAGACGGATGGCCTATTCTTGAGGTCGTCAAACCTGTTAAAATTTCAGCTGTTCAAGTAGTTGTTATAAACTGTTTCGCAAATCGCAGTTTTGATTGGTCCAAAATACGTCGCTATGCTGCCATATGGTTACGTTTTCTGAAGAACTGTCAATTATCTTCAGATGACAGGAAATCCGGTAATCTTACGCCAGATGAACTAGATCAAGCCGATTTGTTTTTAATCAAAAAGTCCCAAAAAGACTTTGACGTCGAGGATAAGAAACTTCTTGGGATTCAGCCGTTTCTTGATAAAGATGGGATATGGAGAGCCAAAGGAAGTCTTGAACAAGCTAAAAGCCTTCCATACAGTATACGTCACCCCATTATATTGCCAAGTAATCACATATTTGTTAGAAGAATTTTAGAGTCCTTGCATCGGAAATTAGGTCACCCAGGTTACAAACGCCTAGTTGCAGAAGCTCGCCAGAAGTATTGGATTATTGGTGTTCGAGATATTGCTAGATCCATTTACTACAATTGTCTAATCTGTAAGAGAAGACGCAAGCCACTTTCTAACCAACAGATGGGAGATTTGCCTCAATTTCGTGCTGATATTAGTACATCCGCCTTTGCTAATACATCAGTTGATTTGTTTGGTCCTCTGAAAGTCAAAGTCGCCAGAAGAACAATTGAAAAGGCCTACGGATGTATTTTTACATGCCTGACTACACGAGCCGTCCATGTAGAGCTCGTATTGAATGAATCTACGGATCATTTCCTTATGGCCTTACGCAGATTTTCATCCATTAGAGGATGGCCAAAGTTAATTTATTCTGACAATGGATCTAACTTTGTCGGTTCGCAAATGTACTTACGTGAAATGATTCAAAATTGGAACTTGGTGAAAATTCGAAATGATTGTGCCGACAATGAGTCTAAATTCGAATGGAAATTTAATTGCCCAACAGCCAGCCATATGAATGGTGCTGTGGAATCACTGATCAAATCCATCAGGAAAGCCATTGATGGGGTTTTTGGATTCGCAAGCTATTCCCAAAGCCAGTGGATAACAATTCTCTACGAATCCAGTAACTTAGTCAACAGTAGACCATTATATCCATCATCGGATAACATCTTTGATGCGCCACCTATCACGCCGAATTCATTATTATTAGGACATAACACTGTTGTACCGCTGCCAGAAAAACAAGATATTGTTAACCCTAGACATTTAAACAATTCCGTCCAACATAGAATACAGTTATTTTGGGAACAGTGGATGAGACATTTTGCACCAACATTAGTTGTCAGAAACAAGTGGTACCATTCAAGAGACAATCTTGAAGTGGGAGATTTGTGTATTTTGTTAGACCCACATTTACCAAGAGCTTTATGGAAACTCGCGCTGGTACAGGTGATATACCCTGGTGCAGATGGTCGTGTCAGGAAAGTGAGAATAAAAACTGCCACAGGTCAATATGAAAGGCCAATTCACAAACTTTGTTTGATAGCCACAAAAGATGAGTTATGTGCTACTCAAATCAGTTAAACCCCTGATTTTCCGTCGCAGGGGGGACTGTAATATGATGCTATAAATATAGTTAGTTTTATATATAATCTGTGTTGCATGCTAATATATATCTACGATCAGTTCCCACACACCCAAGGACTTGGTCTAAGAATCAGCCAGGCATCTCCTTGATGAATGTGACAAGTTGTGAACAGATTAAACTTTATATCATTTAAGATTATCATTTTGTTTATATTATAAGTTTTATACTTGGTTGGTACACTGATAAATTCTATTAGGTTCCCACAGTACCATGTGTTGTAATAACCATTTCTTTGTTCTAGTATGTTTAATACATGCGCGTTATAATGTTTTAAGCCATACTTGTTTTGTCGTTTGAGCGATTGAGACGGTGGACTTTCACACAAATTTTGAGGTATTTAAAACTTATAATTATGTATATTATATTATTGCCATATTTTGATTAGTAATTGTTCAGTGTTTTATTTACCACGTTTTAATAGTACTGTACATGTCAATCTCTTAATTAGTTATTTAGACAAGGTTTATTTTATATATTTTCAGATAATAAGAAATACTTCATATTTTTATATGTCACTAAGCCATGCCTGTATGTTGATTTGAAGATTAAATATTATACTCGAATTATTGTGAAAAGCCTTTGCCTGACCAAAATTGCCATCTTAATCGCGCCCGCCTGCCGGCAACCCCCAAACAGTAATGTTATAAGTTGTTCTCTATGAAAAGCTTACCTTTAATTTCAATAATGCTATGAGTTGCTTACCTTTAATTTCAGTTATGTCATTAGTTACTCCCTACAATTAGCTTACTTTTAATTAAGTAATGTTATTAGTTGTTCTAGTAATGTTATCAGTTGTTCTAGTAATGTTATTAGTTGTTCTAGTAATGTTATTAATTCGTTCTAGTAATGTTATTAGTTGTTCTAGTTCTAGTAATGTTATTAGTTGTTCTGTAAGAATTGCTTACCTTTACTTTCAGTAATGTTATGGGTTGTTTTCTAGCTTACCTTTAATTTCAATAATGTTATAAGTTGTTCTCTAAGAATAATACCATGGAATGTACCAAACGAAAACTGTTGTCGGAACTGAAAAAAAAATTAATAATTGTCTTTTTTAAGTAACAAACAAGCCTGGCACCATTCACACAATTATCACAAAGCCAATTGATTGTAAAGGACTGACAAATCCTGAATTTGTGACTGACAATTAATATGACAAGGCACAAAATCAGGTGGGAATTAACTATTAAACTCATTTATCTTCAGGGCACCACATCTCAGAGTGGTCCAGGGGCGCATTAACGTCCTCTAAAATGGCACTATATTTCATTTAAATGGGAGCAGGACAACTGCCAACAGGACTATTGTGGTGGTACATCTGCCAACTGGACAATTGTGGGCGGAACAACTGCCAACAGTACAACTGCTAGAACGGCTGCCAACATGACAATTGCTGGCGGAACAACAGCTAGCAGGACAACTACCAACAGGACAATTGCTGGAGGGACAAACTAGGCTGAAAAAATAAGAAAAACTTCAATAGAAAACACCAGGAATGAACCTTGGAAGAGATCATGAAAAGCCCAGGGACTTTATGGTCAAAAGATAATATATAACCTACTGAATCCTCTGGGTCGTAATCTTCAACAACAGGAAAACCATGATGTGTTTCTTTCTTCAGAACAGATATGATTCTACCCACATTTTCTTTAGTTCTAAATACGACCACAGGATGACTCATTACTTCACTGAAATATAGGAAATAGATCAACAATACGTCCAACAGGATGACTCATTACTACACTGAAATATTGCAAATAGATCAACAATACGTCCAACAGGATGACTCATTACTACACTGAAATATTGCAAATAGATCAACAATACGTCCAACAGGATGACTCATTACTTCACTGAAATAAAGCAAATAGATCAACAATTCTACAAACCATAGGATGACCAGAGGGAGAAAGGATTTAATGATAACTTGACACAAACTACGTAATTTCGGGACTAACATATGATTCAATTTTATTTCAATTATTCACTTGCGCATAGGGGTCGATAGCAGAGGGAGGGAACCAGAAGACCCAGAGAAAACCAACGAGGTAAGACAGACAAGCGGGGAATCGTAACTATGCCAGTTGACTCAATGATATACTAATTTCGCATTAAATTAGAATAGAAAATGAAATGGAGTTTAACATCCCACTGTTCTGCTCCGAAAATAATATAGGAAAAAATATCTATATAAAGTGACGTTACTTACGTTGCACTGATATTGGCAGACATAGCTGGTGGCTCCCATCCTAATATAGGTACACCTTGTAGATGTACGTGCATATCATAAATACCCTAAAATATACACATTCAAAATCATAAATATACACATCCATAATCATAAATACCCTAAAATATACACATTCAAAATCATAAATATACACATCCATAATCATAAATACCCTAAAATATACACAGCTAAAATCAATAATACCCTAAAATATACATATTCAAAGTGATAAATCATTCAAACCTCATAAATACCCTAAAATATACACATCTTTATGCAACAGCCTACTCTTATTTCAAATTCCATCTATCAAGGGATCTTTTACATCCATGCCAATGTATACATAAGAGCCTGATTTTCCGTTCCATTGAAACAGCTGGACACTCTGCCTGGTACCACTGACATGGGGAAACTGTGCAGGAAAATCCGAATGGACTTTTTCTTGCAAGGCGAAGATCAACCACAGGACCACCAAGTTTGTGAACAAATGCTTTACTAACTGACAAGCCTGGAAATAAGGCACCTGACAATGTCAGACATAGTTTCAGGTTTTGTCAGGCAAAAATACCTCTGGTGCCTGTTACTTAGTCCGACACTGATTTGTCTTTTTTAATTATATTAATAATACATGTTTAGCACTAAGTTGAAAAGGTCTGGTACTATTTCATTAGTGCCCGAGATTTTTTCAGGTACATCTAAAACCGTTATTTCCAGGCCTGCTCACTGAGTCACTGTCGCTGTTTTACTTACCTCGTTAAAGAAATCTCCAACCCATTTAGCTACCATTAGAACGATCATGATTGGTAAACCATACGATACGTTACCCGTAGCTTCTACCATTATAACCGTTAAACTTATTGTCATACGTACTACACCACCTAAAATATACAAATATATTTACACATCAAACAGATATTTTTTTTAAAGCCGAAATTGTCGACCCTTATCTCTTTTCTCATTTTCAAGGACATAATATAACTCGAACTCGGTCTTGGCATGGTTTTCTGTAGACAAATTTCAGCACTGATATGTCAGGATTATTTTCAAGAACCTTACTCAGTAATTCATCTCGAAATACTAGGAAATGGATTATACAAACCCCACAAGAAAAGAAATAAAAATATTCTATGACCGACAGACTCTATTTTTTAGGACCAAGCAACCAAGGTGTTTTTTTTCTTGGCCTAACATAAAAACTTACCCAACATGGCTGCAGCACCAATTAAAGCATATTTACCAGGATCTGTCCAATCCTAAAATAAATATATTTCATTATAAGAGGTGAATTAAAATGAAATGGGGTTTAACGTCCTACTGTTCTACTTCAACTAGGATAATGAAGACGAGCTATAAAAGAGGAGAGCAAATGTTAATAACTTTAATTACAAGAGCTAAATCTGCTCATTACAGGTCTTTCTCATGGCTTCAAATGTTATATAAGTTATTATTTTGACATTTATTCCCATGACGTGATGAGCCCATAATCAATTCTCTGTGTCATCGGATGACTTAGATAATTAATGAATTAAACCCTTCTAGACATCTAAATGTCCACCCCCACCCCCAGCCTGTACGTCTACAAGACTCAATCACAACCCACTTGCAAACCACTGCCACAGTTCCTGTCAAAATAAACAAATCAATACTTCACCTGATCTGGGAAACAATAGTCGAAGAATATACCAGCTAATCTACCCCAGGCAGCACCAATTAAAATACACGGAATAAATAAACCACTGGGCACGCTCAAACCATACGTCCAACATGCCAAGAAGAAGTACACTAAGGTGTAAAATCCTAGCGTATGAATATCATACGAACCTACAAAAAAAATAGGGGATCATTAAACATTCTACTTCTCTGTAGTGACTTGACAAATGAAGATGGATATATGCCATACAGTGCAATGAGGGTAATTTTGCGTGGACTGGGCTTTACTCTTATATCAAATTTGAACTGTCGAGGCTTCTTTTACGTGCACGTCAATACACACAGGACCTGTTTTTGTCCCTCCCGAACAACTAGACACTCTATTGTAAAATAATTGTATTACATTTAAATTTAACATGTGCTTGTACCAAATAAAACTCATTCAATGACACCTGGCAAGGGTTGTATAACATGGATTGGCCTTGGGTTTTTTGTCCTATCCGAATGACAAGACACTTTTTCTTGCTAGGCTCTCATTCCGACACAACTGACAAAGAGAAATCAGACTAGAAAACCAATAGGAGTTTTCTCGCCCATCACTAGGATTGAGAGAGAGAAAAATGGCATTTAACGTTTACTCGACACAAACTAGGTCATTTCGGGACTAACATATGATTTTAATTTTATTTCAAAAATTCACTTGCGTCTAAGGGTCTTTAGCAGTGGGAGAAAACCGAAGCCTGGAGAAAATGCCATGAGGTTGGACATGCGACCCTACTCCTTGCCACGTACAACCAAGGATTGAAACCACGCCAGTTGACTCAATGACAGGCTTTATGATACAGCACGCACATGCTAACTATTCGGCCACCCACCCCCCCTACTGGGATTGAGCCCTGGAACTTGAATTACATACCTGCTTGATTATGGAAGAGATTTTTGACGCTAGTTTCAGGTGTGTGAAAAAATATATTAGCAGATGAACTGTACTGACCATCGTCACAGAAAAACTGAAAAATTACAAAATGGATAATCGAGACTTTGTTTATGATCGTATCCACATTAGTAATTATGATTGAAGCTAGTCAATTTCACTGCTAATCAAACAAGATAAGTAAATAAAACTAAAATATCAGCCTTGGTTCTTGAAATGAAATGAAATGGGATTTAATGTTCTGCTCCGACTGGGCTTATTAAGACTGATTCTTGAAATGATTTTAAACGTCTTAATGTTCTGCTCCAGTTGGATTAATGAAGACTGATTCTTGAAATGAAATGAAATGATTTTAAAAGTCCTACTGTTCTGCTCTGACTGGGAAAATGAAGATTGATTCGTGAAACGAAATGAAATTGGAATGTCCTTCTGTTCTGTTCGGACTGGGATAATGAATCCAAGTCTTGAAAAATGAAATGAAACAGAGTTTAATGTCCTAATTGTTCTGCTCTGACTCCTGACAACATCCACAGCGGAACAACAGGTGTGTAGTTTACCTGTACGGGGGCCTCCTCGCTACTTTCTTTCATTGGTTCACAATCATTGTTAAAGTAAATAGAAACGAAACCAGCGGTAGCCGTTAACGCTGCAACAATCATCGCTTCAAAGACTTGATTCCAGCGCTGTCTTAGATATCTGGAAGGGAATAAAAGTTTCAAATTGATAAATAATATTGAATCTAGACGTACCGTAGTTGTTTTTATAAATTACACATACAATACATGTATGCAAGAGCTAAATCTGTCTAGAAACAAGGGAGGGAGAGGGAAATGGGGTTTAACGTCCACTCGACACAAACTAGGTCACTTTAGGACTAACATATTGTTTCATTTTATTTCAATAATTCTCTTGCGCGTAGGGGTCTTTAGCAGTGGGAAGAAACCGGAGTGCCCGGAGGAAACCCACGAGGTTGAGAAGGCGCCCCTATCTTCATGCCACATACGCTCACACCAGGGCTCGAAACCACAGCCGCAAGCCAGAGGTGACCGGCACTCTAGACCACTAGGCCCCCCCACCCTCCCTCTAGAAACAAGACCATAATCAAATCACGATGTCATCAGATACTCGATATTTTAACTAGAATAGAATGGTTCACCATTTAAAATTCAATCTAAAAATGGGAAAGTGAGTCTCGAATATACCAATGCTCTGGTTACCATAATGCACACACATTCTCAAAACTACAACCAGTGATAATTTGGCTTACAATGAAGGAATTTGCAAGAAATTTTCATTATTTTCATTTTACATTATCTATTTTTGAGCTATGGTCAGCTCTTTATCTAAATCTTACATAATTTACCTTAAATAACAAACATTGCTACTTTAAAAAGTAATTCGTTTTTTATCAATTAATAACAATAATATTTGCTAGTTAAACAAAGACTGGGTGTGGGTGTGGTTGGTTTTTTTTTAAGTCACTAACAAATAGTTCTAGCCGAAAGAGTCTTGTTGTTTGTGTCTTATTTTCACTTCTTTATTATCTTAGCCCACGTGCAAGGCTCTTTCCTGTAGGAGGAAGAGGTTGAGAAGGCATCCCTATCTCAAAGCCACATACGCACACACCAGGGGTCGAAAACCACAACCGCAAGCCAGAGGTAACCGGCCAGCTAGAGGTTGGTTTTTATAACAAACATATCTACTTGAAGGACTGCATGTAAAATTGATGTAATGTTTAAGTGGAACTCTAGTCATTATCAAGCAATGGATACAAAGTTTAAATAACAAACCTCATTCTATATATAGTTAACATGTAGTTAATCTGGTTAAACAAGGCACCTAATAATCCACCTGAAATAAAAAATAAAATAAAAGTAGAGAAATTCTAATAATCCACCTGAAGTAAAAATAAATTGAAAGTAGGAAATTGTTTGAGAAATACATGGTCTCTATATACATACTGAGCTTTTTAAAGAGAGCAATTCAACATCCCCAATTTGAGGTCAATTTTTGTTATGAATTAACGTACAATCACATTGTGATTCAATATCACACATCTTTAGCAGTCGGAGGAAAGTAGGGAACCCAAAGAAAACCGACGTGATCGGACTGGGGACTCTACTCCATGACAGACCCTATGATCTAAAGTGCAATATATTTGACCATACAGTCAATAAAGAATTAAAATATATTACCTATAACTCCCATCACTATAAATATAGGTATTTCAAATCCAGAATATTTTGAATCCTACAAAGAAGCAAAAATAAATTATTGAAACATTGATATCTGGCCACTTCATACTGGTTTAACGCATTCAGTGTTCATCGCTATCCACTTTCAAATACTCACTCAAGACTTAACTGTTCTGATACAACCAATGTCTAGTATTGTGTTGTATATGCAGCACGAATTGCAGAGAGAGAGAGAGAGAGAGAGAGAGAGATTGGGTTTAACATCCACTCGACACAAACTAGGTCATTTTGGGACTAACATATGGTTAAATATTATTTCAATAATTCGCTTGCGTGTAGGGGTCTTTAGCAGTGGGAGGAAACCGAAGTACCCGCAGAAAACCCACTCGGCTGGACAAGCGACCCTACTCCTTGCCACGTACAACCAGGGGTTTGAAAGCACACCAGTTGACTCAATGGCAGGCCGTATGATACAGCGCGCATGCTAACCATTCGGCCATCCAACCCCCTTATTGAACAACAGGTAGAGGCTGGACAGGCTCCTCGCCACGTACAACCAGGGATTTGAAACCATGCCAGTTGACTCAATGGCAGGCAATATGATACAGCAAGCGCATGCTAACCATTCGGCCATCCAAACCCCTGAAATGCAGAGAACAGGCCCCAGTTTCACAAAGTATTCTCAGAATTAAGTTAAGAATTTACTCAACTTTCAATCATTGTTTACCAGAAATATCTTTGATCCAGAAATGTACCGTGGCAGAGCAAACAATGGATTTGATCATAACCTATATAAGGCATTTAGTAATTAGGAAATACATTTTTTCATGGATTTGAATAGGGTTTAAAGAGTGAGAGAAAAATGGGGTTTTACGTCCACTCAACACAAAATAGGCCATTTTATTTCAACAATTCATTGTCCTTGTCATACTCTCTGTCCTTCACCATTGACGAGGGGAAACCCCACTGAAAACCCTGACGAACACCAGGATCGAACCTTTACCCTTTGGTTAGTGAGCGTAGGATATAAAAATCACAGACACTTTTCATACTTACTGTAAATTTACCAAAATTAATTAAACCAGGGTTAGATAACTCCCACTCGTTTCCTTTTATATAACTCTGTACAACGTTTAAAGTAAATGTAGACGACATGGAGGCAAAAAACTGAAATGAAGAAAACGGACAGTCTAATTTTTATTTATATTGAAGATATTGAATAGAAAATTATAAAAACTGAATTATCCTAAACCTGTAAAATGTGTCAATCGTGTTGTATCAGTAGAAGTTGTGCGACAAATAACATTATCTCGACCAATCAACATAGCTGATCGGAAAGAAGATTAAATCTCATATGTCCTTGTGAACTGTCACAGGACAGAATTCTGTGTCACTTCTTTTGTCAAAAAGTATTTTAGAAAAAGGGCATGTCCCTACATAAATCTGTAGTGCTATGGAATACTACAGGAAGAAAAATTTCATTCTGTAGTTTTTTTTTCACATGAATATAGATTCAAAATAATTTACTATAGTTTTGTATAGGATTGGTAGTTTCGTCCAAGTGTAATTTCTTACATATGATTCAATTCTATTGTAATAATTTGCTTCTGTGTAAGGAGTCTTTAGCAGTGGGAGGAAACTGGAGGACCTGGAGAAAAACCCACGAGGTTGGATAGATGACCCACCTGAAACAATGATGAACCTTATCAAGGTTCAGGAGTTCAGAATGTTAAAAAGTCTGGTAAAAAGAATAAATTCTGCAAGATCAAATTTTCAAATAATTCATCAAAATCAAAGAGGCCATAATCCATGAAGATTTGATCTGATACATGCCATTGTCGAGATAGTATGGGGATAAACTTATATTTCAAGTTTTGTCAAAATCGGATAAGAATTGTGACCTGCAGAGAGTCCACAAACAATTATGGGCGGATGGACGGACATCCGGATGTCTGGACTGACAGGGGCGACTGCAAAATACGTCCAGATGAAAATAATTCATTCAAATCAAAGAGGCTTGTTATCATTTTTCAAAAAATATTTGTTAAGATGAATAAAAGTTGACACACCAAAATGAGGACGAAAATAATATCTTACAATTCTCCATGTTAACCCTTGGTTCCAGAAGCTGGCCCCTTCTTCTAAACTGAACAGAACACCACCAACCGGAGCACCAAAAGCAGCTGCTACCCCAGCTGCAGCTCCACCAGATACAAAATCCCTCTTCTCTTTGTCTGTTCGGAAATATTCGAAGACCTAAAATTATTAAAAAAAAAACAATAAAGGTAACGAGGCTTAGTCATCAACATCCTGCTGCCTGGGCAAAATTCTCCTCCCTGGCATGACACATGTAGTCATAGAAAAAACAAACAAATATCTTAGTCCTAAAAGAACAGACATTATCCATTGAGAGTGAGAAATGGGAATTAACATGCAACAGAAAGCTACAGAAGCAGTCACTACACTGTCCAATATTCAAAATTCAAATTATGCAAATAACTCCAAATAAAGTTTAAACGATTCAAAACATCGAACTTTTGTTACATTACAATCAAAGTCAATGTGTACAATGTCATTTACTTCTCGATGTGAGCACATTTCATTCATTTCACAGCAAGCGGTGCATTTTATATTTTCAAGTATTGAGAATTGTGCATTTTGCAATCTGTTGTTATCTCTGTATAGGTATTACTTGATAGTAACAGTGCGCAAATTTCAAACACGTAATTCTCAATACCTAAAAATATAAGATTTGTTGGTACGCGAGAAAAGTGATGATTTACTGAATGAAGATGTTAGACTTGGTGGATCATTGTACATATGTAATGTAAACTCACTTTAAAATCTATACCAAATGTTGTTGATCTTCCCTGAGACACGCCAGCTGCTATAACAGCACCAGAATGAATCATAGGTCCTTCCTGTAACATCAAAATATATCATTATTATTATGACATAAAACTGTAAGCCTGGTTGCTGACAAGGAGAGAGAAAGAAATGTGGTTTAACATCCACTCGACACAAACTAGGTCATTTCGGGACTAACACATGGTTCTATTTTATTTCAATAATTCACTTGTGCGTAGGGGTCTTTAACAATGGGGAGGACCTCGAGAAAACCCACGTAGTTGGACAGGTGACCTTACTCTTTGTTACATACAACCGGAGAATGGAAACCACACAAGTTGACTTAATGACAGACCTCATGGTACAGCGTGCTAGCTCTAACCATCAGCCATCATCCCCCATGGCTTACAAGAAAAACGACAAGGGCAGCAATGTTCAGATGGTATGAAAAGTAACTGAAATGTAACACAGAAGATTTGTCAGAAAAAAAACACACTTTTGGTAACTATTCCCCACCATATCATTATCAATACAGTACATAAACCTCCCATAATCTAGAAAAACCTAGCAAATCAAATTTTGGTGAAATTGATTTAGATCCATATTTGGATATAGTACACATGTATATAATAATAGGTTTTTTTCTCTTTTACTGAAAGGACTTCTAATTATCTTCATCTAAAAAGACAAAATAAAATTGGTTATATATTCAGTAGCTTAACAAAACAGTTTTCCTTTGTTTGCTCAAAACTACATTCAACCATGTCCGTCACATAGTATATACATAGTTTACTGGATGTCAAACATGATTGCTAATGGAAGTACGTCACAATGCGCTATAAGAAACATCTTATTCAGTGAAGATTTTCAGGACATTCTCTGTTTACCTTTCCTACTGCTAAGCCTCCTGCTACAGCACAGATAACACCCAGAACTTTACATATCAATGTTTTTATCCTCACAACTCTCGGGATTTTTATACCATTTAAATAACATTTAATCTGAGGAATACCACTTCCTGCTGCCATTGGCTGCAAAAAAAGCAACAATATAACACATAATTAGCTTTAAACTGGACACAAGTACAAATTAGATGATGTCTGGCGATCTTAAATTATTTTTACAAATTTCTAAACAAAGATTTTGTATTTAATGAATGTGAAAGAAATTAGTGCTAAATACACAGGATTAAATAATACCTGCCAACTGTCACGCATTTTTAATCACAATCACGCTCTCTCGAGCACATAGTGAAATCTCACGCATTTTCAAAACTATAATATAAAAATAAAATAAAAGGGATTTCCACGTACGAGTTAATTCGGATGCACATTGATCAGATGCAATTAGTCAAACACGATGTATTCCGAATGTCGAGTCGCTCTTTTCCGGTTTGTTTTAAGTACGACACCACTGATTGGCTGGATAAGTTAGATCAGCCAATGAAATTATTTGTTTCATTACCACTGTTCAGAAACTGGAATATCCTTCCCGCGCGATTGAGTGAGAGAAAAGCCTGCAAGATGAGTGACACTGACAACGATTCAGATTGTAAGCCTTCTCAAGTTAAAAAAACAAAATTTACTGATGCAGCTAAGTACGATTCGAAGTTTAATTCCGTGTGTTTAATCCACCTGGGGCCTATTTCACAAAATTTTAACTAAGATAAGATCTGAATTTTATTTATTTGATTGGACAATATTAGATTGATTTTAGTTCTTAGCCAATCAAAATTGAAGTATCTGCTAAAATTTGGATTTTATCTTAGTTAAAATTTCGTGAAACAGGGCCCTGAACTTTTGTTTCTGAAAGTCATATTCGACACAATGTCTATGATAGAAAATTTTTTGCTTGTGTGTAAAAACAACAGATAAAATTTTCAATCAAAATTCCAGAATATAATTATTATAGTTACCTCCCCATAGGCTGTGAAAATAGCACCAAACATAACAATACCAGCATTGAAGGCCACCCATAATAAAAACGGTGCATACAGACAGAAATTCTCTACACATTTATTTACATCTAGAAAAAATAAAAACAACAATAATCATTATTAAAGTATTTGTCGCCTTGTGACATTTCAGAACATACTGTAATCGCACTGGCAAATCTCAACAGATTCTGGAACGTTCCGGAACCTACATCTAGTCTCGGCTGTATGACAGTAAGTGATATGTATCTACATTTGTGATGCGGCTACCGGTTTACTTTAACAGGAAAACTTGACGCTATTACAAACAAACAAGACACCATAGGCGCAGCCATGTTTCATCCGGGACCTATAAAGTAGTACCAATATGGCAGAATTTGTCATACAGCCGAGTCTAGATGTAGGTTCCGGAATCTGTCGAGGATTGCCGAGTGATTGTAATCTTTAACTCTAATGAGGAGCCACAATGGGAAAGTGGGTAAGACGCTGGCTCACTAGCTGCATGGCATATGCTTGTCTTCATTTATCCCCAGTGGTCTCAATCTACTCCACTAACCCCTGGGTTCATCCATCTCGGAGACACATATTCAAATTATCTTCCCTTGATGATTGTGGTATTTTCATCCACCAATCAAACCAGCGGCTGCCAGGCAAGATACGCCCACATTGTGCAAGAGATGGATAGAGAACAACAAGTGAATTTTCCTACAATCAGAGGCCATTATGCAGGAAGTTGTGGTCTGAAATGTGCGAAAGGGACCAAGATCTTTGGGAGATTGACCTATATTTCAAGTTTTGTCAAAATTGGATAAAAATAATGACCTGTAGAGTGTCGCAAACGAACAGTGAATGAACGTCCAGATGGATAGGGACAACAACACAATACATCCACATGAAAATTGGGGCATATAATAAAAAGCTAGAGGATTTTTCATTTAAAACTTTAGCTAGGATAAATCCAATAGTGTAACATAGCCTTAATACTCACATTCTCTAACATAATCGTATTTTACCCCCGAACATTTGTCTATCATGTAGTCAATAAAACAGGCAATCAGTCCCGTTAAAACACCGATTAACAACGACACAAACCATCGAGCTATTTCTTTACGAATAATCTCCTGTAAGTATAAACATTCAATTAATTAGACAATGCATTGGCCTGGAAAGATCATCCAGATTTTTTGGTGTGTTCCCCTTGTCAGGGATGCCGGACGGAAGGCCCAGACGAAAGACTTGCAAAGGACAGCTGTCTAGTAGTTTGGAAGGGATGAAAGATAGGTTGCCAGGCAACGAAACATACGCCCACAGCAGCTAAATCGTCCGGGCAGTCAACAAGGGTTGTCGCATATTTTTACTAATTTCGGAAAAGAAACATTTGTAATACACTAAAAACTGATTAAGAGTAACAACTCATTATGTAATTATCAGAAAATCATTACAATTTGATTGCTTTTTATAAAGTTTTACCCCACGCTAACAATTAGTATATACATGAAACATTTAATATCATGGATTTAGCTGTTCAGTTATCTAAATTCATTGAAAATCAAAATACTTGTTCCTTTCAACACCTTAAACTCTATGTATCAATCTGAAGTCAATCGGATAGTAACTTTGGCCTCTATAGCGTCACAAGAATTTTTGAAGTTATCAAGGGAGATAACTCTGGCAGTAATTATTTCAAGTCGCTGAAAATCAATAGGCTTCTTCGTCTCATGACCTTAAACACTGTGTATAAATCTAAAGTCAATCGGATATTAACTTTGGCCTCCAGAGCGTCCACAAGATTTTTTGAGGTGATCAAGGGCCATAACTCTGGCACTAACTATCGGAAATCGCTGAATATTAATAGGCGTCTTTGTCCTTTGTCTTATGACCTTAAACACTGTGTATAAATTTAAAGTCAATCGGATATTAACTTTGGCCTCTAGAGCGTCCACAAGATTTTTTGAAGTGATCAAGGGCCATAACTCTGGCACTAATTATCGGAAATCGCTGAAAATCAATAGGCTTCTTCGTCTTATGACCTTAAACACTGTGTAAAAATTTGAAGTCAATCGGATATTAACTTTGGCCTCTAGAGCGTCCACAAGATTTTTTGAAGTGATCAAGGGCCGTAACTCTGGCACTAATTATCGGAAAATCGCTGAAAATCAATAGGCTTCTTCGTCTTATGAACTTAAACACTGTGTATAAATTTAAAGTCAATCGGATATTAACTTTGACCTTTAGAGCGTCCACAAGATTTTTTGAGGTGATCAAGGGCCATAACTCTGGCATTAATTTTCGGAAATCGCTGAAAATCAATAGGCGTCTTCGTCTTATGACCTTAAACACTGTGTATAAATTTAAAGTCAATCGGATATTAACTTTGGCCTCTAGAGCGTCCACAAGATTTTTTGAAGTGATCAAGGGCCATAACTCTGGCACTAATTATCGGCAATCGCTGAAAATCAATAGGCTTCTTCGTCTTATGACCTTAAACACTGTGTATAAATTTAAAGTCAATCGGATATTAACTTTGGCCTCTAGAGCGTCCACAAGATTTTTTGAAGTGATCAAGGGCCATAACTCTGGCACTAATTATCAGAAATCGCTGAAAAACAATAGGCTTCTTCGTCTTATGACCTTAAACACTGTGTATAAATTTGAAGTCAATCGGATATTAACTTTGGCCTCTAGAGCGTCCACAAGATTTTTTGAAGTGATCAAGGGCCATAACTCTGGCACTAATTATCGGAAATCGCTGAAAATCAATACGCTTCTTCGTCTTATGACCTTAAACACTGTGTATAAATTTGAAGTCAATCGGATATTAACTTTGGCCTCTAGAGCGTCCACAAGATTTTTTGAAGTGATCAAGGGCCATAACTCTGGCACTAATTATCGGAAATCGCTGAAAATCAATAGGCGTCTTCGTCTTATGACCTTAAACACTGTGTATAAATTTAAAGTCAATCGGATATTAACTTTGGCCTCTAGAGCGTCCACAAGATTTTTTGAAGTGATCAAGGGCCATAACTCTGGCACTAATTATCGGCAATCGCTGAAAATCAATAGGCTTCTTCGTCTTATGACCTTAAACACTGTGTATAAATTTAAAGTCAATCGGATATTAACTTTGGCCTCTAGAGCGTCCACAAGATTTTTTGAAGTGATCAAGGGCCATAACTCTGGCACTAATTATCAGAAATCGCTGAAAAACAATAGGCTTCTTCGTCTTATGACCTTAAACACTGTGTATAAATTTGAAGTCAATCGGATATTAACTTTGGCCTCTAGAGCGTCCACAAGATTTTTTGAAGTGATCAAGGGCCATAACTCTGGCACTAATTATCGGAAATCGCTGAAAATCAATACGCTTCTTCGTCTTATGACCTTAAACACTGTGTATAAATTTGAAGTCAATCGGATATTAACTTTGGCCTCTAGAGCGTCCACAAGATTTTTTGAAGTGATCAAGGGCCATAACTCTGGCACTAATTATCGGAAATCGCTGAAAATCAATAGGCTTCTTCGTCTTATGACCTTAAACACTGTGTATAAATTTAAAGTCAATCGGATATTAACTTTGACCTTTAGAGCGTCCACAAGATTTTTTGAGGTGATCAAGGGCCATAACTCTGGCACTAATTATCGGAAATCGCTGAAAATCAATAGGCTTCTTCGTCTTATGACCTTAAACACTGTGTATAAATTTGAAGTCAATCGGATATTAACTTTGGCCTCTAGAGCGTCCACAAGATTTTTTGAAGTGATCAAGGGCCATAACTCTGGCACTAATTATCGGAAATCGCTGAAAAACAATAGGCTTCTTCGTCTCATGACCTTAAACACTGTGTATAAATTTAAAGTCAATCGGATATTAACTTTAGCCTGTAGAGCGTCCACAAGCAATTGTGGACGCCGGACCGACGGACGGACGGACCGACGGACCGACGGACGGACGGGGGCGACGACAATATACGACCACATTTCAATGTGGGCGTATAAAAACTGAGGTCCTGTGTACACATTGGCGTGCATGTAACAGATCCCATGACAGTTGGAATTCGATATAAGAGTAGGCTGTAGTGCCGCTGTCTGGGCAAACTTTCCCTCACAGCATAAGGCATGGCGTTAAATTCCACTTCATTTATTTCTCGGATAATGATTTCCTCCCACTGCTAATTCGAATATGCTTTAGATAAACGATAAAATTATTCTATTATATCTTTATTTTACACATAGTGGGTGAGGGGGTGAATGGTCAAATGGTTAGCTTGTGGCTGACTGGCATACGATATGTGCTGTTGTGATTTTGCCCTATACAATACAGTTGACCGTCAGGATAACCCAGACTACTTCCACCTTTCCATGGAGTCCCGTACTACCAGCGGGATTTGACCTATATATTGCTGTTTTGCCATGGCTACGAGTTAGATTATGATTTAAGACTTCAAATAAGTAACATTGACATTACAGACGCCTTAGAAAAACAAGTGGGACTTGGTACTTGTATAGAAATAACCTCGACCACAACAGTGCTTTAGATGATAAGGGCTGTTACCGGGTAATGTAGGTGCAGAAATATACATATAGAACATTAAACTCCCCCTTCATTCTAACACTGAGTCATGTGGTGTGGTTTCGATTCCCCACTTGTACGTGACAAGAAGTGGGGTCTCCTCTCCGGTAATCTGGAAAAACCTAGCAAGTCAAATTTGGGTTAAAATTGAGTTAGACCCATGCCATACACATGTATATAATAATAGTTTTTTTTCTCCTTCACTGAAAAGGCTTCTAATTATCTTCATCTAAAAAGTCAAAATAAGATTGGTTTTATATCAAGTAGCTTAATTCTGAAACAAAACAGTTTCCGTTTGTTTTCTCAAATCTAAATTCAACAGTGTTACTAAGTTTTTCCAGATTACGGAAGCCATGTCGAACCTTGTGGATTTTCTCTGGGTGCTCCTATTTCCTCCCATCGCTATAATAGACCCTTATCCGTAAGCGAATTATTGAATAAAATTGAACCACATCAATACTTTGTGTCAAATGGACTTTAAACCCTATTTCTCTCCCTCCTTGGGGGGGTTAGGTTGGCCTAGTGGTCTAGAGTGCCGCGCTTCGACCTCTAGCTGGCCGGTCACCTCTGGCTTGCGGCTGTGGTTTTGAGCCCTGGTGTGAGCGTATGTGACATGGAGATAGGGGCGCCTTCTCAACCTCGTGGGTTTCCTCCGGGCACTCCGGTTTCCTCCCACTGCTAAAGACCCCTACTCGCAACCGAATTACTGAAATAAAATGAAACCATATGTTAGTCCCAAAATGACCTGGTCATATTTTTAGTCAAGAACTAAATCAATTCTTACCTGTGTTGTTTTTTTCTTCTCTTCCTTGAGATACAGAGAATTCTCGCAAACATCATAATCTAAACTCTAGCAAATTAAAAAAAAAAGTTAAATCATATATCATGCTTTGCATTTCTTGTCCTCTGACTTTGGTAACATGTATTGAAAATATAGTGAGATAATGTTTACTGGCGTGTCAGCTACAACCGGGCTATGCTGCGGTAAACATATGGTGATTAATACTGTTCACTTCCTTTGTCAAGGAGGTGAGAGAGAGAGAAATGGGGTTTAACGTCCACTCAACACAAACTAGGTCATTTCGGGACTAACATATGGTTCAATTTTTATTTCAATAATTCGCTTGCGCGTAGGGGTCTTTAGCAGTGGGAGGAAACCGGAGTGCCCGGGGGAAACCCACGAGGTTGAGAAGGCGCCCCTATCTCCATGCCACATACGCTCACACCAGGGCTCGAAACCACAGCCGCAAGCCAGAGGTGACCGGCCAGCTACAGGACGAAGCGCGGCACTCTAGACCACTAGGCCATCCCAACCCCCCTGTCAAGGAGGTGCAAGGAAAAGTATATAATCTTCCGGATGGGTTGAAAAGTCAGGGTGGCTAAGTGAATAAGACGCTGGCTCGCTAATCTGGATGTCGGGTGTTCGATCACTGCATTGGCCAAGAAAGTTCATCCAGATTTTCTGCCGTGGTTCCCCCTTGTCAGCGATGCAGAATGGGGGGGGGGCCTGATCATGACAGCTGTCTAGTCATTGGGATGGAACGAAAAAACGAGGTCCCGTGTACACATTGGCATGCACGTAAAAGATCCGTTGACATTTGGAATTCGATATAAGAGTAGGCGGTAATGCCGCTGTCCAGGCAAAATTTCCCTCATAGCACACTCAACGGCATATGACTCTCTTCATTAGCCCAGTTTCGGAGCAGAACAGTAGGAGATAAAATCCACTTGACACATACAACCGGGGATTAGAAACCACGCCAGTTGACTCAATGACAGGCATTATGATACAGCGCGCATGTGCTCACCATTTGGCCATCCAACCCCTCTACCGGAATTTGGAATGGGAGGTGATTTCAAACACATAGGTAATGCAATGTTCCCACTATCACAATTATAATCGTGGTTTAAATCGTGGAGATATTATCTGGTGCCTATTTCACGAAATTTTAACAAAGACAAAATCGAAATTTTAGTAATTTTATTGGTTACTATTAGATTGATTTTAGTGCTTAGCCAATCAAAATTGAAGTATCTACGAAAATCTATATTTTATCTTTAGTTAACTTTTCGTGAAACAGGGTCCAGGTCTTATCATATTTTGTGGATATGTAGTAAACATGCTGATCACATATTCGAACGTACCAAATCGTTGACTCACTTGCAACAAACTTATTGTATCATCACACATCGCACGACAGCAAGAACCTACATGTAGCATTAGTTTCTAATAAGGTATTTGTTTTTAAAAGAAGAAAAATAGTCTATTTCTCATTGGATGACATCACATTGGTATAAAATAAAACAATAAGATAATCCTTACTTCAAATTTTGCTGAGAGTAGTTTTTCTGGTGATTCTGGTTCAGTTTCTTCAGATGATCTTGTTACATCTGGACTTGATGGACCATCACTTTCAATATCATTATCAGCAAAATTGACCTATAAAACGAAAAAAAACAACATTATCTACCGATTCGAAAATCTATGTGGCAACAGTGTTCAAGGCACTGGCTCACTAACTAGCTACAGCGATCGTTTATGAAATCGTGGGGGAGACATAGGTGGATTTGGCGCTTACATAACTGTATCTTTATTAACAAACAATAAGATATTGTGGCCTAGGACATTGACATGTCTGCTTATGAGCTACTTTACTAACTCAAAGAATAGTCAGATTAACATACTGTGCCAATATTGTTATTGAATAACCTGTATATATAATGTTTGATACAGTGTTTAAGGTTATAATTGATACAGTCTAAGAACCCTTACGCAAGTTCAAATAGGTTCAAACACATAATTGTCAACACATATCATTACAGTTTGTATTGGAATAAGTAATTCTATCAAAAATAGTGAAGACTGGACCACTTAAATAGTTAATGAACAGTTTTTCTTTATGGTAATGCATTCTACATTAGCTATAGCGATGTTTATGTTGTAATGACGTATTACGCAAACCACCATGACACCGACCAGTTGAAATTTTGCATAGCAGTTGGGTTTCATCAAATCATATAATCATGCGTTAAGGCTTCACCTTTATTTCAATGGGAATTGATTTATTTTATGTTAAGCTATGTGCAGTACAGTTTTGGATCCCGCATCATTTCGGACTTATGTCATTTCGGACTCCAAAAAATATGGCCTCAACGTTTCAGACTCGGGTATATGACATTTCGGACTCAGGTAGGTGACGCTTCAGACTGAGTCTGAAACGACGTTTGTGTTGAGTCCGAAATGACGCGGGACCGAAATGACGTGCTACCGCTACATACACCGGTAACACAAAGTTTAGTGATAACATTTTAAGTATTGTTCAGTTTTTTTTATGAATTTCAGGCACTTTGATTATTAAAGCAATTAATATAGGCTAGCTGGTTTCGAGCGGACAAATGTGCTGGCTTTGTGTCACGACGGGGTAACACTCAGGCCGGGATTAGAGTCAGAGAATTAAACACTACTAGTACTATTTTTAATCCCCTTGAAAAAAATGATATAGACACTTTTTATTCGACATAATTTGTGGATCACATTCAAAAATGTTTTTTCTCACGGATGAAGTATTTCTTCTTCTGTTTGTCAGTGTTGTTTCAACGTAATTATTCTGGGTAAGGAGAGGTTTTCTCTCATCCTCTGTATCAGCCATTCTCTGTTTACATCCATCTGTCATGTGATTTGGGGAAATCCCGGCGAAATCCAATTTTGGTATCGGCACAGCCGAAATATGAAATAAGCAAGGATGTTTATTTAAAAGAACAAAACTTTGAATATTTAAAAAAGATACCGCGATTAAATGCCTACAAGTATTATTTACAGTGGAATTTATTCTTTCTTTGTCAAAAATATGTTTATTTCTAAATTTCGTTTTATTTTAGTTACCCTCAAATCAACTAAATTTTTAGAAACCATAGGTGAAGGTTGTTTGCTTCTCGGTTTTCCCGTATTATTTTTCGATTACTGTTTTGTCCTATGAAAAAGACTGGATGAACAATCACAAAAAGCGTGTTAATCATGGCGGACGACGACGATCCAGTGGTGCAAGAGGTTTCAAGTTTTGTTCTTGTCAAGAAAATAAGCTGTTGATTTTCATGATTGAAATGTTTGCTGAAACTCCTGACCTGTCTGTTTTTCTATTTCTGATAAAAAAAATTGAAAACAACAACAAACAAACATTAAACAGGCGAATCACAATCTCTCAAATTCTTTTTTTTAAGGCAGTGGCTATTGTTACGACGAGTCGTAACAATAGTCCTCAGGCTATTGTTACGACAATGCCTTTCAAGGCACTCCATTGGCTAAATAGAAGGAATTCCAAAATGGCTGCCAATCTCCCCAACACCAGCTTCAGGAAGCGAATCTCCCCAACACCAGCTTTAGGAATCAAGTGGCAATGCAAATTTGTACACACGGAACTCTCAATCTATACCTTACCCTAACCCTAACCCAAATATAGCCGATGGATGGCCCGGAAAGCATCGTTTTAACAATCGGCCAAGGACTACTCGTCGTAACAATAGCCACTATGTTTTTTTAATTAATTGTTCTGCAGGGGAGGGTTGCACTTGCAGGGGTGTCAGGCGTATTCAACACCAGGCTAATTCATGACCAGTAAAATCGGCGTATTCAAGACCAGTATATTATAGGGTTGGTTGATCGGTATAAATTATAGATGATTTTGATGATTGGTGTTTGATGTATTAAAATTGTTTTTTTTTACAATTGAGTTTACAATTTAATCTTAAGCTTGAGATTGTACATCCCGGCTTTGTTATTTTGATTGGTCGGTGTATAAAGTTGCTAATTAGTACTCATCAGTGTGGATAGAAGCCTATACGATACTTATTAATTAATGATTGGTGTTTGATGTATTAAAATTGTTTGTTTTATTATTTGTATTTTAAACATCAAACCAATTCCGACGCAAGCTTGGAATTTGTATATCCCGGCTTTGTTATTTTGTATTTTAAACATCAAACCAATTCCGATGCAAGCTTGGAATACGAAACTATGGCTATTATTAATCGCATCAACTGAGTACGATGTTTTATATGTAAATATTGTCTTCGAATATTATTTCAACTCTTGTTTGTATTATGACTATTTAAAATATATAATAAATACCCTGTTAATCCTGTTAATCCTTATTGCAAGCTTGGAATACGAAACAATGGCTATTATTAATCGCATCAACTGAATACGATGTTTTATATGTAAATATTGTCTTCGAATATTATTTCAACTCTTGTTTGTATTATGACTATTTAAAATATATAATAAATACCCTGTTAATCCTTCTATTGTCTTGTCTTAATTGATTAATTAACTTAACATCCATAGACAGAGTACTACTTAGCACCTTTATATACTGATCAACCAACCCTATAATATACTGGTCTTGAATACGCCGATTTTACTGGTCATGAATTAGCCTGGTGTTGAATACGCTAGGATTCATTCCAGGCAGATTAATGGGTTTTGGACTCAGCCAGCCTGACTTGGAAGTTTTCAATGGTTTTTGAACACAGCCAGCCTGACTTGGAAGTTTGAACAATTTTCATTTCGAATAAGCAAACAAAATCGAAAAAAAAACCAACAAAAACACGTCCCTCAAATTGTGTTGTCAACATCATCATCATTTGATGTTTCCATTTATTTCATCATTCAAAATAAAAATAAGTCTAAAAAATAACAAAAACTAAATTAAAATATGAACAATTTTGCAGATTCTTATGATCATGATATTGCTTAAAATCAATATTTCCCGGCTACATCCTGCACTTAATCAAAATTTAGGAGCCACAGTATCTAAATGGGTAACATGCTGGCTCGTTAGCCTGGAGGTAACATGTTCGATCCCAGCTTTGACCGAGAAAGTTCATCAGGATTTTTCGACGTGGTTTCCCCTTGTCATTGGTGCCAGACGGAAGTCTTAGAAGGACAGCTGTCTAGTTGTGTGGATGGTATGGAAAACTGCTGTCCTGTTTACACATCAGCATGCGCGTAAAGGATCCTGTGACAGTTGGAATTTGATATAAGAGTAACACTGCTGTCCAGGCACATTGTATGGCTCAAGCCTGTCTTCGTAAGCCGAGTCGGTGTAGGATGTAAAACTCCATTTAAATTCTTGTAATTGGGTTTGTGAACATCCACTAGACACGTTCTTGTGAGGCCCTCTGCCCCAAGGTACTTTTTTGGCCAATACTTACACTGGAAGAAAACACACTTGTCGAGTAGGAGTCTGCGATATTTTATTGTTTAGATTTTAAAAACTAACCAAGGTCTTTCCTTTTTTTCAGATTGATGTATTCTTGTCGAAAAGTTTATCAGAGAATTTATATCTTCTCCAGGTACGCAGACTACTTTTCAAAATAGATATAAGTTACCAGTAGGCCTACTTTATCTGAATAGATGAAACACTAAAGGCGTTTTTGTGAGTCGGTTAGATTAGGTTTTGATTTGCTAGTACGATTTGGTATGATTACGATTTGATTAGCTATGGTCCACAAATGTGAAATTTGATTATTACAATTTGGTAAGATGGCTGCCATCACGGAGACCGATCAGAAAAGAAAATGTCTCTGCTAATTATTGATGACATGTTAAAGACAAATGAAGGTTATCTATGCAAAAAAGGAAAAATGGTTGCCGTTAGAAACAATCTCCTATGCCCAACAAGTTCAGGTATTTTTTTGAAAACTGAAGTGACAAAACATGTAAAAAGTGTCCTGAGAAAACCTAGGATCGAGGAATATATTGAAAAAACTGTAAATGAATACAGCCCAGAAGAATTTAGAGATTCTGATGTGAAAAATCAACAATTGCTTAGAGGTGATCTAACATTAAACACGTCAAATGCGTTTTAAAAAAAACATTTTTTGTGGATAAAAACAACAATAAGCATTAAAAATTACTTACGACATCGACCATTCCGCCATTTTGAAAACGTCAAATCTAATCGCCTAAACACCTCCTGGGATGATTAGGTCTATTTGCATAATCAGTTGAGTTAAATCGTCTCACAAATGTAACGATTAGCATACATGTAATCAACTTGGTTCACAAATGCATATTAAAATAAGGTCTATCATTGAGTCAAAGTGGCATAGTTTTCGATTCCCACTTGTACATGACCAGGCGTAGGGTCGCTGTCCAACCAATTGGATTTTTATCCCAGTTTTCTGGTTTCCTCCCACTGTTCTCTGGTTTCTTCCCGTCTGTCCGTCGTCCAGAATTTCTTGTGAATGTTCTAGAGGCTAAAGTTAATATCCGATTGACTTCGAATTTATACACAGTGTTTAAAGTAAAGTCATGAGACAAACATACTCCTGCGCAGTGTTTCGTTTGATTAGAACTAATCCACTTCACACTGCTATCTTGAGTGAACATTGTTGTGCTAAATTATTACTGGTCAGTAGTGCCATTACCAACCAATGACCTACATTGTAACAAACAATATCGGGGTTAACCAGACCTCTAAATATGTTACCGCAATGTATCTAGTGACAATCGCGACTTGTTTACGTCATAACCCACAAAATTTATTATGCTCGATTATGGAGTGCCAACATGTTTTCTTCGTCGGCCATTTTGAAAATTATGCCGAATGCGAGAAGAGAGGAGGGATTTGATTGTTTTTAAAAAGAGACACGCCCCGCCCAATTTCAAGAATATGACTTCTATCCAGCAATGGTAAGAGAGGGATTTCTCGCGCCATTGCTTCAGGAATATGTGAGACAAAGAATCCTATTGATTTTCAACAATAACTGATAATTACTGCCAGATTTATGACCCTTGATCATTTTGAAAAATTTTGTGTCCGATTGACTTTAAATTTAGCCAAATGATTATCAGAGATTCATGTGTTGTAAGCGTCCTCCTTACTGACAAAAGAAAAAAAATACGACAACCGTTGTTGAATGCCCAGACAACTTAGCTGTTGTGAGCGTATGTCTCGTTGCCTGGTAACCTATCATTAATTCTCTCTCTATGTATATTTTAGTATCCTGTACGAACGTGTAACTTACCATATGATGATGTGGAGCATCTGTCTACCAAGGTTAAAACTGAACAGAAGAAGGTAAGTAGATCAGCTGATGTTTAAAGCCCCAATAACACTCTTGTTGTAACTGAAAAATATGTCCCAATCTTCAATCTGGTCAACAACTCGTATTATTTTAGAATATTCCAATTAAATGATGATATAAATTTCATCTTAACACACCTATTTTAAAAAATTGGAAAAATTCAACCAATTGATTTGAAAAGTCTAACGTAAACCTTTTCAAATGTGACTTTGATTTTAAAATATTTTCGAACCCTCTGGACAAGTAAAATAGGTTGTAATGGATTATTTACACAACAGGTAGGACATTTAAACATCTAGTACTTAGAATAAGGGTATTATTTATTTTCTGGAGCTACCAAGCCAGCAAGAGTGTTATTGTCCCTTTAAATAATGTTTTAACGTCCTACTGTTTGGCACTGTCTGGGTTAATGATGCAGTGTGCAAGGAGGGACTACTCTTATATCGAATTCCAATTGTCAAGGAATCTTTTACACGTACGCCAATGTGTACAAGTGACCTCAGCATTTTGTCCTGTACCGCATTGACATGTCTGATAAGACCAGAATCAAACCCGAGACGTCCTGGTTTGTGACCCATCATCATACTGTTCCGTTGTCGCTCACTCAGAGGACTTTGCGATGAACTTTGGCATATCATAGAGACAGCTGTGGTTGTCTGGTTAGGATACTAGACCCACAACCAGAATATCCTGGGTTAAAATCTTAACTTGTGGCAAGAAAAATCTTTGAAACACCAATGGCAGAACGATGGTTGTCACTCTGAGCAATAAATTAAAAAGATTTTTCCTGTTTGTTAAAAGTACACCTTCCACTTGTCTTTTCTCAAATAAAAGTATATTTTATGAATTGAAATGCTGACCTGTCTTCCAGGTAAAAATAGATTTTTTGTGTCAAATTGATGACTTAGTTATACTGAAAGGAATACAGCTTTAGGTATAAATAGGTCTAATAGATGACCTTGTTATGCTGAAAGGAATACATCTTTAGGTGAGGCTGGTTAGCGTGTGCACAGTGTATCATAAGGCCTGTCATTGAGTCAACTGGCATAGTTTTGATTCCCTTGTTGTATGTGACAAGGACTAGGGTTGACTGTACAACCTTGTGGGTTTCCTCTGAGTCCTCTTGTTTGCTCCCTTTGCTAAAGACCCCAACACACAATGCAAGGGAATTGTTGGAATAAAATTGAACCATATGTTAGTCCCGAAATAACCTCATTTGTATCAAGTGGACGTTAAACCCCATTTCTCTCTCTTACATCTTTGGGTATTATTTTACAGGTTGAGATGGAATTGGCGATGAACACAGAAAGTTCTAACTATGCTGATAGTAAGGGTGAACAGATAGCTCTTAATGTGGATGGTTCTAACGACGGTCGAGAAGCAAAGGTTTATACCAGGTACCTATATATGGTGTTGTCATGGTTTCTCGATCAGGTTGGGTTTTCGGGTGTCTTAACAAGTGCGCTTTAAATCATAGTCAAGTGGTAGAGGGCATGTGACTTCTTGTCCCAGGTTTCCATATCTGTGCATCTAGTTAAATAAAAACAACTTTCTACTGTTGATCTGTAAGTCAACGTCATGCAGGGCTGAGGGTCTGATAAGGATATCTGTTTAGTCATTTGGATAGGATAAAAAAAACTGAAGTCCTGCATACACATTGGCATGTACAGTGAAGATCCCTTGGCAGTTAGATTTCGTTATAAGAGTAGGTCATAGCGGTGCTGTCTGGGCAAAATTTCCCTCATAACACACTGTATGGTATATGCCCTTCGTCATTAGCCCAGTAGGACATGAACCCCATTTTATTATCAATGCAGACAATCTGATTAAAACACAGATCCAATTTCGTTTCGTTTTTTATAGTTCAAAATTTCGTTTTCACTTGTCTTTACTACTCTTGGATGTGGAGGACTTGTTATTTAACTCGTGTTCTGCCTGAAATGAGGGGTAAGCCAATCAAATGGTCTGTCGAATCGACCGTTTGACCTTTTCATGCGTGGAACTGTGAGTAGATATTACCAGCGGATAGAAATCAAAAGAAAACAAAAGTAGATTTTAAAAAGCATGGCGGTCGCTAATTGGTTAATCGAATGACTGACGTTACCGGGTCAAATGTCCCGTGCTTGATACCTGACGTCATAGAACGTGAGCTCCCACTATAACTTGTTAGATCTACATGAGTGTAGGCCATCGAAAGTATAAAAAACGAAACAAAATATAGATCTATATTTTAATTAGATTGATTTCATGTATCTTTCTTTCTGTAGCGATAGAATGGATAAACAGGTTCTCAGATCAACACCACAGACAAGTTGTACTAAAAGATATGCTGTTGGACTTCTCAAAGATGGTAAATATTCTTAATTTTGATAAGGGGGGTCACGGTGGCTAAGTGGATAAGGAGCTGGTTCGCTAGCCTGGAGGTTGAGTGTTCGATCCCTGCATTGGCCGAGAAAGTTCATCTTGTCAGTGATGCAGAAGGAGGGCCTGACAAAGACAGCTGCCTGGGACGAAAAACCAAGGTCCTGTGTACACATTGGAGTGCACGTAAAAGATCTCTTGGCAGTTGGAATTCGATATAACAGTAGGCCATAGCGCCGCTGCCTGGGCAAAATTTCCCTCATATCACACTGTATGGCGTATGCCCGTCTTCCATTAGCTCACGTTAGGTGTAAAAGAGTAGGACGTTAAACCCCATTTCGTTGCATTTAATTTTGATAAACCCTAGGGCCTAGTTACACTAAAACTGTTCACTCAACCATGTTCCTGAAGCAACTACCGCAAGTTTTAAAACATCTAGACGATGCTAGATTAGTCTTAAATTCCTGAACTTTCTCCTTTTACTGCAGACACATGAACAATAATATTTTCCAATCCGCCATTGAAACTTCATTGTATTTACTCGAAAACCTCACAGAAATCACCCCAAAAATCAAACTTACTAATAAATTAGAAAGGATTGGAGTGAAGTGGGCGCACCATAGTGGAGAAGCTTTTTATACGCCCACATTTTCATGTGGACGTATATTGTCGTCGCCCCTGTTCGTCCGTCCGTCCGTCCGTCCGTCCGTCCACAATTGTTTGTGAACAGTCTACAGGTCACAATTTTTATCCGATTTCAATGAAACTTAAAATATAGGTTTATCACCCTAAGATCTCGGTTCCTTTCGATATTGGCATGTATCGGACCGTAACTTCATGGGTTATGGCCCCTGATTGTACGAAAAATCACGTTTTTTAGCTTGTGAACAGTGTAGAGGTCACAATTTTGAACCGATTTGGATGAAACTTGAAATGCATGTTTATAAACCAAAGATCTAGTTCCTTTCGATATTTGCGCCAATTGGATCGTAACTTCCTGAATTATGGCCCCTGATTGTCCGAAAAATCGCCCTTTTTAGCTTGTGGTCCCTCTGGAGGTCAAAATTGTTATCCGATTTAAAAAACCGTTTGATTATATCACCGTGCCATGGTTATGAAGGTTAAGTTCGAATTTCGTGAAAATCGGACCAAAATTGACAGACAAAATGGCCGCCATTTGTACGCGAATAGTGTGAAAATATGTTATATCAAGGTTGTGAACAGTGTAGAGGTCACAATTTTGAAACGATTTGGATGAAACTTGAAATTCATATTTATAACCCAAAGATCTTGGTTCCTTTCGATATTTGCGCCAATCGGATCGTAACTTCCTGAATTATGGCCCCTGATTGTCCGAAAAATCGCCCTTTTCAGCTTGTGGTCCCTCTGGAGGTCAAAATTGTTATCCGATTTAAAAAAACGTTTGATTATATCACCGTTTCATGGTTATGAAGGTTGAGTTCGAATTTCGTGAAAATCGGACCAAAATTGACGTACAAAATGGCCGCCATTTGTACGCGAATAGTGTGAAAATATGTTATATCAAGGTTGTGGACCTTATAGAGATCACAATTTTGAACCGATTTGGATGAAACTTGACATGTATGTTTATAACCGAAAGATCTTGGTTCCTTTCGATATTTGAGGCCATTTGATCGTAACTTCCTGAATTATGGCCCCTGATTGTCCGAAAAATTGCCCTTTTTAGCTTGTGGTCCCTCTGGAGGTCAAAATTGTTATCCGATTAAAAAAAAAGTTTGATTATATCACCGTTTCATGGTTATGAAGGTTGAATTTGACGGACAAAATGGCCGGCGTTTGTACGCGAATAGTGTGAAAATATGTTATATCAAGGTTGTGGACCTTATAGAGGTCACAATTTTGAACCAATTTTGATGAAACTTGACATGTATGTTTATAACCGAAAGATCTTGGTTCCTTTCGATATTTGCGCCCATCGGATCGTAACTTCCTGAATTATGGCCCCTGATTGTCCAAAAAAATCGCCCTTTTTAGCTTGTGGTCCCTCTGGAGGTCAAAATTATTATCCGATTTAAAAATACGTTTGACTATATCACTGTTACATGGTAATGAAGAGAGAGTTTGATTTACGTGAAAATCGGACTAGAATTGACTGACAAAATGGCCGCCGTTTGTACACGAATAGTGTGAAAAAATGTTATATCAAGGTTGTGGACCCTATAAAGGTCACAATTTTGAATCGATTTTGATGAAACTTGACATGTATGTTTATAACCCAAAGATCTTGGTCCCTTTCGATATTTGCGCCCATCGGGTCATTACTTCCTGAATTATGTCCCCTGATTGTACGAAAAATCACCCTTTTTAACTTGTTGTGCCTCTGGAGGTCACAATTATTATCTGATTTAAAAAAAAAAAACGTTTGATTATAAAAACCAAACAAATTCTAATGATTTTCTGATAATTCCTTAATATGCGACAACTCTTGTTGACTGCCCGGACGATTTGGCTGCTGTGTGGGCGTATGTTTCGTTGCCTGGCAACCTATTTTTTGAGTTGTCAGACATCCTCGCACAGTCTCTTATAACACATTGCGTCAACTGGCGTGGTTTCGAATCCGTGGTTGTATGTGATATGGAGTGGGGTCGTCTGTCCAGTCTCATGGGTTTTCTCCGGGGCCTCCGGTTTCCTCCCACTGCTAAAGACCCCTACGCGCAAGTGAATTATTGAGATCAAATTAAACCTTATGTTAGTCCCAAAATTACCTAGTTTGTGTTGTGGGGATGTTAAACCCCATTTCTCTCACTCTCTCTTATAACAACTTTTGGTCTTCGAAGGAATTATTATTAGTGAACAGAAATTCGGCCGTGTATCTATTGTTACTGTCACTTCATTCAGTTATATAGAAGGATAACTTGTGTATTCCTTCTGTGTATGTCACTTCCTTTTGCAGTAACCTTTATTACTCATCTATCGAAGCAATGATCTCTGTGTCAAAATTATATTTGGAATGTGTTGAACGATTTCTGTCACATATGGGATAATGACTGGCATCAGTGTTGTCCTTTAATACTAAAGGGTAATAACAACAAAGATCTTTCTTCTTTCAGGTGAGATGCACATGACTCCACTAAGCGCCATCGTGCAGATGAAACCAGCGTTTGAATATTTAGATAAAGCTGATGTCCGGGAGAAAAATAAAATGGCAGCTTTAGCAGACGCAGGTATAATTAATATAATCTTTATAAATAGTGGAAACAAATATCCAATAATCAAACTTTGTTCCTCAGCATTTCCCAGTGTTTCTAGATAATTTCTCAGGATTTTCAGATTTGTTTACCCTTGTCAGTTGTGTTGAATGCAGGGCCTGGCAAAGATTGCCTAGTTGTCCAGATGGTACAAATACCATTGTCTTTTTACTCATGACATGTATATATAGAAACCCTGAGTTGGAATTCGAAATTAAGAGTAGGCTGTAGCTCCGTTTTCTAGGCAAATTTAACCTCATAACACACTGTATGTCTTCATTAGCCCAGAAGGGGGGTTGGGATGGCCTAGTGTTCTAGAGTGCCGTGCTTCGACCTCTAGCTGGCCGGTCACCTCTGGCTTGCGGCTGTGGTTTCGATCCCTGGTGTGAGCGTATGTGGCATGGAGATAGGGGCGCCTTCTCAACCTTGTGGGTTTCCTCCAGGCACTCTGCTTTCCTCCTACTGCTAAAGACCCCTACGCGCAAGCGAATTATTGAAATAAAATTAAAAAACCATATGTTAGTCCCGAAATGACCTAGTTTGTGTTGAGAGGATGTTAAATCCCATTTCTCGCTCTCTCTCTCATTGGGCCGGTCGGTGCAGAGTAGGACGTTAATCTTCATTTCATTACATTTTGTCTTGCTTATCACTTTTAGAACTCTAACAAGTTGAAGCCGGAAATTTTAACAATTTTGAAAATTAGTACAAATAGATATTCATTATTATCATTTTGAAGACTTATTATTTTTGTTTATTTTTTAGAATCATCACAAGATGAAGCTGAAGATGACGCAAAGCCTGTAACTGTTAAATTTGCACGTCCTGAAAACGACATAACGAAAGCAAGACGTCTAGCATCGTATAAATATCTCAATTCTCATCGAGAGAAAGAAAGATGGATACCACTTCAATACCATAATAAATATGTAGGTTTTAGTACAACTATTTTTGTCCGTTGCCTTTCAAAGGATGTGTGATTTCCCCTTGTCAGTGATGCAGAAGGAGGGCCTGACAAGGACAGCTGCCTAGTCGTTCGGATTGGACGAAAAACCGAGGTCCTGTATACACATTCCTTGGCAGTTGGAATTCGATATAAGAGTAGGCCGTAGCGCTGCTGCCCGGGCAAAATTTCCCTCATAGCACACTGTATGGCGTATGCCCGTCTTCCATTAGCCCAGGTTAGGTGCAAAAGAGTAGGACGTTAAACTCCATTTCATTTCATTTTTCAAAGATTGGCTCGGTCTTGGTGTTGGCCTTGATATTTCCTCAGGATATTCCTGCGTGTTTCCCATTTTTAGTAGTGTATGATGGGGGACCCGAAATCTAGTCATTCGGATGGCATGCGCATGAAGGACCCTCAAAAATTGGCAGATCTAAGTAGAGTAGGATGTAGCACCAACTGATTTGTTTTGGTAATTATCCAAGTGGATGTTAAGCCTATACCACATTTCTCGGGGGTTGAGATGGCCTAGTGGTCTAGAGTGCCGCGCTTCAACCTCTAGCTGGCCGGTCACCTTGCGGCTTTGGTTTCGATCCCTGATGTGCACTTTCTCAACCTTGTGGGTTTCCTCCGGGCACTGTAGTTTTTTCCCACTGCTAAAGACCCTTTATTGAAATAAAAATAAACCATGTGTTAGTCCCGAAATGACCTAGTTTGTGTCGAGTGGACGTTAAACTCCATTTCTCTCTCTCTCACCACATTTCTCACTCTATATAAAGTAAAATGTTCCATTATGTTTTTTTTCAGGCTGATAGATCAGCGTCCGAGAGATTATCATTAATAGCCAGTAAAAACGACGACATTTCAGAATTTCATCTTCACGGTCGCGATTATCTACATACATTGGTCCCGGGTGAAAAATCTGAAGAAAAGTATGTAGGAATATTTTAATGGAAAGAAATGTATTGTGGTTATATTTTCCATTGAGAGTGTTGGAATGATCTGTCATCTATCGAACCTCATGGGTTCCCTCTGTTGGGCCACTGCTATATTAATTATTAGTCCCAGAATTACTTAGTTTATGTCGAGTGGATGTTTAATCCTATTTCTCTCTCTCTCTCATATGCAATATTGGTGAAAAGAATTTGTACAGGCAGCTTAAATGACCTTTCTCTGGGTGTCCCCGAGGATGTAATAATTCCAATGGAGTCTGTAATGAAATTTAGGTCAAAATAATGGTATTTGATCTTGTAATTTTGTTTACTAATGAAAGCAAGGGTTTTGTTAAAAGAAATTAAATGAATGTTACATTTTTATTTTTTGCCCAAATGAGAGAGGTCTGCCATTTAAGGAATATCAAGTTTTGTATTATTTTTTATTTTCAGTGCCAGGCCTGAGATGCCTACTAATGTTTTATCATTGAGTCATCTTCGTACGTTACCACTACCAGATCAGATTAAATCTTTATTGATTAACGGTAAGTTAAGATCAGATTAGAACAGTTCAGCCATTTAATGATTGAAGCAAAAAATAGTTAAACGATGCTAAGCCTCTAACAACCAGTACGATGGTTACAAGTTTAGATCAGATTAGAACAGTTCAGCCATTTCATTTAATCAAAAAATAGTGAAGCGAGGCTAAACCTCTAACAACGATGGTTACAATCAGTGCGCACATCTTGTCAAACCTTCAAAGTCTAATAATTTGGCTCAGAATAAAGCAAATTATTGAAATAAAATTGAACCATATGTTAGTCCCAAAATGAGCTATTTTGTATCAAGTGGACATTAAACTCCATTTCTCTCTCTTTAAATCATTACCTGGAATTCGACGAAGAAACGCCAGAAATGCTGTTGTCCGGGCTAAAACACCATTTCATTTTGAATGCATCTTGGTTAAAATAAAATGGGGTTTAACGTCCTACTGTTCTGCTTCTAACCTGGGCTAATCGAGACGTGCATACCATACAGTGTGCTATGAGGTAAAGTTTGTCTGGGCAGCGGAATCGAACACCCGACCTCCAGGTTAGCGAGCCTTGTTAAAGCCCCAATAACACTTTTGTTGTAACCGAATAATATGTCCCAATCTTCATTCTGGTCAACAAATCGTATTATTTTAGAATATTCCAATTAAATTATGATATAAATTTCATCTTAACACACCTATTTTAAAAAATTGGAAAAATTCAACCAATTGATTTGAAAAGTCTAACGTAAACCTTTTCAAATCTGACTTGGATTTTAAAATATTTTCGAACCCTCTGGACAAGTAAAATAGGTTGTAATGGATAATTTACACAACAGGTAGGACACTTAAACATCTAGTACTTAGAATAAGGCTATTATTTATTTTCTGGAGCTGCCAAGCCAGCAAGAATGTTATTGCCCCTTTAAAGATGTTATATTATACACCTTGGTTAAAGATGTTATATGTTTTATATTTACAGTAAAAGTGATTAGATTTAACCAATTATTATCGCTGTTAGATCCTGGCACTGATGTTGTAGCTGTATTAAGATCTCTACAACATTACGCTCTGTTAGTACAAGGTTGTTGGATAGTCAAAAGGTAACATATTAACATTTCTTTTTTTGAATGGCATTTAGCAATTGACATATGTAATAAACATAAAAACATATTATGGAACACAATTACTATTTTGATTAAAGAGACGTTTCGTTGAGGATTCTCTCAACATTTCAAGCGAATGATAATGAAATAAATTCACCAATTTCACTGCCTCATCTCCATAGTGATGATAAATATCTTCTTTGAGCGTATATCAATTGCTAAATGCCGCTCAAGGAAGATGTTCGTCATCCATATAAACCAATCCACCCACCCCTCACCAGTTATCATCTCTCAGATCCATGTATTATTTTATTTCAGCGAGATATTATATCCTAAAGATGCTTGTAGTCCTGAAAGTGGTGTATCCTCAGAATACCTGTGTCGAGGTCGAGATTTTATTGTAAGTAAATCTACATTAGCCAAGAGAAATATTGAAACTGGCTCGCTAGTCTTGAGTTTGTGGTTTCGATCCCAGTATATAAGGACAGCCGTCTAGTCAAATGGATCTGAAAGAAATCTTAGATTCCATGT
The DNA here is from genome assembly GCA_948474765.1 of Patella depressa. Lineage (NCBI taxonomy): Eukaryota > Metazoa > Mollusca > Gastropoda > Patellidae > Patella > Patella depressa. The sequence continues at coordinate 1,955,360 of OX419718.1, forward strand.
ACACATTCGCGTGCACGTAAAAGATTTGATATAAGAGTAGGACAAAATTTCCCAAATAGCGAAGTCGATCTGGGGTTTTAAGTTTTGATGTGGCTGATTCAAGTTATGTTAGAATTTTATTGATTTTGTGAGAAATTAGATTAAAGAATGTTTTCAATGTTTATTTTAGATGTGGAAGTTCACCCATTCAAGATACGTGATAAGAAAAGATATATCATCTGTTATAAAGGTAATGATAAGTAATATCTGCGCCATGATCTGATCGTCAAGGGCTGCTCATCTTGTTGTTCTTAGAGTGACACTCTTTGAAAAAGCCTAAAAGCCAATTATTCTCAGGGGGGTGGGTGGGATGGCCTAGTGGTCTAGAGTGCCGTGCTTTGACCTCTAGCTGGCAGGTCACCTCTGGCTTGCAGCTGTGGTTTTGAGCCCTGGTGTGAGCGGTTGTGGCATGGAGATAGGGGCGCCTTCTCAACCTCGTGGGTTTCCTCCGGGCACTCTGGTTTCCTCCCACTGCTAAACACCCCTACACGCATGCGAATTATTGAAATAGAATTAAAACCATTTTGGTCCCGATATGACCTAGTAGTTTGTGTCCAATTAATACTCCGACAAACGGAGATGCAAGTGAAGAATTGTCTTCGCATACATTCACACACTTCAAAGCCCAGTTTTAACACAAAGTTTTAGCATTGCAACATCTTTGCAGATCAATTTTCGATTTCAATATTTGACAGCCAAATAGTGCGATCCAGCTAACCAGCTTCGCTTAGCTTTGCTCACTTCAATTGGCCGATTTTGAATCCTTTGCTTCACCTAGCCTATGCTATTTACAGAAATTCAATTATTTGATTACAAATTCTTGTGTTACTTATTTGAAGTTGACTGTATGTTGAATTAAAGTTTATTGTCCAGTTCCATTTATATTTCTCTTATAACAGAGCCTAAGGTTTATTTTGGTTTTCTACAGGGAGTTACTTCCCTTTTGTGAGCTACTAAAGATTGTTGTGAAATGAGGTTGAATGTCCTACGTTTTTTGCTGACTGATCTAATGAACAAGGGTTTACACCATACAGTGAGATATAGGGGAAATTTTGCCCAGGCAACGGCAGTGTGTTTTCCGTCCCATCCAAACCACTCATCTGTCCTTGCTAGGCCCTCCGTCTTGCACCTCTGAAAAGGAAAAATCATGCTGGAAAATCCTGAAGAACTTTCTTTGCCAACACCAGGATAGAATCCAAGACCTCCTGATTAGTGATTTACTTACTGAGCTACCGTAGCTGCCATTTGTTGTATATATTTTAAATATTGTTGTACTGTAAAATTATTGCGAGCATGAAATTATTGCTACAATTGCGAACGAGGCCCTCTCGCAATAATTTCATGTTCGCAATAATTTCGCGAAAATTTGTTAAAATGTCGGCCATATTGAATTATCCCCCTTCATTACTCTTCACGAGAAAGAGTCCCAATAAGTTAAAATTTGTTAAAATGTCAGCCATATTGAATTATCCCCCTTTCAGTAAAACAATTCTCATTTCGTTTCGTTTCAGTTACAAATTGATAGTAATAAAAAATGTCGCGTGCCATGTGTTTTATAGTCGTTCGTCAGCTTGGGAGTTAATAATCAACGGATCAAATTTAACGATAATTATTTAAAAATCTGTGTTTTATAGTCGTTCGTCAGCTTGGAGTTAATAATCAAGGGATTAAATTTAACAATAATTATTTAAAAATGGAGTTTAATAACAGGTATTTAATTTTCTTTGATCTGTTGAATACAGACTCAAAGCCATAATCCTCAATAGTTGTTTATTTACTGTTACTAATGATCACCAATCAACCAATGTTTTGAAGGGCCGACTGTCACCTCAAAATCTACCACATTTTATAGACAAATTTACTAAAAAATATTATTTAAATTCGCAATAATTTTTTCCCCACTATAGAAATTCGCAATAATTACCTTTCGCAATTATGTTTCACCACCCCAACTCGCAATAATTTCATGTCGCAATAATTTAGTGTTTTACAGTATATATATTAAACTAAGTCATGGATGATGATGATAAAGCAGAACTCGGCACAAAAAAATCATACTAGTTAAGAATGCTTTCTTTGTCCCGAAATTAAACTAAGTCATGTGGACGACTCCGCCAACGCGTATGGATGACTTCACAAACAACTAGCCCAGATTTTCCTTGTGCTGAAAGTAAACTATGTCGTGTTGAAGACTTAACCAACATATTTCTACATCCCGAAATTAAACTTGACCCTGTGGACCGCTCCACTAACCGTTGTTGATGCCTTGATCAGATTTTTCATGTGGGTGACTTTGAGTGTGGGCAACTTGACTGGCATTCATAAAAAAACATTGTTGTTGGGTGTATATAAAACAGTGTTGTTGAGTGTATATAAAACATTGTTGTTGAGTGTGTGTGTATATATATATATATATTAAATGTTTCAGTTACCAGCTGAAGATGTAAAAGTTTTATTAGAACAGATGTCAAGCGTTAAAGCTAATAAAGGCTGGGAATTTCTCTTTGAATATGACATTGAATTCTGTGATAAGTAAGTACCTTTAACCCTAATTAAATCCCCTGAATGTCATTCGAGGAATTTTAAATCCTTTTCTTGTAGGTTGTAGATGACAAGGAGTAGGGTCGACTGGCCAACCTTGTGGGTTTTTTCCAGGTTCTCCGATTTCTCTTCCACTTCTGAAGATCCTTAAATGTTTTGATATGACCTATGTAGTTTCTGTTTAAGTGGATGTTAAATCCCTCCCTCCCCCTCTCTATTTCTCTCTCTATATATATATATATATATTCTCTCTCTCATGTGGTGTTATCCTTGATTTTGCAGATATAATGAAATTGTTGAGAGACAGAAAATGTTATGGGATGCCAGATATCAAACCTTGTCTAAAGTTTTTAAAATACCTAAAGATGCTGATAAAAAAGCAAAAGGTAGGTAGAATTACTATTATTGTTTGATCTTGTGAGGCCACAGTCTATCTACTATGATTGAATGATCTTGTGGGGCCACAGTAGATCTACTATTGTTGTACTGTCTTGTTGGGGCCACAGTAGATCTACTATTGTTGTACTGTCTTGTGGGACCACAGTAGATCTACTATTGTTGTTCTGTCTTGTGATGTGTTGGGAGGGCTGAAACACCTTTTGGTTACTTCTATTTCAATATTGAATTTCAGGTATATGGCACAGCCACTTGCTTCTTCCTAATTTTGAAACTATTAAAAAACTATGTTTATCTCCCTTAGGTGCTGAATCGACATTAATAACCCAAGCTACCTCGGATAAACCGAAACGTAAAAAGTCATCTTCATCTAGAAAAAGGACCTCCAGTGGACATTCTATGTCGGACGTCAGTGATATGGAGACGGACACTCGACATAATTCGGAGAGTGACACCACTGAAACTGCAAATAACTGTGAACCAATGGAAATTACAGAAAATAATCATGTGACTACAAATTCAAACAGTCCAATCAAAATAAAGGATACAAAATGTGATAATGGATTAACCAATGATAAACAGTTAACTTTAGAATTAATATCGTTTGTTAGAGATTTGTTGAATACGAAAAAAGTTTTTACTATTAGTGAATTACGAAAACGTTTTGATATAAAACTATCGGAGTGTTCTCCCGGACATGTTCTATTCTCTGGTGTGACGGAACAAACTTTAACGGATACTATTATTACATCCGGGGGAATACAGCTCAATAATCAGGTAGGTCGCCATTTTATTCCAGCGTTTGAGCGAATAGTTTAACCCTTAGAACCCGAAATGCCGCAAAACCGGCTTGACGTTGTATCGCATATACCCGAAATGTCGGTTTTGCGGCTTGGGGCATGTTCAAGCTCCAATTACGTTGACGTCATAATTAATATGACGTCCTGTAAATCCAGGGAGGGACGTGCAACACCCCATGTAAAGTCAGTGTTCAAAGGGTTAACATGCACACTTTAGATCATAAGATCTGTCATCGAGTCGGGAACCACAGGGCATCAGTGGGTAAGACGCTGGCTCACTAGCCTGGAGGTCACGGGTTTGATCCCTGCATTGGCCAAGAACTTTTCTCCTTGTCAGTGGTACATGTACAGGAGAGAGTCTGACATTAGCGTGCATGTGAAAGAACCCTTTCATTTAAAGATATGATTATTATTATATTTTTATTTTAGTGGCCACCTAAATCTAAATCTGAAGTGATATTTGCTCAAGTGAGAGCTGGTGATTTATTTGATGAGGTAAATTCTTACCCCGTTTCTATTTTACCCTACATATTATTAATATTATTGGGTTGTCAAATGGTTTGATGCTTTATATCATAAGGTCTTTCATTGAGTCAAGTGGCATGGTTTTGATTCCTTGGTTGTACATGACATGGAGTAGGGTCTGTCAAACCTCATAAAATCATTTTTAGTGAAGCCTGTACCATAACAGGCCCGAGACTGTACAGCGCCGTGGACGCTTACGGCTGGCCCCCGGATCCATTCACTTGATTTGATATTTTCCGCAGGTTAATCTTATAGGTTTTTGTTTTTCGTGTAGTGCGGTGCTCCTGCACTTACTAATAGGGTTTTTCTGGGTTCTCCTGTTTCCTCCCACTGCAAAAGATCCCAATGAGCAAACATTATTGAAATAAAATTGAGCCATACATGTATGTTAATCCCAAAATGACCTAATTTGTTTTGAGTAGACGTTAAACTCTGTTTCCCTCTCTCTTATTTAATAAATGACTGTTTTCTACATGAGCCTTTATAAACATGTTTATAAGATGTAGAAACTTGGAGATCAATATCAGCTGTTGATCAAACAACAATAAAATATTGATTTCATTTATTGAACAGACACAGAATTTATGTAACAGTAACTTATGAATAATTTCACAGTTAAATATTACACATCTAATAAATATTACACATCTAATAAATATTACACAGTTAAATATAACACATCTAATAAATATATCCCAGTTAAATATAACACATCTAATATATATATCACAGTTACATTATAACACATGTAATATGTATTCCACAGTTAAATATAACACATCTAATATATCACAGTTAATAAACACATCTAATATATCACAGTTAATAAACACATCTAATATATATTCCACAGTTAAAGTTAAAAAATATACAGTTTCCTCCCACATGCTAAAGCTGCCTTGAAATAATACATGTATGTTAGTCCTGAAATAACCTAGTTTGTGTTGAGTTGACATTAAACCTCATCTCTCTCTCTCTACATAATATTTATTTGATAGGAAGATAATTATCTGCCATTTGATATTTTACTTTTGTCTAAAATTTAATTTTAAATAATCCATTTAGGTTGAAGTAAGCTGCGAAAAATATTGGCAAAAAATGCATTATCGGGATAAAGGATTTTCTGGAATTTGCTTATGATTTATAGGGCTTGAATATTGCATGTACATATACATGTATCTGGCGTTAATAATTTGTTTGTCTAAATTTAAATAATCAATATGAATACATTTTAGTGTGAAATAAGCCATGAAAAATTTTGATAGCGCTTGAAGATTATCCACCATTGCCGGAACAATGAATGATCAGGATCAGTGACTATATGGAATTTTTTTTATGCATTAATTGATTGATTGAGCTGTCTTAAACGTTATTTGTTATTCATTCCAGTATGTTGAATAACAACAAACCAAATTTTAAACATTCTTACCTTGATATATATACATATGAAGATTGATTTTTATTTATTAACAAAGTAATTTATTACAATAACTTATAGTTTATGATCTGTACTGATCAATATATGTTCTATTTATAGATTTTAATTACCATGATATACATGAATATATTTATTACTGTGATGTTAAATACCTACTGACACAGTCATAACTCACATACTAAACTAAGGCTCTCTGTTAACTGTTAGCTCCACTTGAGAATAGACACTAAGCTAGTTGACGGACGTTTTAAGTCCTAAATCGACGGTTTTAGTCCGAAACTTTGAGTATTTTTTATCTCGTTAAATTCACCTTATGTTTGGCGCAATATAGCCCAGTTGGAGCTGACGTGCAATAAAACAACATTTCATTAAATATATTCATAGAAATTTCAGAAGTATTTAATTGGTTTTTGTGTGTAAGACAGTCGTGAAGTTAGGCCGAACCACATTCCAACCAAAACAAAATACCTATATTGGGATATGGCTGCCATTTAGGGCAGCGATTTATTCACAAACATATTTCAACACTGGTTTGAAGGGACAATAATATTCTTACTGGCTTGGTAGCTCCAGAAAATAAATAATACCCTTAATCTAAGTACTAGATGTTTATAAAGTGTCCTACCTGTTGTGTAAATTATCCATTACAACCTATTTTACTTGTCCAGAGGTTTCGAAAATATTTTAAAATCAAAATCACATTTGAAAAGGTTTACGTTAGACTTTTCAAATCAATTAGTTGAATTTTTCCAATTTTTTTAAAATAGGTGTGTTAAGATGAAATTTATATCATCAATAATAAAATTGGAATATTGTAAAATAATACGATTTGTTGACCAGAATGAAGATTGAGACATATTATTCAGTTACAACAAGAGTGGTATTGGGGCTTTAATAATATTTTAATGTACTTTTCTTCTGTCTTGGGACTATTCATAAATAATGTCATACACATTGACTATACAGAGCAGGTACATGTACATGTAGGACTCTGCCAAAGTTGCTACATGTATAGCAACAAATGTACATATGTCCCGTAATCTGGAAAAACGTAGCAAGTCAAATTTTGGTGAAAATTGAGTCAGACCCATATTTGGACTCAGTACACATGTATATACATATAATAATAGGGTTTTTTCTCCTTCACTGAAAGGACGTCTAATTATCTCCATCTAAAAAGACAAAATCAAATTGGTTTTATATTCAGTAGCTTAACAAAACAGTTTTCCTTTGTTTACTCAAAACTACATTCAACAGAGTTAATACATTGTACATGTAGGTTTTTCCAGATTACGGGAGATATGTAATGTATGTACCCTGCCCTCTGTCACTCCTTATTTCGGAAAAAATATGTTAAAACACCATTATTTCAATTTTACCCTGACATCACTCCCAGCTCTGATTTTTATTATTTTTTATTTCAGATGCGGCCACATTTATTAGATTTATTTAATTCATCATTTAGAGTAAAAATATCTACAGTTAAAAGTCATCTACAGGAGAATATAGAAGATGAGATAACAGAAACTACCTGTAAAAAACTCTTAAAGGTGGGATCATTCTCAAACTTTATTTGAAATATAACAAATGATAACAGTCAAAAATGGGTTGTCGCAGTTGATTTGAATTTTCATTTAATGACTTTAGAGTATTCATTTAATGACTTTTAGCATATTCAGTTAATGACTTAGCATATTAAATTAATGACTTTTAGCATGTACGGTCCAAAAATGACTTTTAGAATATTCAAATCATGATCAACTTTTTGAATATTCAAAAAAACATGAATTTTACTTTTAGAATATTCAAAAAATATGACTTTTACTTTCAGAATATTCAATTAATGACTTTTAAAATATTAAAATAATGACTTTTACTTTTAGAATATTCAATTAATGACTTTGAATATTAAAATGAGCTTCAGAGATTTTGACAATAGTAAGACATGTACATGTGATAATTGTTTATTACATAGAGAACGACAAACCCGTGTTGATGATTTGACCTAATGGTTTATTTTATGGTGTGTTTTGCAGGATTATTGTGTGTCACGAGGTGGATTCTGGTATTTAAAAGAAACATTACCAACAGAATCCTGATATTCAATGAATAGTAAATGGCTGACTGTGACAGAATCCTGATATTGAATGAATAGTAAATACATGTAGCTGACTGTGGTGACAGAATCCCGAAATTCAATGAACAGTAAATAGCTGACTGTGGCACAATCCTGATAATCAATGACTAGTATATACATGTATACAGATGAGCTGCCTGTGATGGTACCAGTAATTTTACAACAATAATATGTGCAACTTAAAATTACAGAATCAAATGGCTACTAAGGATGAACTGAATTTTACACAACCACAGTGTATGTACCTTAATATACAGGATCCAAATGACTACACTACAGATGAGCTGAATGTGGAGTTAATTTTACACGACAACAATTTATGCATCTTAAAATTACGGCATCCGAATGAAATGAAATGTGTTTAACGTCCTACTTTTCTGCACTTTTAGGGATAAATGACATGAAATAAAACTCGCTACCTTTCTGCAGCCACCAGGCGTATGAAGACCGCCATAATTATGTTATGGAGTATGTTATGAGAATAATTTTCCCTTAATCAAATTTCTTCCCAAACCTTTACACAGACTTCAGTATTTTGTCTCAACGGAATGTGTCAAGAATGTTCATTCATCACGGACACAATCTGGTTACTAAGTTGAGGCTTAATTGACTGGGCCAAGGTGGCTTCCCAGGTAATTATAAAAATTGTCATAGAGCTTTCGATGGTTTCAGTGGTTTGGGATAGTGGTTCTCAAAGTGTATTCACTGACACCCCACCTCCACCCACACCCCGACACCAGGGTTCCCCCGACACCAGTTAAATTGTTACCATATATGTAAATCGGTGCCATATATGTCAATTGTTACCATATATGTAATTAATTACCATATGTAAATTACTACAGCATATGTAAATCTCCACTATATATGTAAATTATTACCATATACCGGTAGATGTAAATTATGTAAATTATTACCATAAATGTAAATCACTATGTATGTAAATCACCATCATATATCGTTGGTAGGCAGACGAAGTGACTTATCTTCATACCGTAACTAATTGACGATAAGTCACTTCGTCTGCCCACCGACGATATATAAATTATTACTTTGTTCTTATAATTCAGTCGGGGTTATGTAGGATACTTCATTAAACAGTGGAGTGTTACCATGGATATCGGGTTTGTTTACATCGACTCCCATATTTATCAAAGTTTTAACAACCTGAATACAATCGTCTGAATACTGGTCTACTTCTCCCTCGTCAATATCGATCAGATATATATCCTACATGGCGCAGGATATTATGTTCATATTCATAAATATAATGTACATGTGACCCATGTCCTAACAAATATTACAATCTTATACAACCCGTTCCTATCAGCTATATCTATACTATAGGTGCTTGTTGAGCTTCAGATGATTGACATCTACACCAGTTTTAACTAATTTAATTACACACTGTAACAACTCCTCTATTTCTATTGTACTATCTAAGTAAGAAATTATTCTGGTACTTTATATCAACACCATGATATATCAGATATATATACGATTACAGTGAGTTCATCTCACCAATTATAAGACTGAATATTTAGTCACCTTCAATATTTGTTTTTTTCCATCTAATTACCTATAACACCTAATCCTAATCCGCTTAATACACTAATCCTAATTAGACCTTAATTGGATTAATCAAAAGTGGGCACAGTGAGGACACACCTGTTAGACAACCCCTCACTGACAGCTATAGATAAAGGTATATGTTTATATTGATTCAGTTGGTTGACATCTACACCAGCTTTAACTAATTTAATTACTGTAACAACTCTTCTATTTCTTCATATCTCCTTGCACTATATAAAACTAAGTGTAGGCTAGGTCTGTTCCCCAATCTCTATTCAGATACAAATCTAAATAAAAAAAATTGTTTATAAAAAAAAAACTAAGTGTAAGACATTATTCTGTTCCCGATCAGTATACTGTATATCAACACAATGATCTATCAGATATATAACAATGTTATACAATCCGTTCTTATAGCAGCTATTAATATTGGGGTTTTTTGGTCTTCATTAAAATGGTTGACATCTACATCTGCTTCAATTAATTGAATTACGAACTGTATCAAGTCCTCTGTATTCCTAGGGGGGTTGGGATGGCCCTTTTGGTCTAGAGTGCCGCGCTTCGACCTCTAGCTGGCCGGTCACCTCTGGCTTGCGGCTGTGGTTTCGATCCCTGGTGTGAGCATATGTGGTATGGAGATAAGGGCGCCTACTCAACCTCGTGGGTTTCCTCCAGGCACTCTGGTTTCCTCCCACTGCTAAAGACCCTTATGCGCAAGCGAATTATTGAAATAAAATTAAATCTTAATATGTTAGTCCCAAAATGACCTAGTTTTGTGTCAGTGGTTAAAACCCATCTATCTCTCTCTCTCTCTCTCTCTCTCTCTCTCTCTCTCTCTCTCTCTCTCTCTCCCTATTCCCAGTGTGGTATGCTGGTATGATAGGTAGACTGTATATCAACACAATGATCTATCATATTTTTATTACCATATACATGTATGTAATTAAAGGACAATATTCGTGTCAGTTATTATTACATATGTGATAGAACTTGTTAAATACATTCCAAATATAACTTTAACACAGAGATCATTGCTACAGGAGATGTGTAACATACACTGGAATGAAAGGGAAGTGATGTCAAACATGACAAACAAGTGTTATCCTTCTTTATAACTGACTGAAGTAACAAGCGATAACAGACACGCAGGCAAAATTCATTTCACTGATAATTCCGTTGAAGATGGAAAGTTGTTTAATAAGACGACGAGAGGATATCTGACAATTCAAAAATAGAATTGTCTGTCACTAAATGAGAAAAAAAAAGAAAAATCCTGTGCATTCCCCTGTTTTTATTCATTCTGCTCTTAATAAAATCATGGTAATGCACAGACTTTTTTAATTTGTGCCTTATCTTTTATCTACTGACAGCCAATTCTTTTTGTGAATTGTTGGATATCCTCTCATCATCTTATAAAACAACTTTCCATCTTCAACGAAATTAACAGTGAAATGAAATGCGATCATGTAGCTGTTATCGCTCGTCAGTTATATAGAAGGATAACTCTTGTCGTCACTTCTCATTTATTCCAGTGTTTGTTACACATCTCCCTAGCAATGATCTCTGAGTTAAAGTTACATTTGGAATGTACATGTATCTTACAAGTTCTATCACATATGTAATAATAACTGGCACCAATATTGTCCTTTAACTACCACATATACATATGTATATGGATGAGTTTGTCCTGAATGCGTGTTAGTATAAATTACTATAATTTATGCACAATAATGAGCTCTATTGTATTATAATAATGAATGAAAATTTGTATATAAATATATTCCCTGTTTGTGTGGTGAGTTTCCGAAATGGTACATACAAAACAATCAATATGCAACAATCCTTATTGACTGCTTAGACTACTTAACTGCTTTGGGCATATGTTTATCTTTGCCTGGCAACCCCCCCGGATCCGCGCATGATTCTTTGTAAAATATAACTAGTAGTTTTGTGCGAGGGGAGTGGAGGGTGCTGGGGTCAGATACCGTAGAACTTGTTTCCTGTACATTGTGACCAGCGGGTTGGATGGCCGAATGGTTAGCATGTGCGTGTCTTTTGCTCAATAGGTAGTCAACTCACTTTTATTATACGACCATAGGCATTATTTCTCATTCACGTCGGAAATAATAACACAATTACCTCCCTGGTTTGTTCTAACGATACCGACCAAAACGACCTAGACGGTGATGAATCTGATTCACTGAGGGCTACGAAATTCTTGTAGAGACCTAGCGAATATTCACTGCTGATCAGTGTGGTCGGTGATAGTATAACCGGTTGAGCAATATAATTTTATCTTTAAATCGCATCGATAGCCAATCTCCTTATATTTTTTCCCACTTGGGACGTGCAGCAATACATATAGAAATGGTTTCACTACTGATGTCTTCCGTCTTACTCCAGCCGCAGTACTGCAGTAGTGGTTTTTCCTACAGAGTTCCTTTGCGCAAGTTTTTGAGTGACAAAAGTTTACTGGCCTATAGCTCCCTTAATTTACACATAGACTAACCCAAAACTGTATTACACATAGCTTAACATATAATATATTAATTCCCATTGAAATAAAGGTTAAGCCTTACCGCATAATTATATGATTTGATGAAACCCAACTGCAACGTGAAATTTCAACTGGCCAGTGTCATGGCGGCAAGTTGCGTAATATGTCATTAGGCCTACAACATAAACTTCGCTATGCAAAGAAAAACTGTTCGGTAACTATTCTAATGGTCCACTTCTCACTATTTGTGATAGAATTACTTATTCCAATACAAACTGTAATGATATGTGTTGACAATTGCGCGTTTGAACCTATTTGAACTTGCGTAATGGTTCTTAGACGGTATCAATTGTAACCTTAACACAGTTAAGGTTGCAAGTATAGTAACTACAATACATATGGTATGGACGCAAACCTGTAAACCCCTTCATTTAGCCTCTGATGTATCTCCCGTACTCACAGACCAAAAGTATTAATATTAATGGCCATCATCCAAAAAGAAAACCTTGAAACAAAAGAGATCAAATCAACCCTTTCTTCTGGTCAAATCCCAGGTCACCAAATCTGTCGACTTATCTTTCATCAAAACCAGAAAGTTTAAAAAGAAAACATTAGACACCCATTAGACACCTGGGGAATATATCGTTACCTGTAGGTTCTAGATGTGTGATGATTGTTAAGCTACGTAGCATACTCCTCTCAGTATTTCCACTGATTAGACATAATCCCCCTCAAAGGATTTCTTGAGCTATTTGCTTCAGGAATATGAGGACTAGAGGTAAAACTTTTATCACCCCAAGATCATCACCTGTGGCACTTTTCCAGTCCGTCTGGACTCCGGACACCCTCTTTCATATTCGGCCAAAAATGAAGAGTTGTCACAGTTGAAACTAATAATGTGCTAATCTTAGGGATATGATAGCTTCAAAATTTTTGTTTATGAAGATCTTTTTGTGAGAAATTTTGTTGAAACTGTAAAATGGAGAGGTTGTTTCTAAAACACAATAAACGCCATGCCCATAGTTATTGGCTGCAGGCTGATACCTAAAGGCCCCAATATATAGGTGGGCCTCCGGCCAATTTGTATAGTAATATTTTTGACACTGTCATACGCCTTTCTTACAAGTATTGTAGTCTTAAACCTCGATTCCCAGGTTGTACGTCACAAGGATCAAAGGCGTCCTGTGGGGGTTTTCTCCGCGTCTTCCGATTTCTTCTCACTGTTAAATACCCTTACGCGCAAGCCAATTATTGAAATAAAATTGAACCATATGTTAGTCCCGAAATGACCTGGTTTATGTCGATTGGACGTTAAGTCTCTCTCTCCTTTAACGACACAAGCTAGATAATTTCGGGACTAACATATGGTTCAATTTATTTCTACCCTTGGTGCGACCCTACTCCTTGTCACGTCCAACCGAGGCATTGAAACCACACCAGTTAACTCAATGACAGACCTTATAATACTGCGCGCATTTCCTAACTATTCGCGCCCCCCCCCCACCTCTTATCAAAAAGAGTATATATTGGTCTAAAAGTGTTCTAGAATTGGCCATTTAAAGTTTCCATATACTTTTGACCTCCCCATTACTTTAGATAGCCCTACTCCTTGCAAATGAAAAATTTGAACTGGCGGATTGTCCAATCACAGTTTTCCACTTATCAATGCTGTATATATGTTTTTACTTTTTTGCACTCAAACCTTTTCTACATTATTTTCTTACTTTTTTTCAGAGCTCTATTTATTGTCCCGTTTTACCCGCCATCTCCCGTGTTCCTATGTTTTCTCTTGTTTGGTAGGGCTAAATTTATTTTCTGTTTTTATCAGTCCTCTCGCCTGTCTTCCTATATGTTTTCTCCAGTTTTGTAGGGCTGAATTTATTTTCAGTTTTTACCCGAGCGTTCCTATATTTCCCACATTTTTATCGACTTCCAACATTTTTAACCCCTCTCTCTATTTTATTGCTCTCTGTCTCAGTTTCTATTATTACGCATTTTTTTCATAACTATTTATTTTTCACCTTGTTTACCCTTCAGCGCGCGTTTCTGTGTGTTCTCCTTTTTTTCAGAACTTTATTTACTCCCAACTTTTTTTACTCCCTCTCTTTTTCGCATTCCAATATCCAACATTCTATCCATTTTTCACTTTTTCCCCATCAATAATACCTGCAGCTCGAGATTTACTTTCATTCTCAATAATCGACTGACACGACGACCAAAAAAACCCATGTCGACATTTCTTAGATTTCTGTTAAAAGTTCAATAGATTGTTGTAGGGGATTAAGACAGTCATGTTGTGTTTGTTTGTTCAGATAGGGACGGGGGATTAACCATTGACTCACAGCTATCTCATATTCAATCGGTTTGTGTAAGAACGATGGGAATAAAAATAGAGGGAGTGGATCATACTAAACTCTAGTTCCTTTAGGGTCTGTCGCACTGACATCGTCCGACCCAATCTGTTTCACAGAGAATTACTTACGAATTATATCTGTAACGGATAAGTGTCCATAGCACGTGCGTTGACTGCCCACCGCGCCAGTCATTGGCTCAACTGCTCGTGCAATGTTTACTTAACACCTAACTGCTTCGGGCAAAATGATGCATTTTACTCATTTTAATACCCATTTACACTAAATAGGAAATATTTTTTAATTACAAATGCTTCAAACCTCTTTATTTATTTTTCTTATGATTCAAAAAAATGTTTGAGAATTTAATTTGTCGGAGTAAAAAAGTTAATATGCCGTACTCATTAAGCCTCGCCGATGTCATGCTTATCAGTGATTGTAGCGGCAAAGCGAATATTCACTGCGGGATCAGTTTGGGTTGAGGGGGGGGGGGCAAGACAATTATCCGTCATTTGGCTGATATTTTCGTCTAAGTAAACGTTGGAGAGGACATATTTGGGTCTGAAAAAAGGCACTTTCAGCGGTAAGAAAGGCACTTTCAGCAGTAAAAAGGGCACTTTCAGCAGTAACAGATATATCGAATATCCATCGAAACACTACCGTTTTATTGCACGGAACTGACGACGTGGAAAACTCGCTCAATATTTTCAAAATTGTCCACTCATTCTTCGAAATCACCAGACATTATACATATATTTTCACTATAATCATACTTGCATGTAGATTGATTATTTATTTCTAAAATGTAAATACATGTATCTATATCTGACAGGGAGCGGGGTTTAATATAGGCTATGCCTGTTCCCCAATCCCTATTCAGATACAAATGTGAATATAAATACTGCTTATCACAAAAAAATGTTCGAACTATCAACAGGCTTCAGCAACGCTTTCGGGCCACAAACACCACGGATGATCACCCCCGAACTGGTAGACCAAAGGTTACCATAAGGGGGTGGGGGGCTTAACGTCCACTCAACACAAACTAGGTCATTTCGGGACTAAAATAATGGTTTAATTTTATTTCAATAATTCGCTAGTCTCTATCATCCAGTAAAATAGGAGGTTCTGGGTGACCGAGACTAATGATTCGCTTGCGCGTATGGGTTTTTAGCAGTTGGGGGAAACCAGACGACCCGGAGAAAAGCCGCGAGGTTGGACCAGCACGTGCAGACAGTGGGGACACACGGAAGACTCGTCAGTACCAAAACGGTACAGTACGTCGACGTCTCACCAGAGAGATTGCTGTTTAGTACATGGGGAAAAACAGCTATATTACGTATCAGCTTGATTACGTCGAGAGAAAAGTTTTCGAAACATCGCCTAAATATATTTGTAGCTGTTTTTCGATAATTTTGCTGTTGGTCTATCCGGACAAAATGACCTACAAAGCTCAATGTATGTCCGCCTTCGTTATTCCAGTCGGTACACGAAACTAGAACATTAAAAACACCATTTTATTTCATTTATGCTGCTATTCCCTTCATTTTATCATCCTTGAAATACAGTGATCGACTGACGGGCGTGTCAGAGAGGAGCCCGGGGGATCCTCATCCCCCTTAGCAGATTTGTGTTCCCTATACATTCATAGAAATAATAGCCAACAAACAAACGAGCGAAGCAGGTGCTGGCGCCGTTTTAGCCTCGTTTCATTCTAATCCTATAACCTCGTGGGTTTTATCCGGGTCTTCCGGTTTCCTCCCACTCCAGTAGACCCCAACGCGCAAGTAAATTACAGGAGCTGATCTAAGAATTTTGAAAAGGGGGGGGGGGCGCGCCGCAAAATGAGGGCACTGGCCGTGGAGACGGGGCACGCCGCTGAGAGGGGGGTGGGGCCCCAAGAAAATTATCCGTCATTTCATTGCATCTCTAGCCAATTCAAGAGCTATTTAGCTGATATTTTTGTCTAAACGTTTGGAAATCGTAGAACAAGAGCCTAAAAATCGAGCAAAAAAGCTAGTTGAAAGGCACTTTCAGTAGTAAGAAAAAGGGCACTTTCGAAAATGAGCCCCCCCCCCCCCCCCCCCCCCCCCCGTTGAATCCGCCTCTGAAATACTGAAAAAAAATTGAACCATGTGTGTCGAGTTGACGTCACCATGGCGGTCATTCAGGGCAGAGAGTTATTCTCGAAGTATGAAGTAAACTGATCTCGGTGTGCAGAATGACATCCTGCCAGACTCGGCGTCATCTCCTTCCAGAACACTCCCGACTAAAGTTCCAGGACACGCCCTTGGTTAAACATTGCTTAATCCAAGATGGACTCGATATCCACCTGGCAGCAGATCAGACATTTTAATCCTTGGCTAAATTTAAATCAAAATGAAGATAGTTATTGATCAAAATTCCAACCCATGTGAATCTCAAATGTCGCGAAGTTGTCATTCGTAAAGAAGAAGTGCATTAGCATTCATCGGATTCGGCTTCATTTCATCCAAATTTATTCTTGTTTTTTTCACATAAATTGGTCGGTTATTGTGAATTTTATATCCGATTCGAATTTGGAATTTATCAGTGTTGGATGTCTACGTGAATTTAGTGCTGCTGTGGTTGCATGGTGTTAATATTTTGGTTGCTTGGTGATCTATACAAGGACAGTATCGTTTTGCTCTTATTAATTAATTAGATTTGGGTGGAATGGGGGCGGGAAAAGTATCGTTTTGCTGGGAGGGTCATTTTAGACCATGTCAATCTTGAATATTCTATTTTATCCGGGTGGGGGGATAATTGTGAAAAATATATATATTTTGGTGCTCATCAACTGAACTTTAAGGTTTTGAAATTTTAAATAAAGCAATCCTTCATGGGATTCAAGTGACTCCTTTATAAATATCATGAAGAACTAAAATTTATTTTTGAATTTAATTTTATGATAGACTAGATCTTTCAGGATCACAATTTCTATTAATCTGAAAGAATAATTACCCTCAGTGTTAGTTATAGATAGAGAATGCTATTAGATGAAAATTAGATTTTTTATTTCTTTCATTTTCTTTTTGATATTTTTTTTTTCATAAAACAAACAAAAAAATACTTCAGTTTTATCTCAAACAGTTTGAGAAAAATGAACATTTTAGATTGGTGCATTTTACATATTAATCTGAAAGATAATATAAAGTCAGGTGTTAATGTTAGAAAGACAAGGAATTATGTTAGATGAATCAATTTAAATGTCATTATGGCCTTCTTTTCTGTTTCTCACATAAAAAGATAGAAAAAGAAAGTTAAAGAAAACAGAACATTTTGGAACTAAGTTTCAATCTAAAAATTTATTTCATTGAAAGACCAATCCCTGGCATATTTACCTGTAAAATATAGGATTTGCAAAATGTCAATCATTTTAAATTTAGCTGTATGTTCTGTAAATGCAAATATCTATTTATGTCAATGAATGTCCTACATGTATTTATAAGAGTATATATTTTGGACTTTATATTTATATTTTGGTTGAAAAGAATTGCTTTTTATTACATATTCATTAGATTAGACATATTAAGCATATAAGATAAACTAAAAACTGGACTATGGAATATGTCACTAAATAAATTTTCATTCAAATGTTAATCAAACAAATCTTATTAATCAAATTTTCATTCAAATCTTAATCAAATTTTCATTCAAATCTTAATCAAATTTTCATTCAAATCTTAATCAAATTTTCATTTAAATCGTAATCAAATTTTCATTCAAATCATAATAGAATCTTAATAAAAAATAATCATACAAATTTTAATATAATCTTAATAAAACAAATTCATTTAAATTTTGATAAAATTGTCATTCACATCTTGAAAAAATAGTCATTCAAATCGTGATAACATTTTCATTCAAATCTTGATAACATTTTCATTCAAATCTTACATTTTCATTCAAATCTTACATTTTCATTCAGATCTTACATTTTCATTCAAATCTTACATTTTCATTCAAATCTTGATAACATTTTCATTCAAATCTTAATAGAATTTAAAATGAAATCTTACTAAGATTTTCATTCAAATCTTATTAAGAATCTTAATGAAATCTTAATTAATTTTACGGCAATATTATCGTAATGAGATCTATTGGATCAATTTTGAAACTGATTAATCCAGTATTAAATCTATGGCACATTGATAATTGGATCATAAAATTTATTTTTTGATTTCCTTTAATGTAAGGAATTTTAATTAGTTTAATGGGAGCACATTGGGTTAGAGAAGTTTTTAATTGTAAACAGTTAGCTATTAAAATCTTCTTTTAGCACTTCGTTGATCTCTGTCTTGACCACCATGTTGTAAATTTTACGAGTAGAAGGGCTAATCACCCAAAATATTTACTTCTGGGCAATTTGCTACATGAAGGAAGGTAGGCAACAGCATGTGCTTTGCATGTTTACAATCACATCTGAATCTCTTCAGAATTTGATGTTGGAGCCTCTGTAATGAAGAATGTCTTAGATTTGAATCCTGTTACTAGAAGAGAAGGAATTTGGGGTCATTTTTCTAGGCCTGTTCCTGCTTTTCATGGTTTATGCACTCTGCTTTCAGAAAAAAAAGTGTTGCCTGGTCTTTCCTGTGAATGTATGCAACCAAATATTTTATTATTCGTGTTCCCTACTACATATGGGGGACTCAATAAGTGTCTCGGATAAGAGATCTGGGGTTCATTGAACCATACCCTGGCAAGGGTTAGAGTTAGTGCATTTAAAGAATGATTGAAATTTAACACGAGTAATGATGCTCATGCAGTTTAATTATTTTATGAGCTAATCTAAATGAAGATGTTTTGTTATAGTGTTATTTAAATCGAACAAGAGGAAGAAAGAAGGAATAAAACTGAACCAAGGTAAGAATGTCAATAATCTAATTTAGTAAAATATTCGTTTTGTCCCTGGCCTTTTGAAGAAAGCGGGACTATTAATAAATTTGTTACTTGATTAGATATAACACAAAAGAAGGACCCCACTTTAAACACATACTAATTTGATTTACTTTATTTATTTATTTAAATCAAGGAAGTAAATGATTGATAAACCTATTAACTGAATTTAATTTTCGGTTATTTCCTTACAACTTTTCCTTGTTATAAATACTCAACAGGTACTTGTGGATAAATACCTCATAGGTAGGATGAATCCATATTTACTTGGAGAGAGAGAGAGAGAGAAATGGGGTTTAACGTCCACTCGACACAAACTAGGTCATTTTGGGACTAACATATGGTTTCATATTATTTCAATAATTCGCTTGCGCGTAGGGGTCTTTAGCAGTGGGAGGAAACCGGAATGCCCGGAGGAAACCCACAAGGTTGAGAAGGCGCCCCTATGTCCATGCCACATACGCTCACACCAGGGCTCGAAACCACAGCCGCAAGCCAGAGGTGACCGGCCAGCTAGAGGTCGAAGCGCGGCACTCTAGACCACTAGGCCACCCCAAACCCCAATTTGGAATTTCGGGGGTTGTCAGGGCAGTATAAGTAGCTCAGAGCAACGAGGGGGCAGGAAGTGTTCTCAGGGAGGCTGTAAAACTGACGAACAATGTATATCTATGGTCAACAAGTTTTTCACTGGGGGGAGGGGGAGCGAAACATTTTGGAGGAGGGAGGATATTTACATCATTGAGAAAATATTTACACTGTGGAGAAAATTGTTACACCGCGATGAGGTAAATTTCAAGAAAAAGGAATAAATCAATGTATGGCAGAGTAACAGGCCACCGTATATATATACCTTTAAGAATAAAAAATAAACTCATAATTTCAGTTGTAACAAAATAATGAATGAGTTGCCAAATACATGACTTCTTGTGATGTCGTGTCCAATCCCAATACTAAGACTTTCAGCCTTTTCTGTTAATGAATAGGATTATTAAACTAATATATCTTGTCCGTGACTGTTTCACCTATCTTAAAACTTGGGTTGGGGCTTAAAGTGAGAATTTCATATTTTCTAAGAAAGTCAAAACATAATTATTTCTATTTGCTTCACAGGTTGTCAACTCACTATTATACAATCATAAGTACATAATTACACAATTGCCTCCCATGTTTTTCTATTGGCCCCATGCAATAGCTATCTTCAAGCGTTTGAATTTGAGGTTTAAAATGATGTATTTGCCAATTTCTCAACTTGCAATAGTGAATTATAGGATTAATGGGATTATTCTTTAGCAAGGTAGGACTGTTTATAGATACCATCTATTTTAGGGCTTTATTTTAATACATTTTAAAAATATAACTTAAAAGTGTGAAATGGTCACTTTAAGAAAATAATGAATGAATATATAGCCAAATACATGACTTAACTCTAAGGCTTTCAACCTTTTTTGTTAATGAGCTGAGTTATTAAACTATCTTGTCCCTGACTGTTTCACCGATCTCTGAATGTGTTTTTTTTTTATTAGGGTATTAATTGTGTCCTTGATTCTACAAGATATAGTGTGGTCATTAACAGAATGACAGTTGGTAATAAGAAGACGTGTCAGTTCTGTCATGTGGTGCGGGGGTGTCATGACATATGTTTGTGTCATGTGACAGGATGTGTTGATAGTGTGATGTATTTCCACTATTGAGATGCATGGAGATATTAATTACATGTTACGTGTAAGCCACACCTACCTAAGTAGACTACATAGACACACACATTTCCATTGAGAACATAGGCGTACGGGCCTGGGGGGAGGCATTGGGGGCTGCTAACCCCCAAAAATTGAATTAGCCCCTCCAAATATTTCGCCAATAATAACTCGCTTAGTGTCTGTTGTCAAGCAAAGCTAACTGTAAACAGACAGCCTAGGTTAAATATGACATCACTTGTGACAGAAAAAGCTATGAATCACCAAAAACCTTGTTTCACAGAAGTAATGAAAACTTTAAAATGGCGTAAAACCATTATTTTTAATGATACAACGAATAGTAGCATAAAGTTCTGATTGAAAAAACAACAAAATTAATATTTTTGTAAAACAATGACTTTTAACTTCCAACGCAGACAGCTACTGGTGATTTATGGGATATCATATATACATGATGGTGATATCTGATTGGATGTCTAAATATATGATTCTAAAATAACGTATTTGATTGATGTCATCTGGTGATGAATGGATGTCACAACTAATGTCAGTGTCGTGTAATGACATATTGTTTAATGTCATTTCTGTCATTATGTTATGTCTTGATGGGCCACAATGGAGAGAGAGAGAAAGAAATGGGGTTCAACGTCCAATCAACACAATTAGGTCATTTTGGGACTAACACATTGTTCAATTTTATTTCAATAATGCGCTGTACAATGCAATCAATTCTTACAATCTAGGCTCCGGTGCACTGTACAATGCAATCAGTTCATTCATACAATCTAGGCTCACTTGCACTGTATAATAATAATACAATTTCTGATAACTCACTTTATGTTATCTTTATCTTTTTCAAGAAATTTCTAGTTAATTGCTACGCAGAAGTCGATCAAGATTGTGTGTGTATGTGTGTGGAGACGGAGGGGGATCCCACCACCACAGGCTTAGTTTAGGGGTCCATGCCCAGATTGCTTGCGATTGGCAGTGCCAATTTGGCACCTACGTCGTTCCATTTTTTAAAAAAAATTCTGGATTGTGTGCTTTCATTATAAACATTTCAATGTAGATCTGAATTTACTTGCTCCCTGCACCCCTCATTTGAAAATCCTTAGATCCACCCTTTCATGTTAAAACATCATCACTATTCCCTGGCTGTTTCAGTGAACTCGGGTATTCGATATGTATGGCGGTATATTAGTGCCAAAATTCTAACATGCTATCGTCTAATTTCTTACTTCTGTTCATGTAATTTCTAACCTCCATTCATGCAACTTCTTACTTCCATTCATGTAATTTCTAATTTAAGACAATGTATAATTCAACTTCCTTATTTGTTCAGTGTAAATATCAATTCTATTTCATCTTATTTCTAATATTGGGGCGAAAAATGTCTACTTCATTGTGGTATTACATGTTAAGCATGAACGGCAAACAAATTTAGAATTTTGTTACTTCTACCTAGCAACCATCATTATGACATTGTTTGGTGTCGCCACTGCGTGCTCAATTGGGTGATTGAGCACCTTATCGGAACCATTATTAAATTGGTATAAACGACCCATTCTTCGTTTGGTTGAAGGTTGGAAGGCGTGCTGAGAGAGAGAGAGAGAGAGAGAGAGAGGCCACTTGGTAAATTAGATTCAATTTGGTGCATTCTGACGTATTTCCGGATGCCTGTGTTAATATAGACCAACTGCATATAAATATTAATTATTGGCTCAACCGTAAAAAAAATAAAATAAAATTCTCCAAATCGCGTTTAGCTTATATTTGAAATAGAAAATGAAATGAAATGAAAGAGGGTTTAACACCCTGCTGTTTCTGTTCCTAACCGGGCTAATGGAGATGGACATACACCATACAGTGTGCTTTAGGGAAATATTGCCCGGAGAGCGGATCAACGACCTTGACTTATATCGACGTCTAACGGTCAGGTTATCTTTTACGTGCACGCCAACATGTTCATGGAACCTCGGGTTTTCATCCCATCGGAACGACAAGACACTAATAAGGGGGAACCACACCAGAAAATCTGGATGAACTTTTTTCGACCAATGCAGGGATCGAACTTCCGACCCATAGCCTAGCGAGCCTGCGTCTTACCCACTTAGCCACGGTATTCGAAATAGTATTTGCAAACCATACATTTATATCACGTTCAATGTTGTTTAGAGGGTAGGATGGCCGAATGGTTAGCACGTGCACGCTGTAACATAAGGTCTGTCATTGAATAAACTGGCGTGGTTTCGATTTCCCGTTTTTACGTGACATGGAGCAGGGCCGCCTTTCCAACCCCGTGGGTTTTCTCCGGGTCCTCCGGTTTCTTCCCACTGCTAAACACTCCTACGCGCAAGCGAATTATTGAAATACAATTGAACGTCGTTAATACTGAAATGACCTGGTTGGTGTCGAGTGGATGTTAAACCCCATGTCCCCATCTCTCTCTCCCGATGTTGTTTCCAATTTTAACACTCAGGCAAGCCACTCAATCTGACGAAGAGCGAGTCGTTTGTATCAATAGAATGGTCCCGATCAGGTGCTCAATCGCCAAACTGAGCACACGGTGGCGACACCAAACGATGTCATAATGATGGTTGCTAGGTAGAAGTATCAAAATTCTAAATTTGTTTGCCGTTCATGCTTAACATGTAATACCACAATGAAGTAGACATTTGTCGCCCCAATATTAGAAATAAGATGAAATGGAATTGATATTTACACTGAACAAATAAAGAAGTTGAATTATACACTGTCTTAATTTAGAAATTACATGAATGGAAGTTAGAAGCTACATGAATGGAGGTTAGAAATTACATGAATAGAAGTAAGAAATTAGACGATAGCATGTTAGAATTTTGGCACTAATATACCGCCATAGATATGTACATGCACTAGGTGTTAAAGTCTTGTTTAAAGAAATATATTTTATCAAACTAAAAACAGATATATATAGAAGTTTTATTTTTCATACTTTTATCTGATAAACAAATAATTGAGATAAACGATAATCATAAAATAAGACAATGAAAACAGTTGATGACCCCATGGAAGATAAAAAAAAAGGTCTTTAAACTTTTAACTTGGATTGACAAAAAGTAATTTTAATATTTTTTAAACTCAGTTTTCTTGCACTCTCCTTTCTTTCGATCAGAAGTAAAATAAAATTGATTTCTTATGATGATGGTAGGAAGAAGTAGACATGTATGATAGCTTTGAGAAAAGTTTGAGGAAATCCTGCATATTTAAGTAAAAGTTAAAAGGAAATAAGAGAGAGAGAGAGAGAGAGAGAGTGTGAGTTCAATGTTAGTCTGATAAGACAAGTGATATCAGATGTTACATAAAGAGTAAGCATATCCTGCATCGTGCGCAGTCTTCGTATGATTTATCAAATTATGTTTATAATCAATAATTCATTGATGTGTTTTTATCTGAGAATGGTATGAGGGATTGGATTGCGGAATAGTTATTACGTGCATGCTGTATCGATCGTAAGATCTGTCATCGAGTCAAGTAACAATGAATAGGGTTGTCTGTCTAGCCTCATGGGTTTTCTCCGGGTCCTCCGCTTTTCTCCCACTGCTAGAGACCGCTACACCCAAATTTATTATTAATTCAAAATTAAATCATATGTTAGTCCTGATATGACCTAGTTTGTGTTGAGTGGACGTTACCCTCTCTCTCTCTCTCTCTCTCTCTCTCTCTCTCTCTCTCTCTCTCTCTCTCTCTCTCATGAATAATTGATTGATGTGTTTTTGCACCATATGTAACCACAATGTATAAATGATATGACCTTAATATTTATTGTATACTACTATATCACAATAAACCAACAATAACCATCAAATATATAGATATTGATGCCACGATTATAACAAATCAACAATTATTTCACATTTTATTCACAAATAACACTCAAAGTTCATGACATTTAATAATATTAATGTGAGGCACTTGTGGATAATTTTGATATCATTTTAACTGAAAGAATATTCTTTTGGTCGTTCTGATCGAATTTAATAATATTGATATGTGCCATGTGTCGAAAATTTTTATATCATTTTGATTGCTGCAACATTCTTTGCATCCTTCTGTTCAGATTTGAGATCAATTTTTAGGCTATTTTTCATTATTTTGTATATTTCTGTATATCATTAACTTTAAAATGATATCAATTTTCAACATTTTTCAAAACTGGTCGGATGCACATAAGACTTTTATCATATTTTCTTTGCATTTGTTTTAAAATAAAATAACAGATTTTATGTCATATGAAATTAGAAAAATATGAAACTTCTTAAAATGATAAGTGACTAGCATAGGCGTAGGGAGCCAATCTCATTGGAGGTGGGAAGGGGGCAGGAGGCCTTGAGGCGATTTGACGAAAATTTTCCTGATATATGGTATGATTTCTTTGATGTATGATCTCATTCTCTGATGGTTGTGCCCGAGAGAGAAAGAGAGAGAGAAATGGGGTTTAACGTCCACTCAACACAAACTAGGTCATTTCGGGACTAACATATGGTTTAATTTTATTTCAATAATTCGCTTGCGCGTAGGGGTCTTTAGCAGTGGGAGGAAACCGGAGTGCCCGGAGGAAACCCACGAGGTTGAGAAGGTGCCCCTATCCCCATGCCACATACGCTCACACGAGGGCTCGAAACCACAGCCGCAAGCCAGAGGTGACCGGCCAGCTAGAGGTCGAAGCGCGGCACTCTAGACCACTAGGCCATCCCAACCCCCCGGTTGTGCCCGAAAAACGGAAACGGAAAATGGACGGTTCACAGAATCTGGGGGTCCCTTAGCTTCTACACTTATAATGGGTGGATCCCTGAACCGAAAGTAGAAGAGCACCAGGCCTATGTTGCTCTTTGGTTGGAGCTGCACTCATTCCCCAAATTTCAGCCCCAGTGTAGATGCCAACCCCAAACAGACACAAGACACTCACATAAGTATAGATGTATATAGATATAAGACTTGAATGACCAGTACGGTAGTTACAATCAATGCACAGATATAAGACTTGAATGACCAGTACGGTAGTTACAATCAATTCATATATCTTGTCAAAACTAAAACCATTGATAACTTCGCTCAAAGTAAAGTAATTTGAATTTGAATGAAATTTCAATATATTCATATTACATTATCTATTTTTGAAATATTATTATTATAGCAAGAACAGCCAGCTCATCTAAATCTTACATAATGCTCCTTTTAGTAATTGTCTTCCATATTATCTTTTTGTGTGTCAATCGCTAAATGCCACTCGAAGAAGATCTTTATTATTATTAACCTTGATGGTTTGAAATTACTTATATCAATATATTTATAAACAGGTGCTTGCAGGTACTTCAAACTTCGAATGTAGCAGCAAGCACCTGTTTGAGATTATGGTTGGTAAATATATTGATATAAGTAATTATATCTATATTGTGTGTATATAAGATATACCCTGTGGCTGTATAATACACCTAGGATTACGTCTCACGTCAAATTACCCGATAATAACCATAATAATAAGATGTATGATAGACATTCAGATAATTTCCATAGCCTTGCAAATTCAATATTTATTGGTTGTTTTTGTTACAAAACAGTTAGATAGCTGTGGTGGTTCAGAGAGAGAGAGAGAAATGGGGTTTAACATCCATTTGACACATACTAGGTCATTTCGGGACTAACACATGGTTTTAATTTTATTTCAATAATTCTCTTACGCGTAGGAGTCTTTAGCAGTGGGAGGAAACCGGAGGATCTAAAGAAAACCCACGAGGTTGGACATGTGACCATACTCTTTGTCACGTACAACCGGGGATTCGAAACCACGCCAGTTGACTCAATAACAGTCTTTATGATACAGCACGCACATGCTAACCATTCGGCCATCCAACCCCCCATGGTGGTTCAGCGAGTAAGAACAGGCGATCTTGGATTCGCTATCAGTGGTGGCTGAGAAAAGTTCCACAGGATTTTCTAGGGTGTTTTCATGTTTCTACAACTCCTATGTTTATTCTCTTTATTCGTATGGGGGAAGTTGCAATGGTTCAGGGGGTAAGGCTGTGCTGACTCACTCGTTCTATGATCAAGAAAGTTTTCCAGTCTTGTCTGAGGGCCTGGTAAGGACAATGTCTTGTTATTCAGATAGGACGAAAAACTCAAGGTCCCGTGTACACATTTGCAAGCACATATTTAAAATACAAAATACAAAAAATAAAATGTGGCAAAAAAAGGAAGGAAATGAATATGAAATGAATTGAAAGCGTGTACAAAAAATAGATGAGTTTTCAAATGTTTCTTTAAAATCAGGTATTTTTTTGGTTATTGTCCAACTAACACCATTCGACATTCACTTGTCAACATGTGTTATAAAAGTATCGGAGAGAGAGAGAGAGAAATGGGGTTTAACATCCACTCAACACAAACTAGGTTATTTCGAAACTAACATATGGTTTAATTTTATTTCAATAATTCGCTTGCGCGTAGGGGTCTTTAGCAGTGGGAGGAAACCGGAGTGCCCGGAGAAAACCAACGAGGTTGAGAAGGCGCCCCTATCTCCATGCCACATACGCTCACACCAGGGCTCGAAACCACAGCCGCAAGCCAGAGGTGACCGGCCAGCTAGAGGTCGAAGCGCGGCACTCTAGACCACTAGGCCATCCCAACCCCCCAAAACTATCGGAAATGAATACCGCTTCTTGGAATGGATCTTCAACACTTTATTTCAGGTGCGATAACCGCAACAATTAAACCATTTATAGCTTTGTATATCGGAACTCCAACTAGTATAAATGTTTCCTAGCTGGTCTCTCCAACTATAATTCATCTTACATACATTTGTATTTTTGTAAAAATTATTTACTATATAAAAATGTGTTGACGTAAACATATACTTATTGAAGGATTAAGTCTTAAGGCACTTAAAACAATAGTTAAAGAAACATAACAGATCAAACACTTAATTTGACTGACAAAATTATATTACTGTCTACCTGTAATGACTAACCAAGCATTAATGAATATTAAAATATAGATTTGAAATTAAAAACAGAATTAAAAATAATCAAATAGCATGTAACGTAGACAGACATTAGTCTTACAAATCTACATTAAAAACAGGGGCCTATTTCACGAAATTTTAACTAAGATAAGATCCCAATTTTATTAATTTGATTGGATAACATTAGATTGATTTTAGTGCTTAGCCAATGAAAATTGGAGTATCTACTAAAATTGGATTTTATCTTAAGTTAAAATTTCGTGAAACAGGGCCCAGGTATTTAGGGGTTATTGTCCAACTTTACATTATTTTGTTATTATTGTCTTCTATTCAAATATTACTGATATATGGGATGGTCGCTTCACAATTATTATTTTTACCATCCGTCTGTCATTTTTTTGGCGGGGTAATTTTGACTGTTCTATTCAAATATTGAATAAAAGTTTGTGTGTTCTATTCAAGTACTGGTTGTGAAAAAAACTTGTTGAATATCCTGATATTTTTAAAATTATTATACAGGTTTTTAATTTTTTGTTATATATCTTTTTATTTGTACTGATAAACACTGTTACCACTTTCCTCAGAGACATTTTTTAAGGTATTGTACGGGTTACATTTTTTTTTAAAGTAGGCCCTAAAATATAATGTCAGATTTCTTAATGTAAACACTGGGATTATTTTTTGTATGGATATTTTTTTATCACCAAGATGATCATGTGATTTGATAATAGAGATTTCCTCCCACTTATGTATTTGAATATGATATAAGTGTTTGCAGCAGACGCCATTGTTAATGGTGCACCTAAATATATTTACAGAAGTTTTAACTGAATTAAAGGCCATATTCCTTTTTTTGTTTGACGAAATTGGAAATGAAATTGGGCTTAACGTTCTGCAGGGTTAGTCAAGATTGGCATTAGATATGCCTTGCAGTTTGCTATGAGGGATATTTGGCCGGGACAGTAGGGTTCTTTTACCTGGGACCTTGAATTTTGAGGTTGGGTGACCATATGGTCAGGTTCTTTGTATCATAAGGTCTGCCATTGAGTCAAGTGGCATGATTTTGATTCCCCGCTTGTACGTGACAAGGACTAGGGTCACCTATCCTACCAACATTGGTTTTCTCCAGATGCTCCCACTATTAAAGGGACAATAACATTCTTGCTGGCTTGGTAGCCCCAGAAAATAAATAATACCCTTATTCTAAGTACTAGATGTTTAAATGTCCTACCTGTTGTGTAAATTATCCATTACAACCCATTTTATTTGTCCAGAGGGTTCGAAAATATTTAAAAATCCAAGTCACATTTGAAAAGGTTTACGTTAGACTTTTCAAATCAATTGGTTAAATTTTTCCAATTTTTTAAATTAGGTGTGTTAAGATGTAATTTATATCATCATTTAATTGGAATATTCTAAAATAATACGATTTGTTGACCAGAATGAAGATTGGGACATATTTTTCAGTTACAACAAGAGTGTTATTGGGGCTTTAAAGACCAATACGCACAAGCAAATTATTGAAATAAAATTGGATGTTAAATCTTATTTCTCTCTCAATATTTGTTTCATTAATAATAGTATTAAAATTTCTAATAGTCAAAGTTGGTATTAGTTTATTATCCATGGTATCAATATCAAGTGTATATCAATATTTGCAGTATCAAATATCGTACATCAAAATCATATATATTTGAATAGATATGTTAACGGGGGGGGGGGGGGATGGCCTAGTGGACTAGAGTGCCGTGCTTCGATCTCTAGCTGGCCGGTCACCTCTTGCTTGCGGCTGGTTTCGAGCCCTGGTGTGAGCGTATGTGGCATGGAGATAGGGGCGCCTTCTCAACCTCGTGGGTTTCCTCCGGGCACTCCGGTTTCCTCCCACTGCTAAAGACCCCTATGTGCAAGCGAATTATTGAAATAAATTTAAACCATATGTTAGTCCCGAAATGACCTAGTTTGTGTTGAGTGGACGTTAAACCCCATTTCTCTCTCTCTCTCTTTCAGATATGTTAACAATGAAATTAGTCATTGAATGACTATCTTTGAAATCTCTTTGCCATCTGAATAAAATTCTCTCATCTCTAATAGTACATCTGACTGTGCCCAAAACATGCATTTTGGTAATTGCAAACTGACCGAAATATTTCGTTGACAAGACAATAAAACCTGTTCTATTGTACTGCATAAGATTTGAAAAGTGAACCTTCTAATACGTACATGTACCTGATGAACATGTGTACCTTTAATATGAACTTGATGAAGGTGTGGACCTTTAATATGTACTTGATTAAGGTGTGACAGGTATATTAATATTAGTAAAGATTTATTTTTATAAAATGGGAAGGTGTGATACCAGACAAGATCAGTCTCGTTAAACAGGTACGATACAAATAAAATGTCCTCTTTTTATATTAATATTACACAAAATATTAAAACTTAGGTAAGATTAAACAAAAAGCTGAAGTTTTCGCTAAAATAGTTCAAAAATAGATAATGGAAAGAGAATATGCTGAAAATTTCAGTCAAATTGCTTTATCCTGAATCTAGATATTGGTGATACAATTATAGTCTAGACTTGATTGTTATTACTTCTGTGCAAGGGGGGGGGGGTGGATGGCCGAGTGGTTAGCACACGCATGCTGTATCATTAAGCCTGTCATTTAGTCAACTGGCGTGGTTTAAAATTCCCAGTTGTACGTGACAAGGAGTAGGGTCGCCTGTCCAACCTCGTGGGTTTTCTCCGGGTCCTCTGGTTTCCTCCTACTGCTAAAGACCCCCTACGCGCAAGCTAATTATTGAAATAAAATTAAACCATATGTTAGTCCCGAAGTGATCTAGTTTGTGTCGAGTGGACGTTAAACCCCATTTCTCTCTCTCTCTCTCTCTCTCATTACTTCTGTCTTGATTATTCATCCTTACAAAACATATTTAATTCTACTTATATCACAGACATCCAATGGCATCGAAAGTTGATTATGGGCTTTATACTCACAGAGCCACTGTGGCTCCCCAAGCAAGAAGAACCAAAGGATTTGGTACCCATTGTCAGGGGTTGTACCTCCAAAGCTGACAAGGAGAATATTTATAAAGATTTAATTTAAAAATGGAGAAGTAAGGCTAATACTGGAATGACCAGTACGGTGGTTACAATGAGTGTACGTATCTTGTCAAACCTTTATAAGCTAATATCTTCGCTCGCAATACAGTAATTTGTTTTGATATTTTCAATAAATTCATTTTGCATTATATATTTTCGAATTATTATAGCAAGAATGGCAAGCTCTTTATCTAAATCTTACATGATAGGCCCACCGTAGCTAGCGGGGCGCCTTTACCCAATGGGAAAGAATCGGTTACCCTAATCGGTTCCATTGGTCGCAGTACGAAACAAACTACCAACGTGACCCTCTTGCCCCCTCCCTCCCCCCCCCACCTGCTAGCTATGGGCCTGCATAATGTATCATCGCTATTTGAATAAAACGACCAACGTGACCCTCTTGCCCCCTCCCTCCCCCCCGACCTGCTAGCTATGGGCCTGCATAATGTATCATCGTTATTTGAATAAAACAAGATAAGAAATGTTATTGATTAATACAGAGCTAATTCAGAATAAAAAATGAAGGCAATACATGATGGATCAGTTTGATATTTATTCTCTTTACATGTATTGAAATATTTATAAAATAAATTGATTGAAATATTGAATTCTGTTTCACCACATGGTTCGTGACATTGACATTGATGTATACATGAATGTCAGGTCACATGTTTCACCAGCTCAAATGTTTTTATACGCCCATATTTTCATGTGGACGTATATTGTCGTCGCCCCTGTCCGTCCGGACGTCCGTCCGTCCACAATTTGTTTGTGGACTCTCTACAGGTCACAATTCTTATCCGATTTTGATGAAACTTCAAATATACGTTTATCCCCATAAGATCTCAGCTGCTTTCGATATTAGCATATATTGGATCGAAACTTTGTGGATTATGGCCCCTGATTGTATACGAAAAATCGCCTTTATTAGATTGTGGTCCCTCTGGAAGTCAAAATTATTACCTGATTTAAAAAAAACGTTCGATTATATCACCGTTACAATGTAATGACCTGTAGAGGTCACAATTTTAATCTGATGTTGATGAAACTTGAAATGCATGTTTATAACCCAGAGATCTTGGTTCCTTTTGATATTCAACGGATAATATCAGATTGTAACTTCCTGAATTATAGTCCCTGATTGTACGCAAAATTGACTTTTTTATCTTATGATCTCAATTATTATCCAATTTTAGAAATAATATTAAATGTTTCGTATACTAAACATTAGCATGGAGCAGAATTTTTTAAAAACCAAACAAATTCTAATGATTTTCTGATAATTACTTAATATGCGACAACTCTTGTTGACTGCCCGGACGATTTAGCCGCTGTGTGGGCATATGTTTCGTTGCCTGGCAACCTATTTTTTTCTCTTTACTTGTATGGTCAGCGCAGCGTCGTATTGAGGAATTTTCGCAGGATGGGGTTTGCAAAGCTCCTTTCAAGGACATCTGCCAGTTGACAATGCATAATGCCATCATTGTCTCTAAATTATATAGGTATACATACAAATTGAGAAACCCAACAAACCGTTTCATGTCAATTTTTATAATGATGTAGGATCACAAATTCTATGTAGCTGAGCAGGGAGGGGATTGGATCATCCCCCCCCATCCCTCAGGATCCGCTCCTGATGGGGAGGGAGGTTGAATGGTGGAATGGTTAGAACGTGCGGGTTGTATCATAAGTTCTCGTGTGGATTCGATTACCCGGTTGAATGTGATCATGGAGTTATGGTCATTTAAAGTTTACATTGTTTTCAATCGATTTCAAGCCATCATTTTATCTCTACTTTTTCAAAAATATTTTTTGGGGGGGGAGTTATAGTGGTTTAGTGTTTTATCAGAAGATCTGTCATTGAGTCAACTGTTGTGGTTTCGATTTGCCGGCTGTACATTATAAGGATTAGGGTCGTGGGTCTAACCAGGTCCCCAGGTTTCCTCCCACCGCTACAGACCCCTACACACAAGCAAATTATTGAATTACAATTGGACCACATGTTAGTCCCAAAATGGTGTAGTTTGTGTTGAGTGGATGTTAAAACCCATTTTTTCTCTCTTGTTGGGGGTGGCGGGGTGGGATGGCCTAGTTGTCTAGAGTGCCGCGCTACGAACTCTAGCAGGCTGGTCATCTCTGGCTTGCGGCTGTGGTCTCGATCCCTGGTGCAAGCGTATGTGGCATGGAGATAGGGGCGCCTTTTCAACCTCATGGGTTTCCTCCGGGCACTCCAGCTTCCTCCCACTGCTAAAGCCCCCTACGCGTAAGCGAATTATTGAAATGAAATTGAACCATGTGTTAGTCCCAAAATGACCTAGTTTGTGTCGTGTGGACATTAAACCCCATTTCTCTCTCTCTCTCTCTTGTTGGGGGAGTCGCAGTGGCTCATTGGTTAAGGCCATGGATCACTGATTCGATGGTCAAGAAAAATGTTCTCTGGGATTTTCCGGAGTGGTTTCCCTTTCGTCAGTGGGGCATCACAGAGGGGCTGAAAAAAAAAAGTGTCAAGTCATTTGGATGGGATAAAAAAAAACAACGAGGTCCTGTGTACACACTAGCGACAAAAGAACCCTTGACAGTTGGAATTTAAAATGAAAATAGGCCAGGGCAAAATTCCCCTCATATCACGTATGGCATATGTCCGTTTTCATTAGTCCAGTTTGTGCAGAAAAGTAGGACGTTAAACTCCATTTCATTTAATTTTATATTAATCACTATAGCCATTAAAAACAAACATCACAAGACAAAAGCTCATGTTGTTCTCCCCTATCTGACACCATATAATAAACTAGTCCAGGTAAAGAAAGCTGAATGCAAGTTAAGAAGTGGATTAGTCCAATATAGGAAATAGTGATAACATATAGGATTAGTCCACTGACAGAGAGAGTGTTGTTACATTGATTTTGTGACAGTTGTGTGAGTGTGAGTCCAGTTTCAACTAAACTAGGCTCTTTCTCCTGTATTGGACTTCAAAAGGATTCAAATCTTCTTGACATCTCAGTCTACAATTGGATTATCTATAATTAGCAAGATTTGGGATATTTTTATTATTAGAATAAATCTAGGATTTATATACTAAAGGTGAGATGAATTCAATGTTTTTGTTTGTTTATATTTATAACTTAGTATCGTTGGTAGTAATATTGTTTTCGCCCGACTGGACTAACGAAGACGGTTATACGTCATACGAGGGAAATTTTGCCTGGATGGTTGTTCTACAGCCTACTCTTATATCAAATTCCAACCGCCAAGGGATCTTTAACATGCCAGGCCCAATGTGTACATAGGACTTCATTTTTTTGTCCCTTCCAAGTGACTAAATGGCTGTGGATCGTTGTCAGGCCCGCCTTCCTGCACCACTGACAAGAGGAAACCACACCTGAAAAAATTCAATTTGACAGCCATTGAATAATATTATTATTAAACATAATAAAGTATGACAGTTTGAGTTTAAAGTTTCCTGAATGGTTTAAACTTTAAACCATTCAATTGGACAACAATAGAATAATACTGTTATTGAACAAAATAAGTGTTTCTTTTATTTACGTCGCACTTGAGGACAAAAAATTCAAATTGACAGCATTAGGATGGGCCAGTTTAATATTCCTATTGAGATCTTGACGAAATGACAGTTTTAATATTTCTGATTTGAACATGAAAGGTGTTTAGTTTTTATCTTGAAGGTAAATAATATCTAGGATAATAAATTTGAATGTAACAAAGATATATCTACACTATACATATATTAGGGGAGTTGGGATGGCCTAGTGGTCTAGAGTGCCGCGCGTCGACATATAGCTGGCCGGTCACCTCTGGCTTGCGGCTGTGGTTTCAAGCCCTGGTGTGAGCGTATGTGGCATGGAGATAGGGGCGCCTTCTCAACCTTGTGCTTTCCTCTGGGCACTCCGGTTTCCTCCCACTGCTAAAGACCCCTAGGCGCAAGTGAATTATTGAAATAAAATTGAAGCCATATGTTAGTCCCAAAGTGGACTAGTTTGTGTCGAGTGGATGTTAAAAACCATTTCTCTCTCTCTCTCTATACATAATTATGCAAGAGGTAAATCAGCCTATTGCAGGTCTTTCTTTAGGCCTTAAGTGTCAGCTATGAGGAAAGATACTGTCATCACTTTATAAAAATTATAAAATGTTTGTTCTGTCTGTGAATCAGGAAGGATATTTTTCTACTTGTTTTGGGTAATTATATTTTCTTACGCAATTGTAAAATGAGGAAGAAAAGTGAGGGTTACAGGGGGCAGAGGTGTGAGGAAGACGCATATTGAGGAAAAAAAAGATACATCTGGAATAATATACACGTTTGATGTCTCTGGTGGATCGCCTTTCCAAGTTTGTTTTTTCCTGGTCTTCTAGTTTCCTCACATTGCTAAAGACCCGTACGTGCAAGCTAATTATTGAAATAAAATTAAACCACATATTAGTCCCGTAATCATCTTGTTTGTGTGGATTGGACGTTAAGACCCATTTCTCTCGCTCGAATTAAGATATTACTTTGGAATAAGTTTAAATTTGATTGTCTGTGGAATAGACTTATTGATATTTTGAAATGAAATGACATGAAATGAATTGGAGTTTCAACTAATTATATTGTCTTGCTCCTAACCAGCCGAATGAAGACGGGCATACGCCGTACAGTTTTCTATGAGGGAAATTTTGCCTGGGCAGCGTCGCTACGGCCTACTCTTATATCGAACTCCAACTGCCAAGGGATCTTTAACGTGCACGAAAAATGTGTACAAAGGACCTCATTTTTTCGTCCCATCAGAATGACTAGACAGCTGTCCTTGTCAGGCCCTCCATTTTGTATCACTGACAAGGGGAAACGATGCCGGAAAATCTGGATGAACTTTCTTGGTCAATGCAGGGATCGAACACCTGACCTCCAGGCTAGCGACATGATCCTGATGAATGGCCGAATGGTTAACACATGCATGTTGTAGGCCTATCATTAGGTTGTTATTGAGTCAACTGGCTTGGTTTTAATTCCCCAGTAGGGTCGCCTGTCCAACCTCGTGGATTTTCTCCGGTTTCCTCCCACTGCTAAAGAACCCTACACACAAACAAATTATTGAAATAAGATTTTTAAAAAAAACACGTGTTAGTCTTGAAATGACCTTGTTTGTGTTGATTGGACTTTAAACATCTCTCTCTCTCTCTCTCTCTCTCTCTCTCTCTCTCTCTTTATAATGATATATGAAGGTATATCTTACACTCATGTCAATCCTACAAACAACAGACTGTGAAACAATAGGAGTGAAATATTAATCCTTCAGGACTATATTTAATACAATTACATTATTGTTATGAGAATAATAAAACTGTTAACGTCATATAAATAATAATAAATGATGACTGATCTTAAAAATGAAACCGAATAAAATGTTGTGTTGTGTTTTTCTGTGTCACCTGGGATAGTAAATGTGGGGAGCCTTCAGAACTAAATAGTATTGCCATTCATTGCAAAATTTCTAAAGTGTGAATCTACTTCGATTTAAAACGGTTCAAATATTGTCGAACATGACAACTCGATCAATCACGCTTATCTAGCATGTTAGATATATTCTGCCGCGATCAAATTCGCTTGTGTCCCTGTGTCCAGTGTATATTTCGAATGATTCATTTTTTATAAGCCAGTTGTCGACATCATTGATATCACATGAAAAATTAGATCTTTTATTCAAGGCCTTCAAATGACGATTAAAGATTTTAAAGATATTTTAAGGTAGATTGTGGATGAAGTTATTAAGAAATGACGACAAGCTACTTTATACAGGGAGCATTGGAATTTAACAGTTTACAAAACACAAAATAGAGAGAGAAAATGGGGTTTCACGCCCACTCAACAAAAACTAGGTAATTTCGGGACTAACACATGGTTCAATTTTATTTCATTAATTTCCAAAATTAACATGGGCGTAGGAGTCTTTGTAAGCAGTGGGAGGAAACTAGAGTACCTAGAGAAAACCACGAGGTGGGACAGGTGACCCTACTTCTTGTCACGTACAAGCAGATAATCCAAACCACATCAATTGACTAAATGACAGACCTTATGATGCAACATGCACGCGCTAACCATTCAGCCACCCAACCTCCTTAGACACAAAATATCTCATTTAGGGACTAAAAATGGTAGAATTTCATTTCAATATTTCCCTTGAGCGGTTTTTAGGAGAGAGAAAGAAATGAGGTTTAATGTTAACTTAACGTACACACTGGGTAATTTGGAGATTAGCATTTGGTTCAATTATATTTCAATATTTAATGGCTTGAGGGGGTCTTTAGGAATGTAATTTTATATTAATCATTTGTGTTTATATTTTTTTTGTTTGATTATATTTGTGTAAGTAGGTAATTATCAGGGATTAGTAGACATATAGGATAAGTATATAGAGTTATTTAGGTTATATACCTATACCACAGTTAATTTAGGGATTATAGACTTATACCATACCAGGTAACTTATACATTGTTAATTGTTGAATAATAATTTGATATGTATACTGTGCCAGTAAATATTTGGTAAATATATTGTTAGAGTGGTTTAAGTTAGGGTTGATTTCTGAAGCATGAAATTGATTCTGAACAATTGCATTGAGAGAGAGAAATGGGGTTTAACATTCATTGGACACAACCTAGGTCATTTTGGGACTAACATGAGGTTCGGTTGAATTTTATTTCAATAACTTGCTTGTGCATAGGGGGTTGGGATGGCCTAGTGGTCTAGAGTGCCGCGCTTCGACCTCTAGCTGGCCGGTCACCTCTGGTTTGCGGCTGTGATTTTGATCCCTGGTGTGAGTGTATGTGGCATGAAGATAGGTGCGCCTTCTCAACCTCGTGGGTGTCCTCCGAGCACTCAGGTTTCCTCCCACTGATAAAGACCCCTACGTTCAAGCGAATTATTGAAATAAAATTAAACCATATGTTAGTCCCGAAATGACCTAGTTTGTGTCATTGTGTCAAATTGATGTTAAACCCCATTTCCCCTCTCTCTCTCTCTCTCTCTCTCTCTCTCTCTTATTGGACACTACTTTTCGATCAATCAGAAGGCAAGAAATTTTGATTCTGGGCTGAATTGAAAGTAAAATCGTATCTGCGAAGATTGACCTTTAGAATAGGATGATATGAGTGTTTACAAACATGGGGGATGAGGATGATCCGTGGTAGGTACAAGATATAGACATGTTGATAACTTGATGATAACATTCCACTATAGTAACCTAGTAAACTAGAAAACAAAGTATATATTCATATATCATCATAGATAAATATAAATAAATAATAGAGTCACTAGATCAGAGGTAAGGGGGTGGGTGGTGGATATGAGGCTAAGGGGGTTTATATGAGGTTAAGGGATGGATATAAGATTAGGGATATTTGGTAAGGGGGTGGATCTTATTAAGTAAGGGATGGATATGAGGTTAGGGGATATTAGGTAAGGTGGATATTAGGTAAGGAAGTGGATATGAGGTTAAGGGGTGGATATGAGATTAGGGATATTAGGTAAGGGGTGGATATTAGGTAGGGTTGTTTATATTAGGTTAAGGGGTGGATATGAGGTTAGAAATATTAGGTAAGGGGGTGGATATTAGGTTAGGATTGTTTATATGAGGTTAAGGGGAGGATATGAGGTTAAGGGGGATGATATGAGTTAGGGATATTAGGTAAGGGGGTGGATATGAGGCTAGGGGAGTGTATGAGGTTAAGGGGTGGAATGAGATTAGGGGATGGATATGAGGTTAATGGGTGGACCGGAGGTTAGGGGTGGATAAGACGCTAGGAGTGGATATTGGGTTAAGGGATGTGTATATCTGAGGTTAAGGGGGTAAGTGGTTCTGGGGTTAAGAGTTGATCTGAGTTTTGGGATTGGATCTGAGGTTAATGGGTGGCTGGACCTCAATTTTTCGTTCCACCTGAGCATTAGGATTAGGGTTTGAAAAATCCTGAAATGTTGACTCAAGTAATGTTTCTTTACAGAAATGAAATCATATGGAATGGAGTTTATCATGCTACTTTTCTGCTATGAAGGATATTTTGCCCAGGCAGTGGCGCTATGGCCTACTCTTATTTCGAAATTCTTTTGTGTGAACACCAATGTGTATATACACAGGATCTCTGTTTTGCAGACAGTCCAATTGACTAGGCACTGTCCTTTCCAGCTCCTCCATCGAGGACCACTGACAAGAGAAAACCACGTTTAAAAATCTGAGACCTTCTGGTGAGCGAGTCAATGTCTTACACAGAGCCACCTCAGCTCCCTTTTTTTTTAAAGCTTAACAGAAAATTGTGAATTTGAGTGGTATAACACAATATAACTAGTTGTTAGTATAGGACGAAAAAAACCAAAACAAAACCTAAGACTGGAATCAAAATAGAAGCAAATTGTCCATCATATTCTCATCTGCATTAGCTCAAATGATGCAGCAAATAGGCTGTTAAACCCCATTTTATTTCATTTCTAATTTGTTTTACTTGTTCTTGTCTGCGGCATTGTCTTCCTGAATTTACTATCAAAGATATATATGATGACACAGGGATTATTAATAGTCGTTTCTGTGAAATAAGTTATATTTCACACTCGCCTGTCCAACCTTGTGGGTTTTCTCCGGGTTCAGCGGTTTCCTCCCATTGCTAAAGACCCCTACGCGCAAGCAAATTATTGAAATAAAATTGAATCGTGTGTTAGTCCCAAAATGACCTAGTTTGTGTCTAGTGGAGGTTAAACCCTGTTTCCATCTATATACATATATCACACCTATATAGAACATGTTATTAACAATATTTAACGTTTAATACCCTAGGGAGTTAGATAGTATATCACACGTCTTCATAATGCATGTAAGCTCACTTTCCTCGTTATAGAATACTTCCCGGCATGTAATTAGAGGAAGTAATTATTTCACGCCATGATGGTAAACTATAAATAATTTATAAGAGATAAGAGTGGCTATGAAAACCTGTTATATCTCGGATATCAGTAACTAGATGTGTTTCTATGGTAAACGTCCTACTGTTTTGCTCCGAACTGGGCTTAAATGAAGAAGCGGGCTTGAGGCGCGGTGGTTAAGTGGGTAAGACGCTGGCTCGCCAGCCTGGAGATTAGGTGTTCGAACCCTTCACTGGCCAAGAAAGTTCATCCAGATTTTCCAGCGTGGTTCTCCCCCCCTGACAGTGATGCAGGACGGAGGGTTTGACATGGACAGCTGTCTAGTCATTCGGATTGGACAAAAAAAACGAGGTCCTGTGTACATCTCGGTTGGAATTCGATCTAAGAGTAGACTGTAGCGCCGCTGTTGAGGAAAAATTTCCATCATAGCCCATCTTCATTAACCCAGTATAGTAGGACGTTAAACACCATTTCTTTCAATTTCAGCAAAATAGGACATTAAACTCTGTGTCATTCATTCATTCATTCATTCATTCATGTATTCATTCATGTTTATTATTGTTTACATTGTTCAATATAATATATCTTCACACTACTATAATGGTTGTTTCTCATATTGTGACAAGGAACACTACACTGTATAAAATATACTAGCTTTGATTGTATTTATTTATTCATTATACACATTGGTTGGTTGTATGTCTCAACATTTAGTGCATGCATATTGTATCATAAGGTCTGTCATTGAGTCAGGCGTTGTGGTTTCGATTTCTCGTTGTACTTGACAAGGAGTAGAGTTCACTGTCCAACCTCTGGCTTTCTCCGGGTCCTCCGGTTTCCTCCCACTGAAATGAAATTAAACCATATGTTAGTCCCAAAATGGACCTAGTTTGTGTCGAGTGGACTTTAAACCCCATTTCTCCCTCTCTATAGTATAGAGTCCATACACATATTAGATATTTTGGAAGTAAGTTGTTGACTCGACAACTTAATGAAACACTTCTACCTCTTACCATGATTTCCTGGGTTTGTAATCTCATAAAGCTAGATACTATTTGTAGCATTAATTGACATAACATAGGAATTTAAAAACTATTTTAGTCTCAAGTGTTCATTGAGATCTGTGAAAAATATCCTTTTATAAGAGATCTTAGAAACATTGGAAGGTTATGAATGAATGTCGCCTTTTCCTATCGTACAGAGCCCCTTAAGTGCACACTTCCACTCTTAAATAAATTTTTCGTGTACGATTCAACTCTTTGATATAAATGAAATATGAATTTGTTTAAAGGAGATATGAATTCCTTTTAACTAAAATTCTTTTAAACAAAATATTAATTCGTTTAAACAAAATATTAATTTGTTCAAACAAAATATTGATTTGTTAATAAAACAAAATATTAATTTGTTTAAACAAAATATTAATTTGTTTAAACAAAATATTAATTTGTTTAAACAAAATATTAATACAAAATATTAATTTGTTTAAACAAAATATTAATACAAAATATTTATTTTTTTACACAAAATATTAATTTGTTTAAACAAAATATTAATTTGTTTTAACGAAATATCAATTTGTTTAAACAAAATATAAATTTTTATATATATTAATATTTCGTTTAAACGAAACTGATTTTTTTTATATATATATTTTCAGTTGGGTTATTGCTTTGTTTTATATTTCCATTATTGAAGTCGGATTGATAAATATAATTGAAAACAATTTATATCTATTAAAGTTTTTTTTCAGATATTAAAGTTGAATTATTAGAAATCATTTTCAGATATTTGGATTGTTAAAGGTTATTAATTTATTTTTATATTTTCAGATAATTAAGGTTTTTTATATATGTATTAAATTATTTTTTTTTTTATATTCTCAGATATTAAAGTTGGATTATTATACTATTATAATGTGTTGATGGCTGACGATAGCTGTAGTAGTTTTAGCGACAGTTCCACGGAAACGTCCACCACATATCCTGAACGAGAACGATCAGCTGACCTCTTCGGTATTCAGTTAGAGGTAAGCAGCAGTATATTTATTACGTTTTTACATTTTTTAAACCTGAGTGAGAAAATCTTGTGACATCAGGTTCAAAGCTTAAATAAAACTAACGGACAAACTTGAACTCATAAAATAGTGCGACTTTTGTTCGTTTCGATGGTTTGTTTGTTTTTCTGATTGAATGACAATGGCCGAGGATTAGTTTACAACTCATCCAAGTTCTTCTCTATTCAGACGAACAAACATTTTTCCTGTTTTCAATATATATATTTTTGTGTCTCTAAGTACATTATCTACGTTTCAGTCAGTAATTGTCGATTGAAGAGAAAATTTGGTAGCTTTTTGAATGATGTCATTTATTGTTGTGAATTGACCAGTTCTGTCCATTTGTTACTATTTTAATTGCTGATCTCCATTTTAAAACCCGCTATACTCTATAGTTTTGTTATTTGTTCTTAAAGATATATTTTAATTGCTGATCTTTAATTGCTGATCTGTGTCAAATCTTGCAGGTCTAGCTATGTGGTTTTTACCGCAAGCACTTCACTGATGACGGCAAGCATCGGTCAGCTGGACCTACTGTTTAAACTTGTTTTTATTATGACAAAGGGAGAAGATGACCCACCCTCTCTTCTCACGATAGCGATTTTATAAGTGTTTTAAAATGATATACAAGGACTTTATTTTATTTTTTGTGTTTTTTACCAATTTTCAAGTGTAAATAATTTAATTAAAACAACTTGTCCATAATATCATATTTAATGTATTCGACATTAAATCTTTAATAAACAACAAAATCGCACTACATACAATAATAGGCCCTGTATAGCAAGTCTAGTGTTATTTTTGTACCTGTGTATAAAACTTGTATACGTCTCTGGTAAAACTTGTCTACGATGTCACCCCAAGTGGAAATGAACATTAAAGTTAAAATCCAGAAACGAATGGACTGGTAAAACAAACCTACTGCCAGTTAAACATACAAGGACAGTAAAACTCTAGTATTAGTATTTATTGTTTGTTGATTGTGATTCGTGGGTTTTCCGTTAGATTTAAGCAGACACAAGGATGTATTGTAACAAATGTATGATGTAGATACAAATTGTTAGCTTAAATCTCAAGTTCCGCGTCATTTTTTAACTCTCTGTCTTCTATTCCGCTTGTTTTTTAACACCAGCTAGAGGTCAAGATTAGCTGTAGGATTACATTATATCAGAAAACTTGTATTTTTGTTTATATTGGATTTAGATTATGCTGCATCTACACAACTCATCCGACACCAAGAGCCTACCTGCAGTGACCTCCAGGCTAGCCACTGTGACTCCTTAAGCAAGAGATTGTACAATATTTTGATACAACATTTGTCCTAACCCCTTCGTGCTGTATCAATATATTATTTAATGATTTGCTGTCTCCGCCATTAAACATCACTTAATAATTCCTCAAACAACTATTCTTCCCAGTTTTTTTTTACAAGAATTTTAACTTCGTGGTTTCATATCCCCAGTTATACTTGACAAGGAGTAGGTTCGCCTGCCCAACCTCGTGACTTTTCTGCGGGTCCTCTGGTTTCCTCCAACTGCTAAAGACCCCTATGCGCAAGCGAATTTTTGAAATAAAATTAAACCATATGTTAGTCTCAAAATGACCTAGTTTGTGTCAAGTGGACTTGTAACTAGGCTTGCTTGTTTCTTACATAATTGCTCATCGCTTGACAGACTTTTTTTCTTGATATGCCATCACGATTCCATGATTTCGTGATTCTTGTCATGTTATCGCATCTAATTAATACTATTTCCTATACAATGGTCGGCCATTAGCGTTAAATAGTCAATTACTGCCACGTCGTTACATATTCTATTAAACTGTTCTGTCAAATCGAAACTAATTGTTTGGGTTGTCTATTATCTCTTCTGTCTAATAACAACTAATTATTTCTACCTGCGCCAGCGAATTCCCTCCAGGTAAATGATTTATAATTAGTACAGGTGTAATACAGGTGTGGTGTTTATGTTTCTATGGTAATACCATCTCTCTAGAACCAACTAGAACAACCAGAAAAACAAATGGTGTACAGTGTCATTTGTTAATAGCTATAGTAAGATCAAATATCAATCTTGTAATATACAAATAAAAATGATGTAATTTCATTCAT
Organism: Patella depressa; assembly: GCA_948474765.1. Classification (NCBI taxonomy): domain Eukaryota; kingdom Metazoa; phylum Mollusca; class Gastropoda; family Patellidae; genus Patella; species Patella depressa. Next base: position 1,999,432 of record OX419718.1, read on the forward strand.
TTTGTGCTAATACCGTGTCTCTAGCGCCAAATAGAACAACCAAAAAAGGGATGGTGTACAGAGTCATTTGTTAATGACTGGGAAAATGAATATGAATCTTGCAACATCTGATATTAGATAAAGATACATTTTGAGTGATTAAGAGTTGCCAATTCCCATTATATAAATAGTTAAAATCTAGGTGATGTACATGTAAATGGATCATGCTGAAATTTTCAGTCAAATTACGGTACTTCACTCTTAAGCTAAGAAAAGCTTATTTTAAAATTATGGTTGCCTCGATTGTCATTGACGTGGCTGTCACAATAATTAACGAAGTCTTGATTATCAATTTTTGTATTTAATCATCAAGGAGCGTTGGACAGCAGATCGGATTCAAATTCAATGAAAATGGGACATATAAGATGGCACCAAGAGTTGATTATGTTCTGGATGAGTTGATTAATGTCTAATTAATAATTTAGATAACATTTCAGGCCTTAATAGTAAGTGCAGGAGGACCGCACTACACGAAAAACAAAAACCTATAAGATTAACCTGCGGAAAATATCAAATCAAGTGAATGGATCCGGGGGTCAGCCGTAAGCATCCACTGCGCTGTACAGTCCCGGGCCTGTTATGGTACAGGCTTCACTAAAAATGATTTGAAAAAAAAAGAGGTAACAGAAATAATAAAGACTTGGAATAGGCAGATTTAGCTCTTGCATAATGTATGCTAAACATCATATTGATAATACAATTAAGAAAACAAATCATATTTCAGTCTTAAAAATGGAGTTGAGCTGAAGAAAATAATTAATGAATAATGGCCAACTTTATGTGACGTCATGCAGGTATTATTTATTGTGGTGCAAATCTGAAATTTCTTTGATTCTGAAATTAATGGAAATTTGGGCGATAATCACAGAAAATGGCGAAAATTACTAATGTTGAAATTTACCTGTCACAGTTAACACTGACATTGGGGTTGGTGTTACACTTATGGAAAGGATATGTTGACATAACTACTTGCATTATTTAAAAAATTTATCAAGCTTTTCCTGTGATCTTTAAGATTGGGCATTGATCTGTGCATGTATTTTCGATATATACCAAACATGCCATACTCTTGCTGGAAATAAGAACCCTATAAAATCTGTTAATGAGAATATTTTTAATTACATCTGAACAGTAAAATATTGATTTAAAGTATAATGGCTCATTGTTATTCAATAGTTCGTAAAAAGATCTCATGAAATATGGTGATCAATTCCCGATACAACATTTATTCACCTATATCCATTTTTCAAAAGATCCTCAGAAACAGATTACGTACACGATGAAATTTCTAACGATTTATTGACAATTGAGTAACCATTAAATTAATTGTTGTTTCATGTTGCATATCATGTGATTTCTCGTATGAGAGATGGAAGTTAGCTGTTCGATGGATATATTTGGTTAATTTTATCTCTCGTGATCTGAATAGTGAAATGATTTATTATGTGTTTGACTTTCGATGACAAAGATAACACATTTGATTCTTTTGTAAGGAAAGAAATGAAATCAAATGGGGTTTAATGTCATACTGTTCTGCTCCTACTGGGCTAATGAAAACAGTCATACTCCATTCAGTGCAGACAGTCATACTCCATACGCCATACTTGGATATTGCAGACAGTCATATGCCCAAACTGATCCCGCAGTGAATATTCGCTTGGCTGCTACAATCACTGATAAGCATGACATTGACGAGGCTTAATGAGTACGGCATATTAACTTTTTTACTCCGACAAATTAAATTCTCAAACATTTTTTTGAGGTAAAAGAAAAATAAATAAAGACGTTTGAAGTATTTGTAGTTAAAAAATATTTCCTATTTAGTGTAAATGGGTATTAAATTGAGTAAAATGCATAATTTTGCCCGAAGCAGTTAGGTGTTAAGTAAACATTGCACGAGCCGTTGAGCCAATGACTACGAGGCGTGCAAGTCAACGCACGTGTTTTAGACAGCCATCCGTTACAGGGATATTTCGTTAGTAATTCTCTGTGAAACAGGTTGTCATATGCCATACAGTGCAGACAGTCATACGCCATACTGGGATATTGCAGACAGTCATACGCCATACAGTGCAGAGGCATGGTGACCCATGATGCTGCATTTGCAACAAGATCCAATCCAGGCCCCTTAAAACAATATTTATGTGTGTGTGTAGGGGGGGGGGACAGGAGGGTGAGGGATCCCTCCTCGTGCCACCCGGTAATATTGGGTTGTGTGGAACATGCTAGAGTCGATTTGTAGTATATCTGACCCATGGTATATGTTGGACACTGGTGAAGCATTATGATCATAATGTTAAAATCCTCGTGATTTTTTGCCATTTGCGAAGCAGCGCAAATACTCAAGGCGGCGCAAAAACTCTAAATCATAACACAAAGCTTGTCATTGTGTCCCTCTCACTTAGCCCCTGCTACAGTGTGCTATGAGGTAAATCTTATTTTGAATTCCAACTGCCAAGGGATCTTTTACATTCAAGCCAATGTATACACAGGACCTCGGTTTTTTTCATCCCATCCTAACGACTATATACATTGTCCCTTGTCAGGCCCTCTGCTCTACACCACTGACAAAGTGGAGTCACGCCAGAAAATCCTGTCATGGTTCTTTTACATGCATGCCAACATGACCTGATACCTGTAGTTTTTACCCCATCCAGACAACTAGATGCATTTGTCAGGACCTCTGCCCAGCACCTCCTACAAGGACAAACTTTGCTGGAAAATCCCTTGGAAATTTCTCGACCAACCTTAGCTATTGACACATTGCCTTACTCACTGAGCTCCTGTGGCTCCCCTTCAAACAGAGACCAACAATATTTTTTCTTTAGATGGATTTCAGCAACCATTACAGAAATAACGGTTAGATTTTTCTCTTGATGATTTTAATTGTTCAGCGATCATTACAGGAATAACGGTTAGTTTTAGCAGGTTCAGCGACCATTACAGAAATTATGGTTAGATGCAAAATATAAATATTATGATGACCACAGCGTGACCTTTCTGGTCAGTTGATAATAAATCATCTTTAACTACCATTGTTATCAGAGTATATATGTGGTATACATAGATATAGATAAGCATATATATAGGTATAAGAGCCCTCGGGTGTGTGTAATGTACCAGCTACTGTCTCATAATAGAAATTTGATAGTTTTATTATTGTTTTATTAGGTATGAAACAAGAGGTGTTTAACAAGGTTGGGGAGTGTGTAGTATTTTATTCTCAGGGATTACAATCTTTTTCTCATATCTCAGTTTTCACGGGTTAATCAAGGTTAAAATGGAGACAAATTGATTGTTTAACTTTTGATTAAAATTATCAAAGGTTGATTACCTCACAACTTGGAAATGAAATGAAATGGGTTTTGGAAAAAGGGTTTAACGTCTGAATGATCTGGGGTGGGGGGAATGTCCTAGTGGTCTAGAGTAACGCACTTCGACCTCTAGCTGGCCGGTCACCTCTGGCTTGTGGCTGTGGTTTCGATCCTGGGTGCGTATGTGGCATGGAGATAAGGGCGCCTTCTCAACCTTGTGGGTTTCCTCCGGGCACTCCGGTTTCCTCCCACTGCTAAAGACCCCTACACGCAAGCGAATTATTGAAATAGAATTAAAACCATATGTTAGTCCCAAAATGACCTAGTTTGTGTTGAGTGGACGTTAAACCCCATTTCTCTCTCTCTCTCCCTCCCAAATGTTCTGCTCCGACTGGGCTAATGAAGACGGGCGTACATCATTGTTTGAGATCAATATCCTAAGCTATGTTTGTAATATAACATTGCTATTACTTCATACATCTAAAAAAAACATTGTTTACATATACAATGTAGCAAAGAATCAGTACAATCATTTTTATTTAATGGCCTTGTGTCCAGTGGAGGTTAAACCCCATCTCTGTCTATCTCTCTTTCTCTCTCTATCTCTCTCTCAATGGCCATATATTTCTACATTTGTATATTAAATGTATTTTCCTTGACATTTACTTATCTGATGTCAAATTGCAATCTGGTCATTATGTCTTGTCTGTTGACATTCCAGTAAAGTAATAATAATTGGGTTTTTTTTTTCTAAAGCTATGGTTAAGGAGCTTTTTCTGTCACCAAGTTCAGGTCATAACCTCTCAATTATTTTGCTTCTGTGGTTCTAGGTCTATCATTTGTTTTAATGACAGGCAAAATGAAATGACATTTGTTTTTATGAGCTGACAAATTGTAATCTGTTCATGTTGACATTTTATTTATTCAGGTTAAAATAAAGTCAATCAGATATTTTAATTCTTTAATAATACTGACATGAAGCATTAAATTTGAAAAAATCAAAATTACTGAAACACAACTTATTGATAGAATAAGAGGTCAATTTGGGTCTAACATAGGGGTCAATTTTATTTCAATAGGGCTATTTAATTAGCAGTGGGAGGAAACCAGAGGACCCAGAGAAAACCCGTGAGGTTAGACAGGCGACCCTACTCCTTGTCACGCACAAGCAGGCAATCGGAAACAACCTACTTGACTCTATGACAGAACCCATGATGCAACTCGCACACTTTAACCATTCGCTATAAGAGTAGGCTGTAGCACAGATGTCCAGGGAAATTTCCCCCATTGCACACTGTATGGCATATGCCTGTCTTCATTATCTCAGCCAGACCCGTACATTAAACCCTATTTTAATTCATTTTATTTCTAATGGGGTGTTTCCTCTACGATAAAATGTTATCATATACATCACTATCAGAGACCAGCTAGTTGATGAGTGATATAAGTAAGTTGGGTTCATTAAAGGGTTGAATACGACATGATAAATACCTGAAGTAGATTGTTGATAAATACCTATTGTAGATAATTTATTGTATTTATTTTATGACTTATAGTGTAAGTACTTGACTAGATACATATTATAGTATACCCCCCGGTTAAAGTAGGCATGACGATTAACAGGTGCCTGTTTCACAAAATTTCAACAAAGATAAATCTGAATTTTAGGAATTTGATTGGATAATAATAGATTGATTTTATAATAGTGCTTAGCCAATCAAAACTGAAGTTTTTACTAAAATTTGGATTCGAGAAACAGTTCCCTGACTATACAAATAAATTGTAGCAATAAATAATACTGTATTGAGTTTTTTAAATTTAGGATCTATTTATTGTCTTTCATTTATCAGGTATTTTCTGCTACTGTAGGATACAAACAAATTATAGCTATATAAACAAATAGCAACAGTAGGGTACAAACAAATTATCGATTGCCTTTCATTTGTTTTGTAGGGGTCGTATGGCATGTTGCATCATATGCAGGGGCGGATCCAGGAATTTTTGCAGGAGGGGGTTTGCCAGGTTTCTGTTACGGGAATCTGCCATCATCGTCTCTAAATTACATAGGCATACATACAAATTGAGCTTTTTAAACAGAGAAATCATTTTTATACTGATGTAGGATCACTTTGTGATGTAATTTCATTGATGCAAGACATTATTTTTTTTTATGTAGCTAAGCAGGCGGGGGTTTGGACCCCCCAACCTCCCCCTCTGGATCCGCGCTGAGTCAACTGATGTGTTTTCCATTCCCGACTTGTATGTGACAAGGAGAAGGGTCACCTGTCCAAACTTATGAGTTCTCTCAGGGTAATCCCGTTTCTTCCCACTCCTACGTGCAAGCGAATTATTGAAATAAAATTGAATCATATGTTAGTCCTGAAATGACCTAGTTTGTGTCGAGTGTACATTAAACCCCATTTCTCTCTCTCTCTCTTATTTGGTTTCTGCTACAGTAGAATATATTGTGTTTTAAAGATGCATTATGTAAGATTTATATTAAGAGCTGGCTGTTTTTGCAACTTGTATAATAACTCAAAAATTGATAAATAGAGAGTGAAAAATGAATATATTGAAAATTTCATTCAAATTGCTTTATTCTAAGTTAAGTTATCACTGTTTGTAGTTTTGACAAGATGTGGCATAGATTGTTTCTTATGGTACTTGTTATTTGAGACTTAGCCTCGATTTGTATTTTTAAATTAAATCATTAAATGGAAACCGTGTTTCAATCCATTTATATCTCTGCCATCTGATGGTCTAGAGAAGTGGTTCTCAACCCTTTTTTTTTGCCAACAGCACTCATTGGGGCACATGAAAAAATAGCGGCACACCTGGCTAAATATATAGGAAAAATATTTGAATTTTTCAAAATAAAAACACAAGTCATAGACAGCATACATAGACACAGCGACTGGCTCAAACTAGATAAAGAAAAACACAACTATGAACTTACCAGTAGACACCTGTGAATACTCAATTAGGATCATGTTTTTTTCCGCGTTTTTGCGGCACACTTGGGAAGTTTTTGCCGAGGCACACTGATCTAAATGATAGTTTATATAACATTTGATGAAACCAAAATAAAGACCTATAGCTATTTAGCCAGAATAAGCTCTTTCATAAAGTACCTTTAATATGTGAAATGTCTTATACTTGTACTTGCATGTTGTAAGGTATCAGAAGGAGAAAGGTGGGGTGCAGAGTGAGGTGCAGGGAGTGGGAGAGAAAGGGAAGGAAATATTAAAGGGTGGAGGGAGAGATAGAGGGTGGATAGAAAGGGTGCATGAAGATAGTGAGAGAGAGAGTGCAGGGAGAGAAAGGTGGGATAAAGGGGAGGAGAGGGTGCATGGGAATAGTGAGATGGGGTACAGGGAGATAGTGAGAGAGGGTGCATGGAGATAGTGAGAGAAAGGGTGCATGGAGATAGTGAGAGAGAGGGTGCATGGAGATAGTGAGAGAACGGGTGCATGGAGATAGTGAGAGAGGGTACAGGGAGATAGTGAGAGAGGGTACATGGAAATAGTGAGATAGAGGGTGCATGGAAATAGTGAGAGAGAGGGTGCATGGAGATAGTGAGAGAACGGGTGCATGGAGATAGTGAGATAGAGGGTGCATGGAGATAGTGAGAGAACGGGTGCATGGAGATAGTGAGAGAGGGTACATGGAAATAGTGAGATGCATGGAGATAGTAAGTGAGGGTGCATGGAGATAGTGAGTGAGGGTGCAGGGAGAGAGAGGTGAGATAAAGGGGAGGAGAGGGTGCATGGGAATAGTGATATAAAGGGTGCATGGAGATAGTGAGAGAGAGGGTGCATGGAGATAGTGAGAGAGAGTGTGCATGGAGATAGTGAGTGAGAGGGTGCATGGAGATAATGAGAGAACGGGTGCATGGAGATAGTGAGAGAGGGTGCATTGATATAGTGAGAGAGGGTGCATTGAGATAGTGAGTGAGGGAGCAGGGAGAGAGAGGTGGGATAAAGAGGAGGAGTGGGACAAAGAGAAAGTGAGGGTGCAGAGAAAGTTGGGATAAAGAAATCAGAGGGAGAAAGAGAGAGAGAGGTGTCAATACAGGAGATTTGGGAAAGGGGAGAAGGGTTGAAATATAGGGAAAGAAAGGATGGAAGGAGATGGTGCAGAGAGTGGGAGAGAGAGTTAACAATCGACATTTCTCCCTCTTTTTCTCCGTGGTTATATATAAAAGTTTGTAGAAATCCTTGTGTCTATAATCTGGAGGTTTTATCAGCTTGATGCAGTGTCAGTCAAGAGATTAAACGTTTACATGTGGATTTATAGTTTGACTGGATGTTGACACAAAGGAAAGAAATCGAAAAATAAACTGAAAGGGTTTTCAAGTCTAAAAACATTCCTGTGCTTGTTGAAATAAAGCGGGTGATGCGAGGAATGACCTTATTTGTCCATGAAGACACGATGATCAATAGCCGTCTGACACGTTCCTGACGTTTGACTGTCGATAATTTATGTTGTATGATGGTTGACGGAAAGGAAGTGATGTGCACGTAATGCGTACTTTTTGGGGATGATTCTGTATTTTGGGATAAACATGAAACCATTAACAAAATACAAAAAAAAAAAATATGGACAGCCTTCCCACTATTTTTCAATGTCTAAGTTGAAAAGCACTGGGTTTTACAAGGTTTGAAGCTTTAAAAATGAAGAAAAGACAATTCGGTTGTCGATATCTTGCACTCTTGTATGCCAAAAACAAAAATTCAAATTTGTTTCCATGGAAACACAAAAATAATTGTGTAGAACACAAGCCTAAAACAAATAAATACAACATGATAATATTTATTGAATTCAAGAAATCTCTAATGCGTAAAATATGTTGGTATCATTCTACTTCATACTATGAGAATAGATCTCTGCCCAAAATGGCTGCCATGTTACAAAATTTATTATACTGTGTTTAATGCGTTTCTACTCCGTTTCATATCTGGCATACACTCAAAGACTAAATAAACTTGATGTCATCGTTAGCCCAGGAAATATTTACTGCATTGGAACCCGATCCGCTGCTCAACGGCCATTAATGATTAAATAAAAAAATGGATATTAGTTTATATTCAGCCGTGAAAAATTTGATATTGTCATCAATTGTAGTACATTTTAGCATGGAATAAGCCATGAAAAAAAAACCCTGGAAATAAGGCACCTGTCACTAACATTGTCAGGCACAAAACCTCTGGTGCCTATCCATTTGTCCGGCACAGAATTGTTTTTTTTGGACATTATTAATACATGTCCAGTGCCAAGTTGAAAATGTCAGGTATTATTTCCAGGCCTGGTGAAAAATGAGATATAGCCCTGAGATATGCACTGAACAATCCTTGGCTTTAACTTTTATGGCTTTAGAAAATATAATTTTGCATAATGGATTGTGTTTGAACACTGCTTGATCGATGAGTCAGACAAAAAGTGGATAGACTTTACAATACATGTTTTATTGACATGAACAATAGTAGTTTTATTTGGTATAGGATCATAAAATGACAAATAAAAAGACAGCAGGTTTCAGGGTACAAAATATTTTACATGTTGGTATAAAGCCTGATGGGAGGGTTTACAGTTCAACAATTATAAAATCTTGTGGTAAAATGTTTTCTGGTTGTTGTGGATGTGGGATGGTATTTCATGTGATTGTTAGGTGGAGTGGGGTTGGGGTGGGATGGGGTTTGGGTGGAGTGGGATGGGGTTGGGGTTGGTTGGGGTGGAGTGGGGTGGGGTTGGGTTGGTTGGGGTTGGGTGGGTTGGTTGGGGTGGAGTGGAGTTGGGTGGGTTGGGGTGGAGTGGGATGGGGTTGGGGTTGGTTGGGGTGGAGTGGGGTTGGGTGGGGTTGGGGTGGAGTGGGATGGGGTTGGGGTTGGTTAGGGTGGAGTGTGGTTGAAGTGGAGTGGGGTTGGGGTTGAGTGGAGTGGGATTGGGGTTGAGGTGGGTGTGGGGTTGAGTGGGTTAAAAAAAGATAGAGCCATACACCCTTTTCCTTACATTTAATGGTGTTTTTTACAATTTGGTATTTAAAGAACTTTTTCCTTAGCAGAGAAAAGTAAAATCTTAAACCCTCATTTCATTTCCTTTTATTTTATTGCAAATAATTTACAAAGGTCACAATTTTTTATGGGAAACAATGACTGGTTTTTATTCGAAAGCACGGCTTCAACAAGTATTGTGCTTGATAAGAGGATACTTGTCGAAACGTCGTGCGTTTAGAATAAAACCAGGCAGTGGCGGATTAAGCTCCACCAAGGCCTGAGGCGGCAGTTTCTGGAGGGCCTATTTAAAAAGGCGTGGGCCTAATTAATTTCGGGTCAGGGCCTATGTTGATATCGTTGGGCCTTAACACCCCCCCCCCCTAACATTCGTTTGTCTATGCATTTTTAATCGTATCAGACAAGTCTAAAAAAAAAATTTTTTTACAAAATCTTTGGGCCTGAGGCTGCAGCCGCATCAGCCTCACTGATAATCTACTACTGAAACCAGGGATTGTCTCCCATAAAAATTGTGTCTGTTAATGTATTTCCCAATCGCTAAATGCCATTTAAAGATTAATTAACATAGGGATTAGGACAATAATGTCTATAAATTGTTCTAATTCCTTTGTAAATTTTTGACATAAAATATGTTTAAACCATTTCATTTTATTTTTATGATTTTACTCTTTCTCAAATATGAACAAAACCCAGAAATTTCTCACCATTGTCACTACATCATCATCATCATCATCATCATCATCATCATCATCATCATCATCATCATCATCATCATCATCATCTTACACAACAATCCAACCTCGTGGGTTTTCTCCGGGTCCTCCGGTTTCCTCCCATTACTAAAAACCCCTACGTTCAAGCAAATTATTGAAATAAAATTGAACCATATGTTTGTCCCGAAATGACCTAGTTTGTGTCAAGTGGATGTTAAACCCCCATCTTTCTCTCTCTCTCTCTCTCTCTCTCTCTAACATAACAATGGATGGAGACATGAAATGTCTATACCTTGGCGAACAAGTATATCAAGGTTCTCCGAGGGAGGAAATGTTAAATCTGTTAATTACGGCCGTTTTAAGTGTCCTTTACACTGTTTAAATATAGCAGACGGGCGAAAATAACGAACTTCATTGCTTAACAAATAATCTGGATATTGACTTAACGGCTAAACCAGAGATACGCTTGACAACAATTGTGTTAAATTGTACAATCCAGAAAAAAACATTCTTGTTAACAATCGGTTAACCACTTTTTACGTATTTGCGACAGCTTTTCAATGTATCACTTTGAGATTTTTTTGTCCTTGAATTTTAGAGTCAAAAAGTACAATTTAAAATGACTTTTGTTTGGGGTTTTTTTGGTCTTCAATTTTTTTAGTCGAAAAGTACAATTTAAAATGACTATAAAAAGTTGCGTAAATATGGGAGAGATGATCCTTTCTCATCACATGATGTGATAAGAAAGAGAAGTAACTGTGCTGGGTTTTTTTTTTTGAAGTTGATTTGTTCTGAATGGTTTACTGTGAAAAACGATAAAAAATTAGATAAACAAAAAAGTTGTGAACTGTCAGGTTAAATTGTTGGGTAGACAAAAAAACGAGAAAAGGCAAAAATATTTGACTACCAAGTGTTAAGTATAGGGAAACACAAGATCTACACAGGGCAAATAAAATTAAACAGGGGTTAATATCCTTAAACCTCTGTACTAACTCTGGCTAGATCAATGAAAACATGCGTATGGGCCATGAAATTATTTTAAAGTGAAAAAGTCGGGTGGTGAATTAAAATCAATTTTGTTGTGAAATTGGCAAAACAAACATCAAAATAATGTCATGATTTAAAGTGTAGTTTATTAGACTAGGCACATTTGGTGTTCGTTTGTACATACTACTTTTGACTCCCCGGTGGTACATGACCAACCTTGTGTGTTTTCTCGGAGTCCTCCGGTTTTCTCCTACTCCCAAAGTAACCTAGTTTGTGTTGAGTTGGCATTAAAACCCATGAACAGGCAACCCTATACACCTTGTCAAGTACAAGCTGGGATTCGAAGCCACGCCAGTTGACTCAATGACAGACTTTACGATTTCATGCGCAATTAAAAGTTTGAGTGTTCTTGTAAAGGTCTAGATTAAAGTTTTTTATATATTATATTTTGGTGTGTAAAACTAAAATGTTTCAATGATGTAGCAAATAATGGTTGGTAATGAAAGAAGAGGAGGACTGCCATATTGACCCAAACAAACGTGTTCAAATCTTGTAAAACTGGTAAACAAGAGACCGAGTATATTGAAGAGTCTCAGGATAAATTTGTTCGTAGAATTGATTCGTAAAGATTAAATAGACATAATAGATCGGAAAATCTTGGTGTTTTATTATAGTTTAATTGTTGACAATGAGTCGAGATGAGTAGGGTTTTTATATTTTACCATTTAAAGCGGATCTCCAGCTCATTGTCTGAAGAGAAATGAAATCGGGTTTAACGACCTACTGTTCTGGTACAAACTGAGGAGTTGAATGGCTGAATGGTTAGCACGTGTGCGCTGTATCATAAGGTCTGTCATTGAGTCAACTGGCAAGGTTTTGATTTCCTGGTTGTATGTGACAAGGAGTAGGATCGTCTGTCCAACCTTGTGGGTTTTCTCTGGGTCCTCCGGTTTCTCCCATTGCTAAAAACACCCATATGCAAGCAAGTTATTGAAATAAGATTGAACATGTGTTAGTCCCGAAATGACCTAGTTTGTGTCAAGTGGACGTTAAACCTCAATTTCTCTCTGCTCCGAGCTGGGCTAATGAAAATGGACAAGCACCATACTGTGTGCAATGAAGGAAATTTTGCCCGGAGAGTGGCACTTCGTCCTACTCTTATATTAAATTCCAACTGTCAAGGGATCATTTATGTGCATGCCAATGTGTACAGGGGACTTCAGTTTTTTACCCCATCTGATAAACTAGACAGCTTTCCTTGTCAGGCCCACCATCCTGCACTACTGACAAGGGAAAACCACACCAGAATATCACAATAAACTTTCTCAGCCAACACCCGGATCAAACCTGCGGCCTCCAGACTAGCAAGCCAGCTTCAGACTCACTTAGCCACCGTGGCTTCCCCCAGGCTGATAAAGGACACTCAGATGTTAAACCCAATTTCATTTCTGTAAAGACTGTGTGACCATATTTTTAAAAATTTGAGCCATTTTTTTTTCTTTGCTGTTCTCATAGTCGTAACTTTTCCAACTTTCTCAGTGATTTCTCCGCCTATCTCATTGTCAATATTGACCGAAGAAACTTAACCTCTTCCCTCGTGAGATGAATTATTGAATTGTTTGCCAGTGATGCAATGATTGAAATCCGCGTTCGACTATTTCAAACTTTTTCTTTCGAGGGGTTTGTACACAGGGCTGTTATTCTAGATTTTATATTGATGAAATGTCAAAATCAAATGGGGTTTAATGACCTAGTCCTCTGCTTTGTATGGGCTAATCAATTTGAGTGTATGTATAAAGTGTGCTATAAGAGAAATTTCGCTTGGATAGAGGCCCAACAGCTTACTTATATTTCAAATTCCAACTGTAATGGGTTCTTTTACATGCCCACCAATGTGTTCACTTTAGTTTTTGTCCCATCAGGACAACTAGATACTGTCTTTGCACCACTGACAAGGGGAGAGACAATGTTGGGAAAACCTGAAGAACTTTTTCGACTAAAACGGGGAGGAAACCTGAGACATTGCATTTTATGCAAAGTAAATATAAGGGCCATATTTCCCATATATTGGATTCTGGATAGCGAGAATATTCATCCAGATGTTCCACTGTGGTTTCCCCTTTCAGGGATGCAGGACAGGGAGCCTGACAAGGACAAATGTCTAGTCGTTCGGATGGGATAAAAAACTGAGGTCCTTTGTACACATTAGTGTGCACGTAAAAGATCGTTTGGTAGTCCGAATTGAATATCACTGTAGGCTTGTCTTCATTATCCCAGTTTAGGAGAAGAACAGTAGGACGTTAAACCCCATTTCATTATCAGATGCAGGATAAGTTTGTCAGGGCTGAAGGATCCCCAGAACTCAAAAATGAAGGAAAATGAATACCTTGTTTTTAAGATGCACCTTTCTTTGAGTAACCCACGTCATGGAAACGAGCAAACTCCATGCCATGGACATGCTTGAGGTTCAGATGACATTACCCTCTAGCCCTTGTTATTTTGTTTCAGATATACAGCTTGACACATATTCCCCCTTACCCCCATCCCCCTAGACCCCCATGCCCCCAGACTCTCATACTGAAAAAAGGAGACACATTGATCTTTACAGGGACCACCTTTGTGCTGATGGATTGAATGACCAAGCCGTCTGTCATCACAGGGATGAAGAAGCTGACAACATTACGATGAAAACTATTTCAGAGCGATATCAACGTTTCAATTTACGCTCTTTACCTGGGACACAACAAGGCCTGCCGCAAACTATGTTCAAACAAGACTCTATCGTCACCTCTTTTAATAGATTAACAAATTACAACGTATAATAACCTTTGATGTTATTGACCTTCTCCATCGTCGTATTGACCAGATCAACATAATTAACGACTGGATTAATTACCAAAAACCTGACACATGAATGGTTCATACTAATCTAACGTTTGCCATCTTTGTTTGCGGAGCAGTTTCTGTGTCTTCCAATGTTGACGATTGTTACATGTTTATTTGTAACTGTGATTGGTCAAACAACCTTTGATGTTAGAAGATAATACATGAAAAGTGATTGGTTAAACAAAGATAGGTTGCCCGTGTGTAAGATAGCTTAATTAAAGAAGCCTGGATTTTAACTCCAAAATGCTGTTAGTCCGTAAAAATTTTTTTTTTTTTTAACTTAAAGTAACTTAGTCTCTAACTCTAACTCAACATTAAAAACATGAATTATTTATCTATTTAAATCAACATTGATGTTGTGATCTTACTGAGAGAAGATAGGCTTCTGATATCCAATATTTAAGACGAGTAAAACGAAATTTCGAACTATAAAAAACGAAAGGAAATAGGATCTGTACTGAGATTGAGTCGATGCAGAACAAAATTTCATTTGTTCCTAGCCGTCAGCTGACCATGGAACGTACTAAATTAACATTATCATATCGATGACAGCTTTTGTTGTCACCATTTTAAGAAAGGTATGAAAGAGAGTCGCCGGTGAGACTGGTCGTGTTTGTCGAGGATTATATCGGAATGCACAGAAACGCGGCAGATTCTTTCTGATACAAATAAACTACATCCTTTTTTTCGTCAGAATTTTTATTGTAAACAAACTTTGTTTTCTTTTTGTATGGTGTGATAAAACTAAAGAAAAGTAATATTTATAACAAAAGAATTGTTTTTGTCTTTTAGAACTAATATTGAAATGAAATGAAATGGGGTTTGAAGTCCTACTGTTCTGTTCCGAAACTAGAGTAATATTAATCATCAAACGATGTTTCTACCACAGGAAAAAACAACAAAATCAATTTTGTCGAGTGGAGAAGATGAGAGTCACTGATCGTATTCAATTTTCTTTGTCTTAAACAATGTTAAAAGGGGGGTTGGGATGGCCTAGTGGTCTAGAGTGCCGCGCTTCAACCTCTAGCTGGCCACCTCTGGCTTGCGGCTGTGGTTTTGAGCCCGGGTGTGAGCGTATATGGCATGGAGATAGGGGTGCCTTCTCAACCTCGTGGGTTTCCTCCGGGCACTCCGGTTTCCTTCCATTGCTAAAGACCCCTACGTGCAAGAGAAATATTGAAATAAAATTAAAACCATATGTTAGTCCTGAAATGACCTAGTTTGTGTTGAGTGGATGTTAAACCCCATTTTATTTTTCTCTCTCTCTCTCACCATGCTAAAATGTACTCAGGCTGTTATGTACGGGTGGGGTAAGTGTGAATGGCCGAATGGTAAGCATGTGTGTGCTGTATCATAAGGTCTGTCATTGAGTCAACTGGCGTGCTTTTGATTCCCTGATTATAGGTGACAAGGAGTTGGGTCGGCTGTCCAACCTCGTGGGTTTTCTAGATGTCCTCCAGTTTCCTACCACTGTTGAAGACCTGTACGCGCAATCGAATTATTGACATGAAATTGAATCATGTGTTAGTCCCGAAATGACCTAGCTAGTGTCAAGTGAATGTTAAACCCTATTTCTCCCTCGCGCTCTTGTTGGAGGATCTGTAGTAGCTCAGTGGGTAAGGCCCTGGCTCTGTAGAGTGGATGTTAAACCTCATTTCTCTCTTTCTTAACATTTCATTAATAAAACTAAAATCTCAATCAGATGAAAAAGACACAGACATAAAACGATTCTATCCAACACTTAGAGGTACCACTGGTTTGTTTATTAAAAAGTTATATTTTGATTTTTTTTTCAGGTGACGTTTCGTCTACTGGAAGCTGAGAAACGCAAATTAGAAATCTTCCACCGAGAGCTTGGTGTGCATCTGAATTCACATGGATTGCAAAAGGTAACTATGTTGTTAAAGAAAAAAGGCAGATTTATCTATTTCTATATAATTGATATTGAGTCTGACTAGGGTTGGGAGAGATTTGGTGATGCCCGACAGCCCACGCCTTTTGTATGTCACCAAGACTCAGAAATAGATCCTCTTGCATGATTGGTTGACCCACATGACTCTGGTAAATGATTGATGGCCCCACAAGACTCAAGTATAGATCCTAGTACCAGATTGGTGGCCCACCAAGACTCTGGTATAGGTTCTAGGACTTGATTGGTTGCCCCCTCCCTCTTAAATGGATGACCATACACAACAAAAACCAAAATGTATATTTGTCCAAATATCATTAAAATACATCAAATTTATTTCTTGCCATGAGCTACATGGTCAATTTGGTGTCATTTTGATGTTTTTAAATATTATATAAACTAATTAAATGATTTATTCAGTTCCAATTATTCTTTTATTTATGTTTTTATTTATTTTTTTCCAGAGAAAGGAGATCGAGCAACTCAGAAGTAATATCAGGTATGTTATTCTTTAATTTAAAGTAATCCACAATCGATACTCGTCAAAGGCGTTTTATAGCTGAGGCGCTGGAGGCGCTGGAGGCGCTAGCCTCCTTGCGAAAAAAATCAAAGAATTAGAACAAATAAAACAGAAGATAAATCCTAAAACCGATGAGAAAAATGAAATGTACCCAAATCCTAAAGGCAGACTAAAAGGCCCCATGTCTGACAAAAGGGCCCCTCTGGCCAAAGAAAAGGGCCCCCAAGTCCGAGTCAATCATTTTCTATACACTCTTACTCTCGAATCAACTACTGAATGAGAATGCAGTCATTGCACTGATATGAAAATCATCAATCAAGACACCCCCCCCCCCCCGACCCCCACGAAAGAGGGCCCTCAAAATAGTATAGCCTCTACCATGATAAACCTTAAAACGCCCCTGATACTCGTTTAACTTGAGTTAACCGGAGAGAGATGGGTTGAAACTAGGTCATTTGGGAACTACCATATGGTTCAATTTTATTTCAATCATTCACTTGCATGTAGGGGTCTTTAGCAATAAGAGGAATTTAGAAGAGCCAGAGAAAACCCATGAAATTGGAGATGCCACTTGACTCAATGACAGACCTTATGATTTTAAATGTAGGTATTAAATCATTCAGCGACCCCCCCCCCCCCGGATTAATTTAGCAATGTATAAAAGTATACGGCCTTGAATGGATTTAGCAATGTTTAAAAGTATTTAATATAAAATATATAGCTTTAAAAATGAAAAAATGGATTCATAATTCCATCTTAAAACTTTGGTGGAGCTTAATGAAATAATGAATGAAAAGCCAAACACATGATCGCGTTGAAATGTATAAGATTATTATTATATCATGGAGCGGAATTAACACGCGTTTCACAAACATTTACGTTAATTTAACAAATGATACAAGCAGATTTTATAGCGGATGTATGGTCAGGTTGTATTATGATGTTACAGACATGTCAAGTTCTTGTGTTTACATAAAGGAAATGTCAAAGGTTAAAGGTCATTTTAACAGAATGATGTAAAGGAAATCAGCTGATTAGATGTAAATAGTCTTGTTTGATTTTATTCTGTTACTGTCAGGTATTTAAATTAGACGGTAATATATATTAGTAGGACATTAATTTAAATTTGCGTAACATTTAAAGCGTATTGGCTAAGATTAGATAAAGAGCTGACAGTTCTCGCTATATAAATTAAAACGTTAGACTTTAATTTATATAAAACTACTTGGATATGTCATTTATTAGGGCGGGCATTACAATATTTAGATCGTTAATCAAAGTTATATATCTTTATTGGTCGTCCACAATCTTTTGTGTGAGAGGGGATGACCTAATGATTAACATGTGCGTACTGTATCATAAAGCCTGTCATTGAATCAACTGCTGTAGTTTCGAATCCCCAGTTGTACGTGACAAGGAGTAGGGTCGCCTGTCCAACTTCATTGTTTTTCTCCGGATCCTCCAGTTTCCTCCCACTGTTAAAGACCCTTACGCGCAAGTGAATTATTGAAATAAAATTAAACCAGGCATATGTTTGTCTGGAAATGACCTAGTCTCTCTCCTCTCTCTCTCTCTCTCTCTCTTTCTCTCTCTTTCTCTCTCTCTTTCTCTCTATCCCATATCCCTTGTTCACCTATAATACATGATTGATACACTATAAACCTCAGAATGCCTCGTTCGGCATTTCTGTCCAAACGAGGTTAGATAAATGCCTCGTTGTCTGCAGTTCCAAAACGAGGTTTTTTAAAATTGCCCTGTTTTTGGAACGAGGTATTTTGTTCATAACGGGGCTGGGTAAAATGCCTCGTTTATTAGACATGGTTTTTTCAAGATAGTTATTAGCAGTATTCGCTATCAGCGAATTTGTAAAAATTAAAATTTATGTTATTTAATACGAAAATAAAACCAGTCCAAACTATGATATTATAATCAGAGAAATAGACAAGACAAGAATACACGTCATACCATAAATTATTTTATCATTATCAATACCCACCTGTCTTCATAATAAAACGTTTTAATTAAATTTTAATGTGTGGGGTGTGCTTTATTTCCCATTTAATTGACAATTGGTATAAAGTCGACAAATTTATTGCTGTGCATTTATATAACTTTGCTCCAATAATATTTCGTGCAATGTTATGGGGTTTCAACAGAAACCGTCAATGCTTTGATCAAGTTAATTTTTTTTTTACAATAAATATAAAAAAATAAACTGGCGTATTGGAAATATGAGATGAAATTTAAAGCTTTTTTTGATTAATAATGGATTATTTGTTGCATTTAGATCAGATAAACACTAATTTGTTGTCTGCGATATCATTTAGGTGGAGGTGTAAAGCTACCTTGATTGATTTACAACCCCAATTTCATTTTCACAACACCTCAGTTGTTACTTAACACCTATACCTGATTGGGCAATAAATCAATCAAGGTATGTAGCTGTGTGTCTGCAATAGTTTTACACCTCCACCTATGGCGTGTATTCTTGTCTTGTCCATTTCTCTGATCATAATATCATAGTTTGGACTGGTTTATTTTCATATTAAATAACATAAATTTTAATTCGTACAATTCGCTGATGAAAAAAAAAACACGTCTAGTAAACGAGGCATTTTTACCAAGCCTCGTTCTGAACAAAATACCTCGTTCCAAAGACAGGGCAATTTAAAAAAACCTTGTTTTGTAACTGCAGACAACGAGGCATTTTTTTTACCTCGCTTGGACAGAAATGCCGAACAAGGCATTCTGAGGTTAATAGTGATAGTTTTTCCTGAACTCAAATATCTAATGTAGATATTGATCGTGTCATATCAACATAATATATTTTTTACCTTGAAATTTAAACAGAATTATCAATAATCATAGAAGTTTTATTATCTTTAAACGTGACTAGTCTGCAATCAATAGAATTTAATTTGGCTGGTTATCAAAGTCTTTTTTTTAATTATTAGCTGACTTTTTACACGACATATTTCTAGATCAGATTTAGAGAGAGAGAGAAATGTGGTTTAACGTTCATTTACCTAGTTGGTGTAGAAGAGTAGAACCTTAAACCCCTGTGTGTGAAATAGCTTTATTTAAAGGAGCTAAATCGCTAATATTTGGGACCTAGAAATTGACACAGATGGGTTGGAAAAAATATAATAATGTAATATGAATGTATATAATAAACTGATTTACATTCAATCGTTTCCATTTTGACTCCTATTTCAAATCAGTTATGCTCAGCGAAATACACGAAAAATCTCAATTGAATGGCATTTTCTAGCGTCTGGTTATTCCTGTTTACCCCAATAATATTTATTGCCCATGTCACCACTTGACATAGCTTATGGAATAATCTAGCCTCATTCTTTGAGTCCCTTGTTACAAATGGTGCTGAAACACATAATGGTATACGATTCGTGTACCAATGGTAAAATGTTTATTTTGTCTTAAATATTGGATATCAGAAGCCCATCTTTTCTCGGTAAGATCACAGCATCAATGTTGATTTAAATTGACAAATAATTCGTGTTTTCAATGTCAAAGACTTTGGATGATATTGAGTTAGAGATTTAGCTACTTTAATGTCTGCATCTACCGAAGTGATCTCGCTGACAAGCGTTAAACCCGATTTGCTTTCATCTGTTATGCCTCAAGAGCTTACAATAAAAACAAGCTGGAAGATTTTCTTCATGTGATGTAGAGAAATTCCTATTGATGGTGTTAAATCATTACATCACCAGTCGTCCTATTGTTGTCCGTCTGTCACAACATTGTGTCATCAGTCACGGCATGAAATGTCACAGTTGAGATTCTGTAGAGTAGAATCTAAAAATAGTTCTAATGTTTTGGGGACGTTTTTTTTCTCTTGCATAAATTAATTTTGACATCTGTGTGTTATTATCACATGACAAAAGTGTTACAAGGAAGTCTTATTTTTTAGGCCGTGAGACTTGGTTTTGATTTTCTTCAGTTTGTTTTGCATAAATTAGTTTGACATGTCCCACTTTATCAGTCAGGGGTGAATCCAGAAGGGGCGGGGTCGCCGGGGGTCTAAACTCACCCTGCTCAGCTACATAAAAAAAATTGTAAAACAACACTTTATGAGAAAGAGAGAGAGAGAGAAAGAGAGAGAGATGGCATTTAATGTCCACTCGATTCAAACTAGGTCATTTCAGGACTAACATATGGTTTAATTTTATTCAATAATTCGCTTGCGTGTAGGAGTCTTTAGCAGTGGGAGGAAACCGGAGTGCCCGGAGGAAACCCAAGAGGTTGGACCCTACTCCTTGCCACGTCTTTATGAGAAAAGTGTAACGGTCGTGTGCTTTATCCTTTATCATCAGATGGTAGGATGGGATGAACAATCAAACAGCAAGATAATGATATAGACTGTGTGATATCACAATTAATGCTTTGCATTTCAGGCACTTCATTTTTGTTTTTACTTTACTCATCTGCCTGTGGTTTTATTTGACAATGACTATGATTTTTGGGGGCATTAATTATTTTGACATTTCTGGCGTCCACAACAAAATGTCAACAGGATTATTATGTAGCAAACAGCATAGAATGATAAAGTTTCAATGCAGTTATCTTTTTTTTTTGTGTCAGAAAGTCCATTAAACTAACAGTTCTCTCTCAAATTGGAATGATTGTTCAACTTCATGAGTTTTAAGCAGGCCCTCCACACACAAGAGAATTGTTGAATTAAAATTGAACAATGTTAGTTCCAAAAAGACCTAGTTTGTGTCAGGTAGTCTTTAAACACCATCTCTTGTAAAAGATAACATAAAATAAGTTATCAGATAAAAATATAAGTTATAAATAATTTGGTCATAGTTCATTCATACATTATATATTAATACTGACTGGTAGGTAGAGGATGACAATATAAGATATACATCATTATTTCATTCATACATTATATTGTAATAATACTGGCGAGGTATAGGAAGATGACACCAAAGACAATGTTGCTTATCTGCATAGTATTATCACAAAATATATGTTAGTCTGAAAATGATCTATTTTGTACCAAGCTTATTGTAAATCACATCTCTCTCAAATGTTGAAGACTAAAGGGAGGTAACCATAGTTTGGAGACTAAAGGGAGATAACCTATATCTAGGGAACTATTTTAATATATGTAGCAATGTAATTCTTTTGATGGATTGAATTTGCTATCATTAATTATACAAAGAATATTTAATGATGAATATTTAAAAAAAAAACAAACAAATAATTAGAATTTAACAAAAATGCTTAAACATTGCAGGCCTTTATTAAATTATTAATTAGACATTGTGAAGGATAATTAAACATTAAAATGATAATCGAGACTTTTTTTTTATGTCTATTTCCATCTGTCGAGGATTTTTTTTTAGTGCATTTAGTACATGGGACTTCCGGTTTTATGTGTCATCTGATCAACTAGACACTGTTCCTCGCAGGCCTTCCATCCCTTACCACTGACAAGGAGAAACAAAAGTGGAAAATCAGGAGGAATTTTCTCAGTAATAATAGGAAGAAATAAATTGTGATTGTGGGTGAAATAAAAATGAATGATTAATTGGCAAGCCTGGAAATAAGGCACCTGTCACTGACAATGTCAGACACACATTCAGGCTTTGTCAGGAACAAAACCTCTGGTGCCAGTCATTTTGTCAGGCACTGATTTTTTTTTTATTTATTGTTATTATTAATTCATGTCTGGCAATAAGTTGAAAATGTCAGACATTATTTAATTAGTGCCTCACATTTTGTGAGAAACATCTAACTAAACCAATTATTTCAAGGCCTGTTAATTGGGAATGTTTTTATATTTCAGTCGTATACAACATCAGTATGATCACCTAGACGACGAATATAGAGTAGCCGCCATGGGCGCGCTCAAACGAACCAATCTAAACAAAAGGAGGGTGAGTACACTTTTAAAATCAAACACCCTTATATTAAGCCTAGCTCACAACCACAATACTTGTTTTGGTCTTAGGGTTCGGGAGCTCGCAGACCAGTCACAAGAAACCGAGTGAAAATTTTGTATGTGCAGCATCAAAAATCTCCACAGCAACATGCAAGTGATTTGTAAGTCTCACCATGGACCTTATAACCTTATAAGGTCCATGGTCTCACGCATGGGTCTACTAAAATTTCACCCATAAACATTTACAATTTACATTTACAATATTCATTTACACTATACATTTACAATATACATTTACAATATACATTTATAATATACGTTACGGCATTTTACATTTACAATATATATTATAGCACATTACAATATACATTTACATTACATTTCCAATGTACATTAGCAGAATTCACTTACAATATACCTTTAAAATATACATTATGGCATATTACATTTACCATATATTAATGATTCATTACATTTACAAAATAGACTGTGATAACGATGACAAGGATATGCACCTTTTAACAGATGGTTATATTGTTTGACTTGCAGTTATTACATCATTAAATCAAGAAAGTTTGATGAGAAATCATGACATTAAAACAGCTGTGTATAAATATGTATGTCTTTATTACTAAATAATACAATGTAGCTTCATGATTTTTATCCTCCAGCTCTGCTAAGGGGAGGTAACTCCTTCATTACTATATGTTTAATATGGACTGAGACTGGCAATGAACATATCATTTTATATCCATTAAAGAAGTGTTATAACATTGAACAGGAAACTAGATTTGATTATAAATTTCATATAATAATGTATTCAAAATAACCCAATCCTACATACTACTACCAAGGGAATATCAAACCTGAAAAGACCATTTTCTGTATATTGTTAATTAATCAACAATCATAAAAACTATGAACTGCCCAGCCTCCTTACTCTTACTTCCAACGGGGCTCATCTTCAAACTGACTAGGTACCTGTCCTAGGACTCCTACAGTATTCCATGTAACAGAATTTTAGTTCCGACCTCTGACAGCCAAGCGACAACCATTTTCCTGGCGTAACTCAAATTGAAAAAAATTCAACTTTGTAACATTTATAAGATTTTTAACATTGTAACATCAAGAAAGTCTGAATATGATAGTGGTTAGAAGAATCATGTACATTAGACAGAAAACACCCACTGATCGAAGACAATGCTGATAAAAACAATAATTCAACTTGTTCCCACTAGATTTGATTTCCATCTCTCATCAAAAAACATTTCCTTAGTAATCAATTTTGGTGGCTCAAAAAGATTAACAAAATTGTATGAAATCTCTGGATTTTCTGAGATGGGTTTTACATATTTCTTTATGTTACAGTTCAGTAAAACTATGTTTGTTTTTGTTTGAGTTAAAGTCGCAAAATGTTCAATCATAGTGGGGGGTGGGGGGAGAGAGAGAAGAAAGATAGGTTTAACATCCACTTGAATGGGACAAACTTATGTTTATTTCAGTAATTCGCTTGAGCGTAAGGGTCTTTTGCATCCTGAAGAAACCCCCATTCAAACACCCCCACCTATTGTTTGGACTACAGTAAGCCACGACTAACATACTATAAGAACTAACTACATTTTTTGGGCAGCAACCACCACCGCCCCCGCCCCCCCCCCCAGTTAAAAATTTCTCTGTACGCCTATGCCCCCACATTGTGAAGCAGAACCAAAATGGAACTAAGCCATTAAACACCTGATTGTGAAGATAACATATTTTATTTACGACATTATTGTCACAATAGTTGTTGCCATTTTATTATAGATTATACATTACTTTAGATAACGCCAGCCATTGTTTTACGATATTCAAACATGGTTTGTCACACACCATAAAAAAGCCCTGTTCATTGAAAATAAGAATTACGATCGTTTATTACTGGTTTAATATTCATGTGCGTTGTTTATCTCCCTCGCTCACAGCACAATAAAACTCTAAATTAAACAATGCCCACAATGTAATTTGATTATTTTACTCAGGCGGCTACGAATTGGATGCTAAATTCAAATTAATTACAACCTTGTTCAAACATTGGATCCGATTTAATTATGAAAATGGAAGCTGGCAACATCGTAAATTTGTAATCTTTTCAAATAACATAAATTAAATGCATGTCCTCTGAAACTTTTAATGACTTTTACAATCTGTAGATTTTTTATTTTTACAACTATGATTAAATGAATTATAAAAGTGTTCATTTAATGTTAAATTAGGATTTATAAATCTTGTGTTTATCCTAATATAATAAAATTATCATATTCGGACATGTTCATTTAATGGCAACTTGAGGATTTATTTTATTGTACAGACAGAAGCCTAATTTAATACTAGTAGAGATCTCATTGGAACATTGGCTAGAGAGAGAAATGGAGCGCACGTCCATGTGACACAAACTAGGTCATTTTAAAACTAATGGTTCAATTTCATTTCGAGAATTAGTTGAAGGGTTAATGCTGGCGCGTGGGATCACGAGGTCTGACCTTGAATCCAGTTGCATGGTTTTGATTTCTGTTTGTACAGGACAAGTAGTAGTGTCACCTGGCTAACATCGTGGGTTTTCTCCGAGTCTTCCGTATTCTTGAAAAAAATGACACTAGATGTGAATCCTGAAATGATCTAGTTTGTGTCTAGCGGATGTTATCCCCTCATTCTGCTTTCGTTATGGAAACAGATTAGAGCCTCTTGTTGATGATATATCAAATGTTGTCTGCTACCCTGAGGACTTTCTGATTAAAACATAATAATTCGAGTAGGTTGGTTTTATTTCTGACCGCAACAGTAGGATATTAACCTCTAGAAAAAAGTTTCTGATTTATCTGTATATCCGTTAAAGAATCAATAAGGAATGGGGTTTAACATCTCATCAGTGCAATATTTTGGTCATTTTGAGACTGACATAGTGTATTTTTCATTTCAATGGTCACATATGCAACACTAAGGACAAGTCTAGAAATGAGGCACCTGTCACTGACAATATCAGGCACAGATTCAGGCTTTGTCAGGCACGAAACCTCTTGTGGGTCTGTCATTTTGTCCGGCACCGATTTGTCTTTTTCAATGATATTAGTTATATATGTCCGGCACTAAGTTGAAAATGTCAGGTACTATTTCATTAGTGCCTGACATTTTGTCAGGTACATCTAAAACAGTTATTTCAAAGCCTGACAAAGGAGGATGAAGACGCGGTGGCCAAATGAACAAAACACTGGATCGCTATCCTGGAGGTCGCAGGTTTGATCCTTGAGTTGGCTGAGAAAGTTCATCACAATTTTCCCCGCATTTTGTTTTATAAACAATATTTTTTTTCAGGTGATGTGAATGGGATTGAGGAACAGGCTTAGCTTATGGAAAACCTCTCTTCCGCTTTGTCATTATTTAGCCTTCGGGTTAATCTGCTCTAATTCTACCAGGCCCCCTGTTCACAAAGCATTCTCAGACTTAAGTTAAAAATTTGTTCAACTTTAAATCACTGTTTATGAGAAATATATTTGCTCCAGAAACACAAAACTTTGCATATAGTTTCTTATTGATGTATTTGATACATTAAAACAACAAAAGTTTTATCAAGGGCTATATTTAAGTTAAAATAAGGCGAACAATTTTGAGTAAATTCTTGGGAATGTTTTGTGAATTTGGGGCCTGGTCATAATAACAAGGCTTATATAATACTTGTGTAATGATGTAATATTACAATAGCAGACGTGACAAATGGAAGGAAAACAGATTCGTATTACATCTATATAAAGACGAATAAAACATCAACCAATAAAATCTCTTGATACATTCACACTTTACTGTTGTAATTATGGATTTATTGCCATTGTTACGGAAGCAGACGTAGAAAATACTAGAATCACGCAATCAGTTCAACAATCTCTCAAAACACTTGAATTAAAAATATCAGTCAATTGTTCGCTAGGAATAGCGCGTGCCTACGTAAAAACATGTAGTAGATGATATCGTATAACGTTTGTCAGTGTCAGGGCAATGTACGTACAGGCCCGGGGGTAAGGGATCACAGTGCTATCTCCTAGATATTCAGGATAGGGGAAGGTGGTCACAGGATTTGAGGCACTTACTTCTATTTATTAAATATTAAAGACTCAAATTTAATCAAGAATCTTTCAAGGGGCTTTATGGGAGATGAGATAAAGATTTAACAGTTCTCGTTATAATAGTTAAAAAATCGACAGTTAAATTGTTCTACTTTAAACTGAGATATTAGCTTTTTAATTTTAGGCTAGCCTCAATCATCATTACTAAAGTCGGTATGATAAACACATTTAGTTCTTACATAACGCATGTTTACTATACCTTTCCTTGTCTTATCGTTGGGGGTGGATTACCGAATTAGTGCATGCACTGTATCATAAGGTCTGTCATTGAGTCAACTGGCGTGGTATTGTTTCCCCAGTTGTACGGGGTGTGTTCAACCAAATGTTAGTCCCAAAATGACCTAGTTTGTGTTGAGTGGAGATTAAACCCTCTCTCTCTCTCTCTCTCTCTCTCTCTCTGAATTGAGCTCTTTTGATTTTTATCAATAAAAAGGTAGGGCGAAAATGGGAGACTATACTTTATACGATTTCTGTCATCTCTTGTGTCATTTCTCCCAAACATAACAAACGCCTTTTGATCAGTATCAGTAGGTGGGGAGGGAACGTACGACTCTATAATATTTTGTTTATTTCTTCGGACCTCAATGTTGACTAATAATTATCTTATTACCCTCTCACCTGTATAAGACCTCACCTTGGCCTCCTGTGATCTCTGTATGACCCATCCTTAAAAACCCTAATTAAATCCCTACTGTGTACAAATGGCCGTATTATCGGGGTTGTAATACAATCTGTGTCATTATCCAATCACTATGCTAACGTTAATTATAGGCTTACATCCAAATATTTATTGAAAGTCACACAGATATTTCGTTAATGGGCCGCCCCCTCTATTACCCAAAGCTTACCCCACATAAATTATTGGTGACTGATTCATTGATAAGCATATTGTGAAATAATCACGGTCATACCCACTACAAAGGGGAATTGTTTTCTCGGATAAAACCAAGATCGAATCCGTGACCTTCAGAGTCGTGAGCCAGTATCTTATTCACAGAGCCACCATGGCTCCCTTTAGCAATAGAAATCCCTTGGAAATTACAATATTGTGAGAAATAAATCCCTAATCAGTCCACAAATGGTCCAGCATTTACAAAGACAACATATGTTGAACAAATAAAAAGAAAAGTCGGGGTGCCCAAGTTCAGATTTTGTTGTTGATACCGTGTGGTTGAAAATCCAATGTAGTTCAATTGTACGTCTATTGGTAGTGGAAGTGTATAACTCAGGGTCTGAGCCGAGTTGTTTAATTATTTGGTAGTCAAGGTCTCCGCTAGAATGTCTCGGTAATAGGAAGTGAGAGGCGACTGGGGTATCTCTCTTGTGGGTTATATCAGCAAAGTGTTCTTTCAGCCTAACACAGAACAATCTTTTAGTTTCGCCTACGTATTGCTTATGGCAGAGCTTACAAGTGAGAAGGTAGATGACAAAGATATGTTGAATTGAAATTTCAAATGATCCATGTGGTCTACTTGCTATACAAAAAGACAGCCACCATTTGTTATCCACATGAATAAAATAGTTATATAATCAGGTCCGGTGGAGTAGGGCGGGTAGGGGGGAGCTTAGTGCTTTTTTCTCCAGGTTATTGCTGTCCCTGGACCCTCGCCTAAGGTTGAAAGCTCCCCCAATCAAGAATTGCTCCCACTGGCTCAGATGATTAGAGATGAATACATCTGGTAAGCTCTAAATTTGCAGAAAGTACCGAGAGATTCGGGATATATCCAGTTAATTAGTTATATATGAATTAGATATGAATACCTCTGATCAGCTTCGAGTCAACAGAACGTACTGAGTCGTCCCGGATGTATCCATGTAATTAGAATAATAATCATGTAATTGTAAAATAACATATAAATAGGTCTGGTAAACTCCGAATTAGCAGAAAGTACCAAGTTAATTAGATTAATAATAAGATTATTAGATTAGAATATGGTACCTTGAGAATATGCATATTCCGTTATTCAATTAGAGTAGTAATTAGTATCAAATATTATGTATATAAGAAACAGCTGTGCAGGATCTGTAATATACGTTTATTAACTTTATTATATAACATACAGTTGAACTAATCGTGTAATGAGAAACCTTAGTACAGTTCCCGATTCTTCTAGTACATTAAACATACATTTACAACTCTTTCTTTATTATCAATTAGACATTAATTAACTTATCCAGACCATAACAAACTTTCGATGTCTAGGCTACCCTTCGATGTTGGCTGGATAAGATTCCTTTGCCACTTAACAGCCGTTGATAATTAAATTTAAAACATGGATAATCAAGACTATTAATGATTTTAGTAATGATGACCGAGGCTAGGCGAAAATTTCACCCTCTTCGTTCTCGGTTCATTTGACTGAAATTTTCAGCAAATTACCTTTACAGTATCTAGTTTTTAACTATTATAGTGAGAACTGCCAACTCTTTATCTCCCATAGTGTATCTTTAATAATGCATTTTGTAAGATTTAGATACAGCGCTGACCAGTTTTACCATAAATTATATATAGCTCAAAAATAGATACTGAAAATTAAATATATTGAACATGTCATTCAAATTAGTTTATTCTGAGAGAAGTTACAAGTGTTGTTGATTATCTGATGTTCTAGCAAGTTGATTGTAGGCTTGTCATACGAAGAAATTGTTAATAAAAACCTGCAATAGACAGATTTACCTCTTACATTATACTTCAAATGCTGGAAATAGGGTATCTATGGTGTTCTATTTCGGCCACTTCTTGAGTCTCGCGGCGCCCTTGGAAAAAGAGACGCGCGACGCCAAATTTGCATTATGCGCCTTTTTCAGTGTTAAACTATAGAGAAAAAAACTGACATCGGCTTTTTAACATGCGGTGTGGCCGAAACAGAACACCATAGATATCACATCCTACTGTTCTACACCAAACTTCTAATGAGGATGAGCATGCATTGTGCAAAGGTAGCAGTGTTTTCACCTACTCTTAATCAACAGCTGTCTAGCCATTCAGATGGGACAAAAAATTAGGTCCAGTGTACACATTGTCATGCACGTTAAAGATCCCTTGGCAGTTGGAATTCGAGAAGTGACGCTGTGTTGACAAAATTTCCCCCATAGAACACTGTATGGCGTATTCCCTTCTTCATTAGCCCAGTTAAAGCAGAACAGTCGGACGTTAAACCCTGTTTTATTTCATTTTAATCATAAACAAAAGAAATGATGTTTACTAAGTGTTGAGGGTCTTCATATATTCCTCTATCTTCATAAGCAGAATTTTGACCAGGCAGCAGCATTCCTGCCTACTCTTCCGTTAATTCCAATGATGTGTACAAAGTGTCAAAGGTCGTCGTATATTCTTCCATCTTGATCAGCAAACGTCGATATCTTGCCGTCTGATTATTAACTACACTTCTTCACAGCAGACGACTTTGATGGATTTCACATCAATTATTTACGCGCTTGAATCATCAATTTCCAAAAAAATCGCGAACCTATGATTGATTAGCTAGCATCTTTAATTCACGCCACATTGGTCAATAAGTTAAAAATGATTTCATTGGTTGACCAAAGAGAGCGTCAATCAGTTAAGAGTCGAACGTGCAATTATGGATCGGCCATAAAATCGACCATCTTGAAGAGACGGATTGCTTTAAGGTTTTTTTTTGCGTAACCAACTATGAAATTACATATATTTTTAGATGATATATTCCTCTTTACGCATCGTAAAAGAGGGCACCTAGAAAACTATTTTAATGGATATTATTACGTTACTGAGTTTTTTTCAATACATTTTTTTATAATTCTCGATATAATCATAATATCTTTCTGATCAAAACAATTTTGCAAGCCAGACATTTTTCCACTGGTAAAAATTTTCCGATAGATCAATCTGTCAGAATACTACTCAGAAAGTATAATATTTTGAAATGAAATGAAAGCTATTAAAGCCCCAATAACACTCTTGTTGTAACTGAAAAATATGTCCCAATCTTCATTCTGGTCAACAAGTCATATTATTTTAGAATATTCCAATTGAATGATGATATAAATTTCATCTTTACACACCTAATTTAAAAAATTGGAAAAATTCAACCAATTGATTTGAAAAGTCTAACGTAAACCTTTTCAAATGTGACTTGGATTTTAAAATATTTTCGAACCCTCTGGACAAATAAAATAGGTTGTAATGGATAATTTACACAACAGGTAGGACATTTAAACATCTAGTACTCAGAATAAGGGTATTATTTATTTTCTGGAGCTACCAAGCCAGCAAGAGTGTTATTGTCCCTTTAATATTTGAATAGAATTTCTAATGAAATGAAATGAGGTTTAATGTCCAACAGTTCTGTTCTGTTTGGCGTAGGGGGTTGTATGGTCGAATGATATCATAAAGTTTGTCATTGAGTCAGCTGGCGTGGGTGGCCTATCCATGTCCTGATATTCTCCCACTGCTAAAGCCCTCTTTGTGCAAGCAAATTATTGAAATAGAATTTAACCAAATGTTATTAGTCCCAAAATGTTTGACCCGAGATGACCTTGTTTGTGTTGAGTGGAAGTCAAATCCCATCTCTCTCTCTCTTTCTCTCTCCCTTTCTCTCTCTCTCACACTTCATCTCTCTTTCTCTTATCCTACTCCTATATACTTTAAACTGTCAGTATGGTCAATATTATTACAATACTAAACACACAGCAACGTTATTATCCCCTGAAAACCTTTAAATAAAACCCCAGCCTATACACACGAACACCGTTATTATCCCCTCAATACCCTAGAATAATACCTTAATAACATAATATTTATTCTACTACGGTATAGCCCTTACACTAACCCTGGGAACCAAATCATCACGGACAATAAGGGTATAGACATATCAATACATTCAGGGCCAGACATTTTTAAGAGCTTATCTTTTGTTACGATCTAAATGGGAATCTGTTAGGGTGATTTATTGACCCTACGCATCATCTCTCTATCGCACAAATCCCTTAATTTGTTAATTTCTCAGGTTTTGTCGAAACATAAATCTTAAAGATTCACAAATCACGTTTAAGTGTTAGGAAAATATTTGAGGAAAAATGAGAAATAAAGAGAAAGAGAGGTCAGGATACTAAAAAAGAACAAAATGGAGTATTAAATCTGATGATACCTAACAACAAATTTCTCCCATAAATCAAACAGAGAGAGGGAGGGAGAAATGGGGTTTAACTCTCAACTAGACCACCCAGTCCCAATCCAAGTGGTATGCAGCGACTGCACACGACCTCCAAGTGGTAGGTTATCACAAAAAGGTTGGAAACAACTTTCCTAGAGAGTTGATTATAGGCTTGTGATGTGAATAGACGGGGGGGGGGGGGGAATCACGGGCACACAGTCATTGAGTCAACTGGAGAGGTTTTGATTCTCTGGTTTTACGTGGCAAGAAGTAGGGTTATCTGTCCGAACCCAGTGGTTTTCTCTGGGTCCTCCGGTTTCCTGCCACTGCTAAAGATCCCTCCACGCAAAATGACCTAGTTTGTGTTGAGTGGATGCTAAACCCCATTTGTCTCGCTCTTCTTATGTTAATAAAAGTCTAATTAACAGGGGCGGATCCAGAGTATAGGAAAAATAAATGTTTATTTTATAAACATCTTCCTGTCAAATAAACACGACAGGATACACAACTTCTTAAAATAATCCAAGAAAAGTTAGAAATGATGTAGACGTCACATCGCTTCACATCCTGTCGCACCACTGGATTCTGTCAAATCAACTTTCTGTTTTTTGTATCTATACATAGAGATCAAAAGGAAGTAAGCGAAAAATTCCGGGGATTAGTTAATTAATTTTCAAAATAAAAGATGAGACTCCCACTGACACTAACTAGGTAATTTTGGGACTAACATGTGGTTCAATTTTATTTCAATAATTCGCTTGCAGGTGGTGCTCTTTAGCAGTGGGAGGAAACCAGACAAACCAAGTAAACGCCACAAGGTTGGACAGGAGACTCTACTCCTTGTCACATACAACAGCGAAATCAAAACAACAGAAACACCCCCAACACAACAACAAATAATTTCAAAAAAAAAACCAAAACAACAATTAAATAATTCTCATAAAACTAAAAAAGCCCCAACAAAACAACACATAAAAGTCACATGTCATATCCCTGTATTGGCTGGAAAAGTTCATCAAAATTTTTGGGGATGTTTCCCCCCTTGTCAGTGATGCAGGACAGATGGCCCGACAACATAGTTGTTTGGACGGGATGAAAAACGAGGTCCTGTGCACACATTGTCATGCATGTAAAAGATCACTTGGTAGTTAGAAATCGATATGAGAGTAGGCTGTAGTGCCGCTGTCTGGAAGATATTCTCTCATAGCACACTTTATGGTGTATGCCCGTCTTCATTAGCCCAGTTGGTGCAGAAGAGTAGGACGTTAAAATCCATTTCATTACATTCACGTCTCTCCCCGAGCAAAAATCTGCTTGTTTTACACAAGCCTGGGATCCAAACCACAACACTTGAATCCATGAGAAAGGTTGAAAGAAGTTGTTGGCCCTATGACCTATGACCTTTAACCTATTTATACCAAGAGACTAGTAAATGATGAAGGTTATAGGAATAAAACCTGGATACTTCTTTATACAATGAATGATTGGAATGTCGTATAGTATGGTATATCATGTTATGATACAGTTGTACCTGACTAAACAGACCACCTGTTAAACTTGACAAAACAGACACCCCTGTAACAGACCATCTGTTAAATCTGACTAAACATATACCTCCATAATCAGGCCACCTGTTAAACCTGACTAAACAGATACCTCTATCAACAGACCATCTGTTAATCCTTTATAAATGAGGGAAGGTGGGTGCTAGCAAGGATCTTGGAGTGGTGAACCTTGCAAGGAATCATGTTTGGTTGTACAGATGGAATGGAAAGCCGAAGTTGGTGTGCACATAAAAGACCCCTTGACACTCTGACAGTTAGAATTTGATGAAGAGTGGTTACAAAAGCCACTGCCTGGGCAAAGCTTCTCTCATAGATCACTACATTGCACATGCCTGTTTTCATTAACATGATTGGTGCAAAGGAGAATGTTACGGGTCAAGCACCGAATGAAAGCTACCGTTTCCAGCTGACTGTGTGAAATCTTTTCAATAATGAATTTTTTGAAAAGCTAGGTGTAGTAAATTGATTTAGTTTGTGTATTATTTGAGAAAGTTTAATTTAGAATGGATCATTTGTTGTATGAAATAGATTTTATAATATTGACTGTTGACGGAATATAAATGACGATTAGATTGTTCAGTCGTCACAGATATTTAAATTATATTTAACACATGGTACAGATGTCAACCAATTTCTTCAAATATGTAAATTACTAATCAAAGGAAAAGGGTTTAATGTTGAATTTTTCCGCACTGACTGGGCTAATGAAGACGGAAACCGCTTGGGAATATGATCAAAACTGAAAAAGATTAAGAAAAATTGCCTCATGTTGCCAGTGGTCACAAAGGAGGACCTGGAAAGAACAGCATCTAGTCGTTCAGATGGGACAAAAAAATTGTGACGTGCAAATAAAAGAAGCCTTGGCAGTTTGAATTTAATTGCTGTTTCATTAGTCTCTCTCTCTCTCTCTCACACACTCATCCCATGTAACTGATATAATGATGCCCATTATACCTGAACAGACAAGACATTATATTTCAAGAATTTTTTCTTTTGTTAAACCTGAAATATATTTTTTAACGCTATATAACTTGTCACATTATGTATGTTTTTTATGGTTGGAAATTAAAGGAAGTTTTTGACTGTGATATATATCCTGTAGTGACACAGTAAGTGTTAAAACCATCTGTTAAAGCTACTCAAGTTATCCATCTTCCTTACACCTCCAACCATTTATAATCCTCCTGTCTCTAAATTCAACATTACACAGAGGTGTTGAACATCTTTTTTTCCAAAAACGTGTTTTTTTATCTTTATTTTAAAGCAGTCTGTTTTAACAATGAGAAGATGAAAGTGAAAGTAACAATATTGTTTATTAATTTATAAAAAGCCGACCATATCCATTGAAAACATGCTATACAAATTTATTAAATCTAATAAAATTCCACATTTCTGGAACACTCTAATTATTAAATTAGTCGACAAAAAAAGTAACATTTGTAATTTTTATTGAAACTAATAAATTTAATAAAATTGTTTGACAAACAACGTAATATTTGTAATTTATGGATATTTTTAGAGAAAGTTAAACAGAGTTTAAATTGAGAGAGCTAAACCTGCCTATTGTGGTTCTTTCTTTAGGCCTGAAATGTTATCTATATTATCAATTAAACATTAATTAACTTATCCAGACCAAAATTGGGGGGTTGGGATGGCCTAGTGGTCTAGAGTGCCGCGCTTCGACCTCTAGCTGGCCGGTCACCTCTGGCTTGCGGCTGTGGTTTTAGACCAAAATTAACTCTCAGTGGAATCAGATTTCTCTGTTTTAAAGGGACAATAACATTCTTGCTGGCTTGGTAGCTCCAGAAAATAAATAATACTAATAATACCCTTATTCTACTAAGTACAGATGTTTAAATGTCCTACGTTGTGTAAATTATCCATTACAACCTATTTTATTTGTCCAGAGGGTTCGAAAATATTTTAAAATGCAAGTCACATTTGAAAAGGTTTACGTTAGGCTTTTCAAATCAATTGGTTGAATTTTTCCAATTTTTTAAATTAGGTGTGTTAAGATGAAATTTATATCATCATTTAATTGGAATATTCTAAAATAATACGATTTGTTGACCAGAATGAAGATTGGGACATATTTTTCAGTTACAACAAGAGTGTTATTGGGGCTTTAAAATAGATTATTTCAGCCATATTTTGATCAATTTAAAAATGGACGAGTGTGACTTAGCTTCGAACAACCATTAAGGGTACGTAGTTGCAATTATCGCACATGTCTTGTCAAACCTTCTTAGGCTAATATCTTGCTCACAATAGAGTAATTTGAATGAAATTTTCAAATTATTCATTTTACATTATATATTTTCGAACTATTAGAATGAGAATGGCCAATGGTATAATTATATTTCA
Organism: Patella depressa; assembly: GCA_948474765.1. Lineage (NCBI taxonomy): Eukaryota > Metazoa > Mollusca > Gastropoda > Patellidae > Patella > Patella depressa. The sequence goes on from OX419718.1 coordinate 2,034,943, forward strand.
ATAGGGGTCTTAAGTAGTGGGAACCCGAAGAAAACCCCTAAGGTCGAACAGGCGACTCTACTCCTTGTTGCACATATATTATCCAACCCCTCATTTGAATATTCTAAGGCTGATTTACAACACCAAATTTCCATTTTAAGTAAATTTTCAATTTGTTTAGAGGAACCACTGAAATACAGTGAGTTAAGCATTAGCTTTCTAACCTGAAGGTCCTGGTGTTTTCAACCGACAAGTGTCGCAGGATGGATCGCCTGGCAAGAAATAGTGTCTTATTCATTCAGACTAACAAAATTTCCCTCAGCATAACACATATTTTTCATTCTGTCTTTGCGAAATATTAAATTATCATCATAGGTAAATTAGAATCAACCTGCCGCAAAAAAATCAGCAGGTTTAATTTATTGTTCATGGCAGAAATGACGATTATCAGCATGAGCACTAAAAGTGAATACACCTTAATATATGTCTTGTTTGGCGTAATTTAATAAAATAAAGAATTTAGAGAAAAAAAAGGTATATTCCAAATCCGTCTTCGTTAATTAGTCTGTTTCGTGCAGAACAGTAGGACATTGAAACCTGTTTTATTTCGTTTCTGTATTTTAAATATAGAAATCTTTTTTTTTATATAAGACTAAAATAGATGAATGTTATATAATATTTTATTCCCATGGTTCCGACACATGTTATGATTTAAAGGAACTATACCTGTAATCCTCCGAGGGGGGGGGGGGTAGATGGCCGAATGGTTAGTATGCATGTGTGTACTGTTTCATATCGTCTGTCATTGAGTCAACTGACGTGGTTTCGGATCTCAGCCTTGTACGTGACGAGGAGTTGTGTCGCCTATCCAACCTTGTGGGTTTTCTCCAGGTCATTCGGTTTCTTCCAAATGCTTAAAGATGTAAGCGATTTATTGAAATGAAAATGAACCATATGTTAGTCCCAAAATGAACTAGTTTGTGTTGAGCGGATGTTAAACCCCAGTTCACTTTCTCCAACTTTAACTATAAAGCCGAGCTTATGTCGACCTACGACGCGATAAAACTGATGGCGACTAACGGCAACTGACAGCTTATGTCGCTACGACTGAATTTATTCACAACTGGACGCAATCGTGAGCAGCCAGTTGATCATAGTCGTAAGCACGCTCATGTTGCCCGGCGTGAGTTGAAGAATCGGGGCCACAACTGATCACATGACTGACACGTGAAAACCTTCAAAATGGCCGCTCATTCCATTTGTTACCGCCCCCTGGTACCATGTGACTAAATAATCAAATTCTATTGGCTACGTCAGCGAGGCGCCGACTTGAGCCAGTCATAAGTACGCTCATGTCGCTTGCGACTAGTTGTCTCCAGTCGTAGGAGTAGAACATGTGCAACTGAAGACAACTGGACGGCGACACCAGTCGTAAGAGAACTCAGGTCGCCAAAGTAGTCACGACTGATCAGTTCCACTTGATCGCAAACCAGTCGCCGATTTCTAGTCGCCGTCAGTTTTATCGCGTTATAGGGCGACATAAGCTAGGCTTAAGGGGATTCAGTTGTTCTTGTGGTCTAACCGATATCAATTATTGAAATAAAATAGTCAGTCCTGGAATTACTTAGTTTGTGTTGAGTGGATGTTAAACCACATTTCTCGCTCTCTTTAACTATATGCATCATATAACAGTAAATGGTGGCAGCTGTCATTGTATATGACATGCTCTGTTTTAAATTCATCTCCACCAGTTGAAGTCAACCTGATCTTGTGAGACAGAGAAGACAGCATGTGGTGGATATTATAATATTGCCTAGTTAGTAACAGGGATAATATATTGAGTAATATACCATACTTGGAATATTATTGTAACTGGTGTATATTAATCGGGGTATAATATGACTGATATTGGAGTGGGTTAGAACCAGTTATTTGATAGGCCCTAGGGAAAACCTCCAAGTATTGTATGTAGCGAAGGTCCATTATGTGATTATCTGGTAAGATATCACATGGACAAGTTGAGAAATATTGGAAATTGGATTCAGTGTCTTGTCATCCAATGGAAATAAATCGAGCTATATTTTTATTTCTACACATGTGTGAACGTGTTTGTGTAGCGTGTTAAATGATAATTATATCATAATTCCAGTTTTCTGTCTTTTGTTTCTGTCACAGTTTTACTAAAACCATAGAAATAGTGTATTTTAAACTTTCTATACATTATGTGTTTTGTGTGATGTTATCGTAAATCTAGTTAAAGTTTTATTAAATCCATAGAAATAGGTTATTTTTAATTTTCTATACATGAGGACTTGTGTAGGTGAGCGTTTGTGAAAAATGAAATGGATTTTAATTAGTTTGTGTTGTTAAGGTTTGTGAAATGAAATGGGGTTTAACGTCCTACTTTCTGCACCTAACCTGGGCGAATGAAGACGGGTATACGCCACACAGTGTGCTATGAGGGACATTTTGCCCGGACAACAGCGCTACATGGCCTACTCTTATATCGAATTTCAACTGTCAAGGGTTCTGATAGTTAAGATATGTAACTAGCAATCAAATATAATATGGTTAATGTTACGTCAACATGATACTGTGGTCATTTGGAGACAAACATATGGTGAATTTTGCCTCGACAGTGGCGTTTCTGCTTACTCTTCATTGAATTGCAACTGTCAAGGGTTCTTTTTTGATGAACCACATAAAATAAGTTTCCGATTAAAACACAGGTTTGGATTTATTTTCACATTGAAAAGAGTTTTACAATTGTTTTTCGAGTATTCTTTGGTTCGTTCGTTCGTTCCTGGAGTTTTATGTCCACTTGCCACAAGGGTGATATCATAGACAAGCTAGTAATCTTTCACAGTTTTCCTATTTAATATGCAAGGAATTGTGGTATATATTATATAAAATAAGTTTCCAATGAGAGGACAGCATCAAATTTATTTTGACATTTGGCTAACAGGTTGACAATTGTTTCTCCATTATTCTTCCATGGTTTTCCTATTAAATACTTGAGGAATTGTGTAATACATCAAAGTCTTGGACTCTTGGTAAAAACCATAGAAAGCTTTTATATAGATGAGTTTTCAGTCTATTTATCAGATGAACTTTTCTCGGATTTGTGCTCAAAATGTCAGAAATTACAATATGAAACTACATGATTAGATGGCTTTATAATATCTAGAAATTGAGATTATTCTACGGAAAATTCTTCTAAACGATCTTCTCTGGTTCATTCACATGATTTTATAGCGAAAAGAATATTGCCAGAAAAGGAGTATTAGGAAAGATATTTTCTTAAGTATAGCAGAAGTGAGGGACATTTGTTTCGGCCTTATGGTTGCTAGTTGGTGTTAGGGACCAAGGAATGGCCGTTTCTGTTTGATGCTGTCTGGTTGGAGTCAGGGACGTTTTTCTTTATAAGTCAAGAGAAAGGAACTGAGTAACGCTCGTTTTTGATTAACTTATTGTCGCTCGTTTTTGATTAAGACTGGTTGGTGCAAAGGATGTTTTTTTTTATAAGTCTCGACGAGGAAACTGAGGGATGCTCAATACTGCTGGCTGGATATTGTTAAGGACGTTTTTCTTCATAATCTAGAGGAATTAACTTTTGGAAGAGCTCATCTGCTTAATGGTTGGTGTTAGAAGGAGATTTACTTTCTAAGTCTAGTGTAAGGAACGGAGCAACGCTTGTTTCTTCTGACTGGTTAATTGGTGTGAGGGAAATTTTTCGTTGTCAATCTAGAAAGAAATGATCATGAGGGACGTGTGTTTCTGCTGGTTTTCTTCTTTAAGTCTAGCAGAAGTAACTGAGGGAAGCCCGTTTCTGGTTGATGTTAGGGATGTGGGTTTTTTTTTGTTTCTGCTGGCTGGTTAGTGTTCTAAACCTTTTTCCCCTTAGTCTGGCTGGAGTAAGTAACTGAGCAAAGCTTATTTCTGCTTGATGGTGCATTACCTCTGCTAATATCTGAGATTGTTTTTCGGGTAAATGTCAGGACGAGAGATAACAATTGAACAAGGAAGTTTATTTTAATCCAATGAATGATTTAAAGAACCATAATAATATTGATAACATTCTGTTGTTAGTCATGTGAAATAACTGAACAAAATCTTCACGCTTGACGCCGAATACTTGAGACAGGTTCGTTATTTCTCATGTTCATTGGTTAAGAAGGGTTTTTTCTGCATCAGTGAGTAACAATAAGGTGTTTAATGCACATGACTTGCAGCAGTCAGTTGGAGTTCAATGGCTGCTGGATATACTATGTGTCAAACTATGTGAAGTCAGGTTGGGATTTTTTTGCCAGTGTTTAAGGGATAATATTCCATAATTAGAGATACCAAGTCTGTTTGCTTTAGTTTCAAAATAGCTTGGATTTTAACCACCAGTTGTATGAAAATATTTCAGTTATCAAGGCAGAATTCTGTGGGCGTTTTCTTAGATATATTTGAAAATATCAAAGTTGTATACAACCAATGGGCTATGATCATATTTGAAGTTTGGATATAATTCTGTGAAAATTGGATTTATTTACAAAATATCTGAGTTTTTACCAATATCTGAAGTTTGGATATATATTTTGTGATTCTCAGAAAAATTGGATTTATTTGGGAAATATCATGGTTTAGTTTCAATTTCTTAAATGTCAAAAAGATTAAAAATAAATGATAGCCTACTTGTTCATTGTTGTTGTTTATTCTACAGGCTTGACAACACTTTGATTATGTCATGAGTAAAGTCTCGATAATAACTGATTGATTTTGTGAAAAATGATTGAAGATTACCAAATATAAGAAGAATTTGACAGATAAGGTTTAATATAATTAATTAAGATTTTATTTCATTTACATTCTATAGAGAACAGCATGGCGACAATGTGATAATAAATACAGAAAATTACAAATATAACAATCAAACTCTGGTTTCCTGGAAATGAACAATTATTGATATATTATTAAGAGTATATTTGATGGATATATGATTTAATTTTGTGTGATTTTGGAGACGTTAATAAATCTATCAAACAAACATGTCCGCTGTTACGAGAAAAGTGAGTTTAAATGTTCGGCCTTTAGAAAAGATACAGAAGTTACTGCGCAAGGTAAGAACCAATATAGATATTATTTACTTCCAAATTAATTACCTGTACTTGATTGGCATTCTCGCCTTAATCAAACAAAAAGGAATAGGGTTCTACGTTACTGCCCCAGCTGGGCTAATGAAGACTGGCAGTGTTCCATCAGAGAAATTTGCCCAGGCAGCGGTGCTACTCTTCATCGTATTCCAACTGTCAAGGAATGTTTATGTGTAATCTTAGAGACCATCTGATACCACTTCCTATAGTAAACAATCTTATATACCTGTACCACCTGATACCAATTCATATAGCTAACAATCTTATAGAACATCTAATAACACTTTTACTAACAATCTTATAGACCACCTGATACCACCTCATATAGTTCACAATCTTTTAGATCACCTGCTCTATCATAAGGTCTATTAATCGAGTCAACTGGCATGGTTTCGATTCCCTGGTTGTACAAGACCAGGAGTAGGATCGCAGTACAACCTCGTGGCTTTTGCTCGTGTCCTCCCGTTTCCTCCTACTGCTAAAGACACCTACGTGCAAGCGAATTATTGAAATAAGATTCAACCATGTGTTAGTCCCGAAATGACCTAGTTTGTGTCTAGTGGAGGTTAAACCCATCTCCCTCTTTCTCTCTCTCTCTGTCTCTCTCTCAAACATATATAGCTAACATATTTTTGTAGAAATCATAGTTCAGCTGCATGTCTGGTATATGCTTGAGTAAATGTATTATTATATAGAAAACATTGTCTCCATCCAGAACAATTACAAACGATTTGTCTTTCATATCTTAATGCTTTCAAATATACGACCCTAAAGAATTCATAAACTGTAGCCTATTAGAGTATTTCTAAGACGTTTCAGACAATTTGATTGGTGTGGTCAGTAGACTGCTGTTGTTCCTTATCAGATGTTTTCTATGCTAAGGTATTCTTTGTAAATCTTCAAAGGTGAATACCCCTAGAAACTTTTTTATTGCCCGCAGCCTTTTTTTGTCACGATAACAGATTGAATACAAAAGGTCAAGGAGCTTATGACACTTGATATTCTCTTTAGCATGTGTAATGGTCTAATCGCACATAGTCTCGTAGACCTGGGTGCAGTGATTTCTTCAGACAGAGATCACTCAACCGTGCTATTTAAATTGTCTGACTTTATGAAAGGGTCCGTGTAAGCAATTGTTTAATCACTAGCTATTTGAATAGGTGTAACGGTCAATCGTTCCTACCCTCGTAGACCTGCCTGCAGTGATTTTAAGAGACAGCGATCATTGAATTGGACTATTTAAATTGTCTGACTTTATGAAAGGGTTTGTGGAAGGGTGTAACGGTTTAATCTGCCCACCCTCGTAGACCTGACCTGCACTGATTTCAACGGACAGTGGTCTCTCATCCGAACAATTTGAATGGTCTGAGTTGATGAAAGAAACCCGACGTTAAACTGTCTGCTATTTCAGACTAGTTTCTAATTAGTCAAGTCCAGTTTAATGATAGAAGTCACAGTCTAGTCACATTGTTGACTTTATAAACAGCCGAAGTTCTTTCGCAATTTTGGTTCAGCACGTACTGGTTCTTCTATCCTTCTGATCACAATTATACCGTCCTGCTGCCGGACAATAATAAACTGTTTTACCATTGTCATTCATTGTGTAATTTGTTTGCTCAACCAGAACCAAGGAGAAGGGGGCGGGGGCGAGGGTGCAGTTGGTACATTGCCCTGGGATCCATAAAGCCCCAGGGGATCATAAATATATATTTAAATTGATTTACTGAAGCACTGGCTGTGTTCATGCCGCTGAGCCCCTCATGCCAAACTCTATAGAGGTAGGGATTAAAAATTGTTCTTGCTCAGGCACATATTCTCTTGGTGGGGCCCCCGTGTTGAATCAAGTCTATTGGGAGAGAGAGAAAGAGAGAGAGATGGGGTTTAACGCCCAGTCGACACAAACCAGGTCATTTTGAGACTAACATATGGTGCAATTTTATTTAGATAATTCGTAGGATTCTTTAGTAGTGGGAGGAAAACAGAGGACCCAGGCCTCCCTGCTCCTTTGCACATACAAGTGGGGAATCGAAACCACGCCAGTTGAAATGACCTAGTGGACATTAAACCCCACAATCTCGAAACCAGAAAATTTTTTGAAGAAATTTCTCTGGTGAATCGGGGTAGCCATTTTCCCCAGAAGTGACGAATCACATGACTGTCACCTGACATGTATTTATTTTACGTGCCTGGATGACCGAATCACTTTAAAATATACCCACACGTAGAAAAATAAATCTTTACAAAAACTTGAATTTGTATGTTTGGAATCAAGTTTTTTATATCAGCAAGTTAACTTTGACTCAAGGATCATTTTACAACAAACAAAACGACGATCCGACCTCTAGTTTTCGAGAAATCGACCCTAAAAGATTGACCAATCAGAGGTCAGAATGGGCAGGGCTTAGGTTTGAAAAACAGTGGTAAAAATGGCCAGTCAAGGGAACCAGAGGCCTCCGGCCCCGCGGCTGCCTCTGGGAACGAGATTGTGAACCCCTTTTATATTTCCATTTCACTTCCATTCATTCATTCATTCATTCATTACAACAAACTGAAATTAAAGTCCAGCTCCTTCCAGCGAAATCTATAGAAATGTATTTCTGAAAATAAATTGAAACTGCTGGACTACTCAAACATCCAGAGGAACTTTTTAATGACTTCTATTGTGGAGAAGAGCATATTAAAAAGATTCATTCTTCCAGTTAACAGTAAACACCATCTTATTTTTAAATAGAATTGAAATAGTTTGCTAATATGGTCTGTTGTCATGGTGACTGGATGTCCCTGAAAATAGAAATTCCAGTTGGAAATGATGGAATTTAATTTTGTCTACGGTACTTTTCATATTATTATAACATGAATTTTGTTTGTTTCTCAAAAGCAGTTGTTTATGTCAGAAAGTCGTTGGTTTTTATCAGAAAGTGGTTGACTTATCAGAGAGTGGTTGCTTTATCAGAGAGTGGTTGCTTTATCAGGGAGTGGTTGCTTTATCAGAACGCTTTTTTTTTTTATCAGAAATTTGTAGAAGAGGCTGTTTTATCAGAAATTGATAGCTTTGATTAGAAAGCGGCTGTTTGGTCAGAAAGCAGTTGTTTGTTTATTATTAATTGGTTGTTCAGAAAGCAGTTGCTGCTTTTATCATAAATTTAGTCAGTTGTTTTATCAGAAATAGGTTGTTTTATCGCCTGTATATTCCAGACATTTTTTATGCTATTTCCCAGTCGTCCAACCAAGGATTTACCCTCTTATCGGACATCAAGATATGGTGAATAAATATTCAATTTTCCCAAATTTTTTGACAAGAGAAAACATGGTTGGAAAAACCATCAAGATTCTCTTGAAGAATGAAAATTAATTTGATTTAATAAAATATGCCAGATACACCCTTTTCACTTCCCACCTGGAATTAAACTTGGAATTTTTTTGTAATTAAAAATATGAAATAAGAATAATTTCTATTTTAAGCTTCTTGCATAACTAAATGATGTAATATGGTTTCATTTGTGAAATTCTTTCCAATTTGATTGCATTATAAAATCCTAGTAATAGGCTGTGGCTGGATTGAATTAAGGGTAGTGTTAAAATATTAAATGTTTGTCTGCAGGAATGTTAAACATGTAAGGTCAATAAATTGATATAACATTTAGTATATTTAGATTTAACAGGTAGTTAACGGAAAAAGGTCGTTAATAGCAACAACCATTAAAAAAAGAAAGAGAAATGGGGTTTGAAGTCCACTTGACACAAACTAGGTCATTTCAACACTAACATATAATTCACTTGCACATAGGGGTTTTTGGCAGTGGTAGGAGACCAGAGGGCACGAAGAAAACCCACAAGGTTGGACATGTGACCCTACTCCTTGCCACGTACAACAGAGGAATGGAAACCACGCCAGTTGACTCAATGACTGGTCTTATGATACGCACAATGCACAGAAGAAAGACTGAAGATATTAATTTGATAAAAGATTTTTTTTTCTGAAGTCTTTCTTCCCCAGCATAACTGAAGTCCAGGACATTATCTTGCTTATAAACCGCCCATGTTTACATGTACGCAAAATGAGATTATCTCAGAAAAACCTTATAGGGCCTATCATGTTTTCTTATGAAGAAAAACCCTACCCTAGAAGAATAACTTATTTAAGGTTTAAAGAAAAACTTTCAAGAGAATGACCCCAAATTTCCCTGTACGTATTCAAAGCCACCTCCTGATTTTCAGACGTCAAGTTATTCCAGGCATAGAATATACCCCAGAATTATAACACAGAATATACCCCAGTTTATAACACAGAATTAACCCAGTCGTAAACAAATAGTCTATTAGTATAATAGTAGGGGACTGCAACACACATAATTTACACAAAAACAAATATATGGACAAGACATCATACTCAGGTACCACAAACAAACAATTCAAAAGGAGTGAATGGATCCGGGGGCTCGCCGTAAGCATCCACTGCACTGTTCAGTCCCAACCTTTAGGAGATTATTACACAGAATTAACCCAGTCGTAAACAAGTCTATCATAGGGCCATTACAGGATTTTATTGTACCAGGGACCAGACAGTCTAGAGATCTTATTGATGTATCATGTGTTTTTTATGTATCCCTACATCATATATCATATTTCAACTTATTGTCATCTAAAGCCTTATTGTCATCCATATTGTCATGTTGTTGTGATTTTTTGACAAACGACCATTGACTTTCTCACCTTGTTGGCCATCTGTTTATGGGTTACCTTGGTATATCTTGATAGTTGATCTTGCCGTTGAAGGACTTTTTGATGAATGTCGAAAAGATTTGAAACTGCGTTATAAAAGGGAAGACGTCTGGTCACACATTAATTGAAGACCTGGATAATAAAAAGCATCAGAAGCTATTGTCTTCGTTATTTAGATTTTTTAGATAAGGAGGTTTGAGTGGTTGAGTAGTCTAAGCTTTAACATGACAAGGAGTATATAGTCGCCTGCCTAACCTCATGGGTTTCCTCCGAGTCTTCCAGTTTCCTCCCACAAATAAAGAGTAATTTCTTAACCAGCTAAATCGCTAATATTTGGGGGAAAATACGCCCAAAGTCTTGATAGCACACCACTCTAGTGCCTTGTACTCCAATTCCCTCGTTAGAAATGTGCCTGAAAATGATTATGGTACACGATTCGTGTACCACTGATATTTTTTTTATTTTGTCTTAAATATTGGATACCATAAGTCTATCTTTTTCAATTAAGATCACAACATCAATGTTGAATTAAACTGACAAATAATTTGTGTTTTCATTGTGGTAGATTTTGGATGATATTGAGTTAAAGACTTAGTTACTTTAAGTCTGGAAATGCTTTGTGAACTGGTGGCCAGGGGCCGGTTGCTCAAAGCTCTGTTAACTTTTAACGATCTGTTAACATGGAGTAAACGGATCGTTAACTTTAACGGAGATAAAGGTTGTTGCTGGAAGCCCCGTTAACTTTAACGGATAATGAAATTGTCTTTCTAGCAACAGAAATTTAACGGACCGTTACCAAATGACACATGAAAGATAACGATCCGTTAGTTTAACGGATCGTTAAAATAACTTAGTTTTGAGCAACCGGCCCCAGATCTTTATGTAAATCTTGCATAATGCACATCATTAAATGAAAACAGTTGTAAAGTTATAAATATCTGCTGGTTTGACTTGATTTCATTATATTTAATATAAGAATAATGAAATCATGACATACTGGTCATAATCACCACTTATCCTTCTATAAAAGACGTCATCAACTGATATTTGTTATACACATTTCTGTTCAGACATTTTTAACATATTTCTTCCACACATCCATTTTTATTTATTGTCAGTTTTCATTCATACCTAATGATCTGTAAGTCTATTAGGTTTAAACTGTTTAAAGAGACATTTTGTTGAATGGAAATATTATATAAGAGAGAGAGAGGAGCCACCAGATGAGAGAGAGAGAGGTGAGCCACCAGATGAGAGAGAGAGAGAGAAGGATGAGCCACCAGATGAGAGAGAGAGAGAAGGATGAGCCACCAGATGAGAGAGAGAGATGAGCCAACAGATGAGAGAGGGATGAGCCACCAGATAGAGAGAGAGAGAGATGAGCCACCAGATGAGAGAGAGAGAGATGAGCCACCAGATGAGAGAGAGAGAGATGAGCCACCAGATAGAGAGAGGTGAGCCACCAGATGAGAGAGAGAGAGAAGGATGAGCCACCAGATGAGAGAGAGAGAGAAGGATGAGCCACCAGATGAGAGAGAGAGATGAGCCACCAGATGAGAGAGAGAAGGATGAGCCACCAGATGAGAGAGAGAGAGAAGGATGAGGATGAAGGATAGAGAGAGAACTTTGAATTTGATGAAGTGTATTTATATATGGGACTGTCATGTCAGAAATTCCCGATAGACAGTACATGGTGTATGCTTGTATTTCATTAGTTTGGTTGATGCAGAACCGTATCACATTAAAACCCCATTTCATTTCATTTCAAAACTACTGGCATACATTCTTATCACACTGTATCTGGTATGTCTTTTATTAAACCTATTGGTGTAGAAAAATGAAACCTTGAACCCAATCTCATATTTCATTTTGCCACATTTCACCTTTTTCCTTGACCGATTTCCTCTTGATTCTATCATGTCTCTCATCAATGGTAATAGGTAATGATGAGCTTTGTTGCGGACTAGTAGTCAGGTGTCTGTATGACCACGGACCAGTAGTTACGACTGTCTGTAGTAAATATCGTTGATCTATGTCATCATGTTATTGTAAGAGTACATAATAAAGGATAAGATGTAAGTAATGTCTTTATAAGGTTAAACAAGCAATCATAACTTTGTTATTGTTACCTGAAGATAATGAGACATACCTGGTATAACAAGACAATATTTACCTGAGTTAACGAGACACTATTTACCTGGTATAATCCTACGACTATCATTGATGTGTTGTCAGACAAGTCTAATAATGATGACTTCAGTGAAGCTGAATGAATAGGCCTATATTATTACATTTGTATAGAAAAGTTATGGGATATAAACATGCATTATGCAAGAGCTAAATCTGCCAGTTACAGGTCTTTCTTTAGGCCAGAAATGTTGTTTAAATTATTAATTAGACGTTTATTAACATATCCAGACCATAATCAACTCTTGATGCCTTCCTATGCGTTAAGAGTTTCACTGGATTTGAATCCAATCTGTTGTTCAATGGTCATTGATGATTAAATCCAAAAATGAATAATTGAGACTATCGGTATGTTTTTTATCGTACCGACTTCAATAATCAAAATCCAGGCTAGGCTAATATCTTGGTTCAGAGTGGAGCTATTTGACTGAAATTTTCAGCATATTCCCTTTACATTATCTAGTTGTTAACTATTGTATAGTGAGAACTGCCAGCTCTTTATCTAATCTCCTATAATGTATCTTCAATGTCTCACGTTTTTGCACGAACATCGCTATGAGGAAAACAAATGAAATCAACACATTCAATCGCCTTTTACTTTGAACTGGGGGGGAGGGGTGGGATGGCCTAGTGGTCTAGTGTGCCACGCTTTGACCTCTAGCTGGCCGGTCACCTCTGGCTTGCGGCTGTGGTTTCGAGCCCTGGTGTGAGCGTATGTGGCATGGAGATAGGGGCACCTTCTCAACCTCGTGGGTTTCCTCCGAGCACTCCGCTTTCCTCCCACTGCTAAAAGACCCCTACGCGCAAGCGAATTATTGAAATAAATTTAAAACATATGTTAGTTCCGAAATGACCTAGTTTGTGTCGAGTGGACGTTAAACCCCATTTCTCTCTGTCTCTCTCCTACAAGGTCAGTCCTTGACCAGTTCCCATATGTTAGTCCCGAAATGACCTTGTTTGTGTTGAGTGGATGTTAAACCCCATTTCTCTCTCTTTCTCTCTCTTTCCCTCTCTCTTTACTTTGAACTAGTTTTATTCATATGTTCATTTGTTTTTTACATGTATGTACCTGTATATTTATATATTGTATTGACATTTATGTAATTGTGTGCTCTCCGTGGGCGTTTTTATGCAATAAAATTTATCTTTTCGTATCCTTATCAACTCATTCAAAAATAAATTGCTAAAAGTTTTCTGTTGACTGTTTTTGATGCTTGTATGATTTCATGAGTGATATGCAATTGATATACCATAGATTGTATCAACCATTTGAATATCAATTTTAAATTCACAACGAAAACCCACTCATACATTCAAAATATTTTGTGCAATTTTGATCTGATGGCCTTTGTCAATTGAATATAATAGATCTACCATTTTGTCAATTAAATACACCATTTTACAATTAAATACACCAACCATATCAATATTTGATTTCAATACGAAAAAAAGATGAAGGTTTAAGAAAGGGAGGGGGAAATGGGGTTTAATGCCCACTCGGCGCAAACTAGGTCATTTCGAGATGAACACATATGATTCAACTTTATTTCAATAATTCATTTGCATGTAGGGATCTTTAGCAGTGGGAAACCGGAAGATCCAAAGAAAACACACAAGGTTTAACAGGCGACCCTACTCCTTGTCACGTACAACCAGGGAATTAAAACCACGCCCATTGAATCAATGACAGGTCTTATGATACAGCACGTAGGTGCTTACCATTCGGCCATCCTACCCCCACGAAAATTGAAGAATAATTATGTGATAAATATAAAAGCCAATCAGGTGATAAATATAAAAGTCAATCAGGTGAAGTTCTGGAGAAATGTACAGGTGTCAAAACTATCAAAAGAAATCAAACTTATTTAACATTCTTTTTTACAAGATTTATTATTAGTGTATTTATTTCATTCAGGTGTCATAATGCAGATATTGATATCTTTTTATTGACCATGTGGTACATCGGCGTAAATTGATCATTCCATTTAGCATGTAGGAGCATACCACCTGGTGCAATTTGATCTTTCCATTTAGCACATAGAAAGAACCATTCTATGTGGCGCAATTTGACCATTACATGTGGCACATAGGAGCATTCTATCTGGCACGATTTGTTAATCCCAAGTAACACATTTGTATAAATTTAGAAAAGAATTACTAATTTGATTCCAAAAGATTTGTCATGTGGTGCATTAGCACAATTAGGTCATTTCATTTAGCATGTAGGAGTATTCCATCTGGCACAATTTGACCATTCCAAGTAACACATTTGTATAAAATTTGAAAAAAATAACTAATCTGGTTCCAAAAACTTTATGATCAGTTTTATTATCTCATTAAGGTACCTGTAAATAATGTATCTACCGGTAATTAAATCTTTTAAGTTCTTTGGCACATGAATTTTCATGTTTTTACTTTTTTCCTCGGAATTAATAAAACGAGGGTATTAGGAAATATTCGTAAAATGATATGTAAGATTATGTCTGTGGGGGTTAAAATGAAGAGGTATTGTAGGAATGTTCAGTCATGTGGAACTGGATGTAGTCCACCATGCGTGACTGTTGAGACTAGAGGTAGAGAGATAACCACCCTCTAGTAGTAGTAGTAGTAGTATAAACCTGTGTCACTTGGACCAATAACGGATATTTACCTATTTTGTTTACTCGTTAGTTCAGGTAAATATTAATTAGTTAATTATATCCTACAAATCTTTATGTTTGATCTTTGAATATTGTAAACAGTACGCGAGAAATAAGAAGTTTGTATGATACGCTAGAGTTTAAAAAGCAACTGATTTGACATGATTGAACTGGGTTGGAAATATACTCAAGTGTCTTATGTAATATCGTGTCCATATCCTACGGGTATACCCCTTGTTCAAAGGTATGTATATGGGTATTTATTGGTGTCTTCCGTTGATATTCGGACAAATCGGAAAGAACTTGTTAGCCAAAGATTGTGTACAAATGACAAAATTTTACCAAATACAATAACTCTTTATATATTACTAATAAGCAACATTTCGACAGAGAGAGTCTTTATCTGATTTTTTGTTTGAAAACAAGTAAGAACATGTAGGAAGTCTGTATAAATATTTAAACAGTTTGCTTTATTATTTTTATACAAATTCAGACATATAAAGAATATGTTTTATGGTTTTTGTTATGATGTTAGACTTGAAGTAAATGTTTAACAATTATAATGTTTAGTTAGTTACCTGGTATAGTGAGACTGTACACAGTGTGTTGCATTGAAAGAGTTTAAGAGAGTATTCATCTATACAGAGCTAGAGTATGTAGATTGTACAAGCACATTTTGTTGTTTTGAATTAAATTTCATGGTTATGGGGTTTAACGTCCACTCAATACAAACTAGGTCATTTCAGGACTAACATATGGTTTAATTTTATTTCAATAATTTGCAATTTGCATGTGCGTAGGGGTCTTTAAAAGTGGGAGGAAACCAGAGGACTTTGAGAAAATCCTCAAGGTTGGACAGACAACCCTACTCCTTGCCTGGTACAACTGGGGAATCAACACCACACCAGTTGACGCAATGACCATTCAGCCATCTATACTTAAGTGTGTTTAGAATTTACAGGCGTGCATGGTGTTGTATTCAATTAAATTTCATATTTAATCTTAAGCTCTGTGTTTACTTTCATCTGCTTTGTTCATCCCAGTAAGGTTAAAGGTTGTTACCTATTTTAAAACTAGGATGTTAAACCCTTTTCATTTTATTAATGTCGCCTATATATGTGTGTAAAGAGAATATCTCAGATTTGACAATATAGACCCTACTTCTTGATTAAAACGGCTCTCATGTTGGATTTTATGTGTTTTATGTTTTTATCATTCCTCTTATAATGGGAGGAGCTGCAGTGGCTAACTGAGCAAGGCTTTGGCTCAATAACAAGCAGGTCATGGGCTCGATCCTAGTGTTGAGAAAGTTCCTCAGGTTTTATCCAGTCTAGTTTCTCTTTGTCAGTGATGGAGAACAGAGATTCCAGCAAGGATTAGTGTCTAGTTGTTTGGATGGTATAAAAAACCAAGGACCTGTGTGTATACCATTGACATCATGTTAACGATCCACATTTCCTTCATGTGCTTGTCTTTATTACCCTCGTTTGGTGCCTGCAGACATTAAACATCTATTTCAGTTACTTCTCAGAGTTCCCCGGATATATGTGACATGGAGTAGGTTTTCCCGGGGTCCCCTACATGCAAGCGAATTATTGAAATAAAACGTAACCATATGTTAGTCCCAAAATGACCTAGTTTGTATCGAGAGGACGTTAAACACTATTTCTCTCTCTCTTTAACACTTGCTATTATACCTTGATACAAACAGGGAGAGATTCCTTTTAACCCTAGTAATTACACTGTCATTTCACTCTGGTTATAATAAACCCTATGTCACACATCAAGTATCAGAGGAGTCTCCCTTTAACAGTGGTTATAATACTCCTATGTCACACATCAAGTATCTCCCTTTAACACTGGTTGTTACACCATGATGTCATACATCAAGTATCAGAGGAGTCTCCCTTTAACACTGGTTGTTACACCATGATGTCATACATCAAGTATCAGAGGAGTCTCCCTTTAACACTGGTTGTTACACCATGATGTCACACATCAAGTACCAGATGAGTCTCTCTTTATACTGGTAATCATATCAAGTCAAGTACCAGGGAAGTTTTTTATGTTATGACTAAATTATGTGTTAAACTGTGAACAGGAAACATTATTTGTATAATAATATTTATATCATTGTTATAAAACAGACTCATCAGGTTTCAATTGCTATATATATATATATATATATATATATATATATATATATATATATGAAAAGTTAAAGATAACTATAACTCTTCTCTCCCTCTCTCTATCGAATACACAAAATTATAAAAGTTTTTGAAAAAAGAACTACATTATCAGGGATGGATCCAGGAATTTTTGCAGGAGGGGGTTTGCCAGGTTTCTGTTACGGAAATCTGCCATCATCGTCTCTAAATTACATAGGCATGCATACAAATTGAGCTTTTTAAACAGAGAAATCATTTTTATACTGATGTAGGATCACTTTGTGATGTAATTTCATTGATGCAAGGCATTATTTTTTTTATGTAGCTGAGCAGGGGGGGGGGGGACCCCCCAACCCCCCCTCTGGATCTGCGTCTGATGATGTCACACATCAAGTACCAGATGAGTCTCTCTTTAACTGGTAATTATATCAAGTCAAGTACCAGGGTAGTTTTTTATGTTATGACTAAATTATGTGTTAAACTGTGAACAGGAAACATTATTTATATAATAATATTTATATATCATTGTTATAAAACAGACTCATCAGATTTCAATTGCTATATATATTGCCTTGAAAATCTAATGGCGAAACATTTAGGCATTTAAATAAAACTGCTTTAGTGGTAATTTCTACTCAATCTTTTAGAATATATGTATATGAAAAGCTAAAGATAACTACTCTTTTGATTTCCTGCTTGTGTGTTAAAAAGGCTCATCTGATGAACCTTGTGGGTTTCTGTGGGTCCTCCCATTGTTAAAGACCCCTACGGCGACGAGCAAGCAAATTATTGAAATAAAATTGTACCATATATTAGTCCCAAAATGACCTAGTTTGTGTGGAGCCGCATTAAATCTCTCTCACTCCTGAGACATTATCTATGACATATACATGTACATGTATAAATATATTGTTATGGTAAAGACTCCCTATCTCTCCTTCTGAGACATTATGTATGCCGTACATATATAATTTTATATTAAAACCATAACCCTCTCTCTCTGACATAGGCCAACATATATTATAATGTTATATAAAAGACATTTCTCTCTCTCTCTCTCTCTCTCTCTCTCTCTCTCTCTCTCTCTCTCTGACATATATACAAAGACATGATAAAAACATAATTTGCTCGATCAATGTTATATTAAACATATTAACTTTAAAAGCCACAGTATGAGAATACAACTGTAGTGAGAACTTATATAGGCCTGTTGTTCAATCCAGTTCAGTTTATTGAATAAAATGTAGCAAGTGTTGATTTATTATGAAATTGATGATGATTTTCAATGATATGGGTATAGAGATTCTATTTGATTATTGTTAAGATGTGGATCATTAATAGTTAATCATGCATGAACCTACATAGTAAATCAAATTACAACTCTCCATCAGTTAAAATAGCATTTCATGGTCAATTAATGAAATGAAATGAAATGGGGTTTAACGTTCTACTGTTCTGCTCCAAACTGGGCTAATGGAAGACGGGCATACGCCATACAGTGTGGTATGAGGGAAATTTTGCCCGGGCAGCGGCGCTACAGCCTACTTTTATATCGAATTCCAAATGCCAAAGGATCTTTTTACATTCCTGCCAATGTGTACACGGGACCTCATTTTTTGTACCATCCAAAGGACTAGACAACTGTCCTTGTTCAAGCCCTCCTTGTGATCAGTGATTAATATTGTTGAACAACTGTTACACGGTGTAGCCCCATTCAATATTTATCATATACTGTTGTACATGTTTTATATTTAATTGGTTGACAGAGATTTCGGCAATATAAAGGTGCTGATAGGAGTTAACTGATTAAACCAAGGTTTTGTCATCTAAGCAACCTCTTGGGTTTTCTCAAGATTCTCCCGTTTCCCCTCCCACTACTAAAGACCACTACATGCAAGCGAATTATTGAAATAAAATTGAACTATATGTTAGTCCTGAGATGATCTAGTTTGTGTCTAGTGGATGTTAACTCTCTCTCTCTCTGTCTCTCTCGTTCTCTCTTCATGTATGTGTCTCTCTTTCTTTTCAACACAATGTGAATTTGATACTTATAATTAAGTTATATTTTCTATGGTCACATGGAATCATTAATGTTATCCACATAATGTCCATTTACCTGTCTTCGTTAGCCTACTTGTTGGTGCATAACCATGGTCCCTATAACCTCATTTCACTTGTCTTGTTTAATTAGTTTTAAATGTTTTCTAACAATAGACTTGGCAATTATTTCCCATGTATACCAGTTGATGCTGTCTGTATAGTGGTAGATATATTGACAGTCCTTACACATTTATAATATCTTGGTATTTATATTGTCTATTTTACCTATCTTCATTAGTCTTGTTCATTAAACTTCATATCAGTTGCCCTGATTCGTTATTTTTAAAAGTTTCTAACAATATATGCGCCAATTATTTCCACAATATTGTCAGATGCGATCAGATATCGTCAGTACAGTTGTAGATATTTCTGACACGACCTATTATTGTTGTAATTGGAAAACCCTCGATGACTATTACTTGATTTTACCCTGATTATTTCAGACCACTATCTCCATTATTTCCGCATTTCTGTCATTTATACGATCAGATAAACATTTAAAGTTAGGTAAATTACATCCATTATATTTTCCCTGATGTAATGTTATTAGTGCCAGATTGAAAAGAAAAGAGAGGCCTTAGGCTCTTCCACTTATAATTCCCTGCCCTCATGACCAGAGGAAGTTGAAAGTATGTTTAAGACCACATTGCATGTAAAAGTTAAAAGCGTATTAGAAATATTATGCATGTTGGTGGGGGGGGCTCCTATTGTTTGATCCCTGCATTGGCCGATAAAGTTCATCGACATTTAATGGCACATAAAAGATCCTTGGTTGGAATTTGATATAAGGGTAGGCCATAGTGCCGCTGCTCAGGCAAAATTTCACCCACAGCACACTGCCCAGTCAGAGTAGAACAGTAGGATATTAAACGTCATTTTATTTTATTTATAACCAGGGGATTGTTGTGTCATCTGATATCTGATTTCGGCAATAGTCACCAATTTCTGATCTTACAAGTCTGGGATATAGTGAATGGAGCAATAAAAATGCTTTTATGTATATATATATCGATGTGTTATGAGTTACGACCATATTTGACATTCATGGTGCTGTGAAAGGTGCGACTAAGAGGTTCGAAGATTTTCTCACAATCGGTTAAACGTTACATAAAACCCAGATAATATGAACATAGATAAGATTATATTTATTGAAATTCAGGAAAATATTTGTTTTCATGTTTTATTGGTTTTATTGAATCAATAAAAATAATTACCTAAAAATTACATGATGAAATTCAGGATCATAAAACATTTACTTTGTTTTAAACAAAATAATTTACATAGAAAATCATTGACTAAAAATTTAGCATTTTAATATTGAATCAATAAGAATAATTACCTGAAAATTAAAATGTCAATTTGACAGAATATGCTATGATGTAATCCTTTGTTTAGGTGAAAGCAACATGTGTGCTTTTACGTTTTTTTCCTATTTCATTTAAAGGATGTAATATTTTTCCAATAATACAATGTGTTCAGCGTGCACGACTAGCTATGAAAAGCATGTGCGTGCTGCCGGCAAGATGTTACCTTGTATTGAAAGGCCGATATGAGTCAATAGTGAGAAATACGGGGATAACAATGTGAACTTGAGGAGTGCGTTGCCGTGTTACGATGCTATAATCACTGTTTCAATACAGTCGTACTCTTTATTGATGTAACCGTCCCACGTGTATGGTGTGTGTCTGATTATATTCCTCGACCGTCTGCATCGTTCAATCTTGTGTAACAGGTAAATTATATTTCTTTATTAACATATTTTGAGTAATTTTAGAAAAAATAGAATTTTTAAATTTTATTAACAAACACTACAATTATTAAATTAATAAAAACAGTGAATATTCAATTTTACAACCAAAAACAACCCCAGAATAGTCATATTGAATTTATGAAAAAAATTTTAGAAAAGTCATATTGAATTTATGAACAAAAACTAGAATACTCAATTGAACAAAAAGAACCCTAAAACAATCAAATTGAATTTATAATCAGTCAAATTGAATTTATGAGAAAAAAAAAATAGAGTTTTTGAATTTATAAACCAAAACAAGAATAATTAAATTTAAAAACAAAAAAATCAAATTGTTAGATGTATTAAAGTGGCATTACGGAAGAAAAAAAGTGAAAAAAACCCAAACAGGATATGAGAACAGAATAAGATGAAAATTTCAGTCAAATTGCTTCCCTCTGAACCAAGATATTAGTGATTCAATTTAAAGCTAGTCTCGATCATCATTACTAACATTGGTATCATAATAAAGCCTTGGTTATCCATTTTTTCCTTAAACTATCTGTCACAAAATGTATTCATATCCAATAAATATTGCAGACTAACGATGACATCGAGAGTTGATTATGGTCTGGATTAGTTAATTAATGTCTGATTAATGATTTAGATAACATTTCAGGCCTAAAGAAAGACCTACAATAGGCAGATTTAGCTCTTGCATAATGTATGATTAACAAAACAGAATTCATAGAATAATCAAGTTTATAAACAAACGAGTCTGATGTATTATATAATATATATATATTTATACCACCATCCTGGTATGAAGTCACGATACTAGATTTTTCCGATCTGTGAAATATTTTAGCCACCATTGTTATAGCCACCATTCGAACCCAAACCCTTCAAAATCGTTTTAGATAAACCTAACCTGAACCCTAACCCTAACCCAAACCCTTTAGAATAGTTTTAGATAAAACTAACCCAAACCCTAACCCTAACCCAAGGGAAAATATTTCACAGATCGGAAAGATCTAGTATTATGCGGTATGAGGGTCGTCTGTCCAACCTTGTGGGTTTTCTCTGGGTTCTTCGGTTTCCTCCCACTGCTAAATTATTGAAATAAAATTAAACCATACAGTAGTCCCTAAATGACTTGGTTTGTATTGAGTGGAGGTTAAACCCCATCTCTGTTGCTCTCTCTCGCCATGCTAGTACATGTATTCATATTTAATATCAGTATTATAATGTTTATTTGCTATCAGTACTCTGTTTAGTTCTATGTTCAATATTATTTACATATTTTTACATCGCTCTCTTCCTACTCGTGTTAGATATCAATTCTATTTATTTATTTCCCTATTCGATATTATTCAAAGAGAAATAAAACGCTGTGTTGTATTGATTCTTTAAGCGCGTAATGACTGACTAGTTTTAGAGCCACGTTTATTACCAGGTTGTGTAACTGAAGTCAGTTCTCTACGACCGTTCTGCTGCTCTAATACCAAGACCAAGGTAATATTATAAGGACTCTTTTCAGGATGCGATAGAGTAGAAACAAATTTAGGTTGATATTAAATTGAGAATACAAAAATCAAAATTATAAAATGATCATTTGATTTTTATCAATATCTAATTTGTGATTTTACAAATGCTGTTGGGATATTTTGGAAAATTAGAAACAATTTAGGTTAAAAAGCATTTTTAGTTATATTAAACTGAGAATACTAAAATTAAAACTATGAAATGATCATTAATTTAAATCGATATTTGATTTGTTCTTTTACAATTATTGCGATATTTTGGAAAAAATTGCTCCAATATTTTTTTGAGTTGTTATTTATATAAATTTGATCAAAACTTTTAGTGACACCTGTTGTTGTTGTTTTGTGATGTGATATTGTAATTAGGTGAAATATGGGCGTGGAGATGTTTATTAATGTAATTAACAAAGGTGTTAATTGAGTGAGATAATTGTTTTAATGTGTATTAATTAGGGAGTACTGGACCCCCCTTCAGGGTACAGTATACACTTGATGCTTATTGGGTTAGTTAAATGGGTATTGGATCCCTTTCACTTAAAGTACAGCTGTCAAACTTAACACCCTTTCGGGGATTTAGACACCTGTATGTGTCACAAGGGTTAAAGAGGTCAAACAGTTTGTGACCAGTTAAAAAGGTGCAAATTTTGACATGTTCTGGTCATCTATGGTCAATGGAATTTTGATTGTTATTTATAATTAATTGTGAATTGTGACAATATTTCTTGTGTTGACATTTGATTAGAGGTTTGACAGTGAAAATGGGAGTTATATAGCACGTGCACCATGTGTCTATTTAAAGTAAAATTTAATTTATAATAGAAATGGATGGTAGGTTTAATGAGATTTGTAAAATTATTCAAATCAGGATAGTTTTTTTGAACAAGTTTGAGAAAGATAATGGTTTCATGACAAAGGTGAGAGAGAGAGAGAGAGTGAAAGGGAGAAAGATGGTGGAAAGGGAGAGAGAGAGAGAGTGAGGGCAGATGGAGGGAGAGTAACGAGACATTGGTAATGAGGGAAGGCGAGAGACATGGGTGGGGGTGAGAAGGAGAGAGAAGGAGAGTTGGAGGAGAGAAAGAGTAAAGAAAGAAGGAGGGAGATATATAGGGGTGGAAGGCAAGTGGGAGGATGAAGGAGGGTTAAATTAATTGGGTTATTTTTCCACCTGAAATGTGATATATTTTTATTTCAATAATTCATTAATTTGGAATGTTTTAGGGGAGTGCTCTGGACTAGTCTGGACTCAAGACTAGAGTAGCCAAGTTTCAAATCCTGAAGTAGAACCTATGCCATC
Organism: Patella depressa; assembly: GCA_948474765.1. NCBI lineage: Eukaryota > Metazoa > Mollusca > Gastropoda > Patellidae > Patella > Patella depressa. The sequence goes on from OX419718.1 coordinate 2,058,446, forward strand.
ATTTGGCAGCGCTGGTATCTATGGCCTGACACATGAAATTGGCGTGCACGTAAAAAATCTCTTGACAGTTGGAATTCAATATAAGAGTAGGCCATAGCGTCGTTTGTTAAACAAAATTTCCCTTATAGCACACTGTATGACGATGCTCTTCTTAATTAACCGGCCTGTTGTAGCAACACAATAGGACGTTAAACGCTATTTTATAGAACTAAAAGATACCATATGTTAGTCTCAAAATGACCAGGTATTGTGTTGACAAGACGTTCGACTCCTTTTATTGTGTTGTAGCCTGGAAAAAAATAGGTGTTTATTATTAGTGTGAAATGTCAGGTGTCGCTAGTTGGCCTTAAGTGTCGTCAGTGAGTGTCAGTCTTATCCACCGACATGTACAAAAAAACACATTTCTTACATTAAAGCTTGAATCTATGTGACATACAGGGAGTGTTTGTTTAATGTTATGAAGCTTTGTTTGGAAAGGTATGTTCTGTTTCAGTAATTTATAACCTAAATTTATAATTTACATTTTTAACATTTCACAATAGTGTCAATCTTTTGTCATATGAATTTTATTTTGGAATAAATACCAGGGTATGTAATATATATATATGTTATATACGTATTTAATCTTTCTTGGTTTTTCATTTTTAACATACCACAATATGTTGGTGTTTTGTGTGTGAAATAGCTTTATTTAATGTCCACATCCACCTATTTATCATTGGATTAGGTATATATTTAATTGGATTCATATTGGATGATAGTGTACATACAAATGAAATGGGTTTTATTGACCAACATTTTTGCTCTGAACAGGCATTTTATGAATAGATTGCACATATATCTCTTTGTTTATCGTTTTGGGTTTTTAATTTTTTACATACCACAATAGTGTTGGTCTTTTGTCATAGGGGGGGTTGGGATGGCCTAGTGGTCTAGAGTGCCGCACTTCGACCTCTAGCTGGCTGGTCACCTCTGGCTTGCGGCTGTGGTTTCGAGCCCTGGTGTGAGCGTATGTGGCATGGAGATAGGGGCGCCTTCTTAACCTCGTGGGTTTCCTCCGGCACACCGGTTTCCTCCCACTGCTAAAGACCCCTACGCGCAAGGGAATTATTGAAATAAAATGAAACCATATGTTAGTCCCAAAATGACCTAGTTTGTGTTGAGTTGACGTTAAACCCCATTTCTCTCTCTCTCTCTTTTGACATAGGAATTTTGGAATAAAAATGGAATTAAATGGGGTTTTAATATCAGGCCTAGAGATAACGTTTTTAGATGTACCTGACTTTTCAACTTAGTACCGAGCATGTATTAATCATATTAATAAAAGAGACAAATCAGTGCCGGACAAAATGACAGTCATCAGTGGTTTTGTGCCTGACAAAGCCTGAATCTGTGCCTGACATTTTCAGTGACTGGTGCCTTATTTCCAGGCTTGTTTAATATCCTGCTTTTCTGCACCAATAGGGGTAATGAAAACGGTTTAGCAATTGTTAAGGGAGTTTGTACCCTATTAGTAAGTGCAGGAGGACCGCAATACACGAAAAACAAAAACCTATAAGATTAACCTGCGGAAAATATCAAATCAAGTGAATGGATCCGGGGGCCAGCCGTAAGCGTACTCGGCGCTGTACAGTCCCGGGCCTGTTATGGTACAGGCTTCACTAAAAATGATTTGAAAAAAAAGAGGTAACAGAAATAATGCGACCGATCGTGACAGGCTTTTCAAGTGTTCAAAACCTGCATTGACCGAAAAAGTTCATCAGGATTTTCCGACGTGGTTTCCATTTGTTGATGGTGCAGTGATGCCTGACAAGGACAGTTCTCTAGTTGTTCAGATGGGATGAAAAACTGAGGTCCCGTGTATACATTGGCATGCACGTAAAAGATCCCTTGTCAGTTGGAATTTGATATAAAAGTAAACCATAGTGGCGCTGCCTGGGCACAATTTCCCTGATTACTCACTGTATGGCTTATACCTGTCTTCATTACTTCATTAACCTAGTCTATAAGAACAGTAGAAAATTAAACCTCTCTCTCTCTTCAGCTGTCAAACCTCATGGGTTTTTTCCGGATACTTTTATTGAAATAAAATTAAACCATGTTAGTCCCGAAATGACCTAGTTTGTGTCCAGTGGAGGTTAAACCCCATCTCTCTCTCTCTCTCTCTCTCTCTCTCTCTCTCTCTCTCTCTCTCTCTCTCTCCTTCTCTCTCTCTCTCATATATAGATTATACTCACTGCCTAATAACCTATTAGTACTTTGGTTTTATATAATTAGCTGACTTTCTGTCAGTGTTAATTTGGCACTAATCTAATTATGTGCTGGAAGATTTCACACTCACTTTACTAAATAATTGATTAGGCCTACATCTTATAGTTAATCACCAACTAAAAAACAATAACAGTCATTACTGTTCAACTGGCTGAAACTCAAAATGAAATGAGATGAGGGTTTAATGTCCTATACTGATCTGCTCCGACTGGGTTGGTGAGGATGGTACAAAAAAGTGAAAATTTGGAAGATTTATTAAGATTAAAGCCCCAATAACACTCTTGTTGTAACTGAATAATATGTTCCAATCTTCATTCTGGTCAACAAATCGTATTATTTTACAATATTCCAATTAATTGATGATATAAATTTCATCTTAACACACCTATTTTAAAAAATTGGAAAAATTCAACCAATTGATTTGAAAAGTCTAACGCAAACCTTTTCAAATGTGACTTGGATTTTAAAATATTTTCGAACCCTCTGGACAAGTAAAATATTTTGTAATGGATAATTTACACAACAGGTAGGACACTTAAACACCTAGTACTTAGAATAAGGGTATTATTTATTTTCTGGAGCTTCCAAGCCAGCAAGAATGTTATTGTCCCTTTAAACAGAGCTATTTACTCAACAAAGACACATAACCAGAGGATGACAGCACTCTACTCCAGTTAATTCAACAAACAATCTCACCTCATTGCATAAAAGAGAGACACATACCTGTTGCCTCCCACTTCCGATTTCCAAGGCATTTTAGTCTAAACCTTTGACTGTTATATAAATAACCGATTTGGTACTAACACCTGTACCTAAATATATTAAACACCTCAGGCGCCATGTTGAATCACTCAGTATTACTACATCATGGAATCTACAACAAACAACAAATATAAACTTGGGTACTGCAACCGTTTTTAATACAAACTTGTTCAACACAAACTTGTACAACACAAACCTGTACAACACAAAACTTGTGTAACACAAACTTGTACTACACAAACTTGTTCAACACAAGACATGTGGATTTCTTGATCAATTTTTTAGGACATCCAGTGTCACTTGGCTGTTTGATGTTTTATTGTAGTTTATTACATGACTTTATGGAGATGTTTTTTTTTTTCATTGTGATGTTTAGTAGCATTCATGGACAATTTTATACCAAAATAAAAAATCATGCATGTGTTGTTTATAAAAGACAGCCTATACACGCTGCAGTAGTAGTGGATCCCTAAATTAAAGTAAAAAAAAAATATCACAAATTATTCTATTTCTATGAAACCTTTAAATTTGAGCTTTTGGTTGCTTGGGGTCGAGATATATGCCATAAATCACCATTGACACACCAATTTTTAAAAGTTTTCCTGGAGTAGAATTTGGCACAGGATCCCCCCCCCCACAATAATTTGCATCCACCACTTATGTTCATGATGATGAATATGTTATTGTTTTAACTAACTAGGTCACATGACTAATCATTGTAATAATTTATATATATATTATGACACAAGGCCAGACCAATTTCATCTTCTGTTCCTCGTGAAGACTGGTTAAAATTTTTTGCATTTCTTTGGATGGCGTGGTTTCGATTCTCTGGTTGTACATGACAAAGAGTAGGGTCACCTGTCCAACCTCGTGGTTTTCTCCAGGTCCTCGGGTTTCCTCCCACTGCTAAAGGCCCCCTTTGCACAATTGATATACCATATGTTGGTCCAGAGAGAGAGAGAGAGAGAGAGAGAGAGAGAGAGAGAGAGAGAGAGAGAGAGATCCACTCTATACAAACTAGGTCATTTCGGGACTAACACATGGTTCAATTTCATTGTGCATTGGGGTCTTAAGCAGTTAGAGGATACCAGAGGAACCGGAAAAATCCCACGAGGTTGGACGGGCGACCTACACCTTGTTACTTAGAACCGGGGAATCCAAACCACACAAGTTGACTCAATGACAGACCTTATGATACAATGCGCACGTGCTAACCATTCGGCCACTCAACCCTCCGCAAGACTCATTAGTACTGAATGAAATTTAAATTGGTTTAGCCTAACTCATACATAATTGATGTTAGATATAATTAAGTTATCAAAACAAAACTCACAGAGAAAAATGTAAAGCTATTTGATTCAACTAGGTTGATAACAAAATGGCTATTTGAATTGGATTTACAGAAATGCCTTCATCAGTAGTTGTTAATTGATTGTGATTTTCTTTCCTTTCAGTCTTCAAGAAGTCAGCCAGCGATTGGCCTGAAGCAAACACCAAAAGCAAGGGTAAGTTATTTTTTATTAGGGTTTCACACTGCGTAGCTTGTGTGAAACACTATTGTTTTTGTTAAAATTATTATTCTTATTATTATTAGGCTTTCAGACTTTCGTCTGAAAGCCTATTGTGATTACTAAAATTATTATTATTTATTATTATTATTTTATTTTTCGGGGGAGCCTATTTCTCAGTGTCTGTAACAGATACAGATCTGGGACGTAATTTTCTATCAGGAAACCATATAGTGGCCATCCCTTCCACTGTATTTGAAACTTCTGCGCAGACCGGAAGTGGCCGAATTTTGTGCGGTGCCAAAAAATTAAAAAACGGCCGTAGATTCGTCAATTCTGTACCTATTTTCATACAAATTACATTTTTGGAAACCCTGAGTCTTTTCTCGGACGATAGCAGTTGAAAATTTTGCAATTTAGAAACTTCGCCGCTGACTTCTAGCATTCGAAAAATGAAAATATGTTGTTTAAGACACATTTTTTGTTATTTTTCAAAATTTTCAAATTTGACCTACATTTTTGGATACCTGAAGGCAATACGGTTCCAGTAATATAAGTTTCATTCAGAGTCATCGCCCTTTATTTTTCGATTTTTTTCGAATTTTCTTCACATTTTGTGAGCTTAAGTTTCGTTTTACGGCCGGATCGACGTTTCTGAAATTCCTGGAACATGAAGTAATATGGTCAAACCACCGTTTAAAGCAATTTCAACAACAATCCGTAAACCGGAAGTAGTCGAAATACTATGCGATATTTTGAAAAAAACGTGAAAAATTGGTGTTTTGGGTAAAAACACGATTTTTCCGTCCGATATCAACGGATTAAACAAATTAAGGTATCATTTGGTCGGGCGGTAATTGGACCACTGAATGATACCCAATTCGTACAGACACGATCAGCAGGAAGCAAAATATGGCTCGCTGAAAATCAAGTATTTTCTGATTTGGAGCGTTTTTAGATGCCTGTATCTCGAAAACTGCTCCACAGTTTTTTATGAAACTTTCTCTATCGAGAGACCTTGCAGTAGTCTTGTGTACGAAACATTCCATTACGACTTTGAAATATCTGGAAAAGGTGAAATAACGGACTGAAAATCGAAAAAAGTCGAAAAATCGTGAAATTTTGGAAAATGCTCTGCTATTTTTTTATTTTAAGAGATTTTCAAAAAAAAATTGTATATTCAGATAGCTGGCCTAATTACGATTCTATCGATGTATAATATGTATGTAGTTATTAAAATTTAATTTTCGATATTTTAAATTTTTTGCATTTTTGGCACTTTTGAACCTAGGATTTCTCAGGGGCATTTTATCTGATCAGATAATGTAATATATCATTACAGAGCCCTGTGGCTATTTTAGTGCCTAAACCGGTTATCAAAACTATATCGACAATAATAACCATACCGGAAGTATTCAAAAAATGTAAAAAAAGGTTAAAAACTATGTCGCACTTGCAAAAAACTTGATTTCTCCCTTAGGTAATAGCGGACCAAAAGAACTAAAGTGTCGTTGGATAGCCCTATTAATGGACCATCATATGGTATCTAAATAATACGATATCGATGGTAAGGAAATAAATTATTGTGTGCCAAAAATCTAGTATTTTCCGATTTTTTAACATTCTGAGACGTCCTTTTCTCGAAAACGACGCCGCAGATTTTTCTTAAACTTTTCTTACTCAAAGTCCTATCGGTTGTCTATATAGTGAATCAAAAATGAAAAGCATTGAAATAATATAGGTGGTCCAAAAATGGCATCAAACTTTGAAAAAATTGAAAAATCGTTAAATTTTTGTAAACGCTCTTTAGTTTATCTTTTTTTTTCAAAATTGCTCAATGGTTGTTTCTGACATTTCTGGTACAGAAAGTTAAGTATCCAAAGAACTTCGTAAAGCTATCACAACAACGATCGTAAAACCGGAAGTAGTCGAAAAAATGTCCGATATTTTGAAAAAAATTATTTTTTTTACGAAAATCTTTTTTATTTATGAATATTTTTTGATGATATTTTACACGGGGTTAAACTATCATCCTACTTGAGCAGAAATGAGAAAAAAAAATTGTCTCGGTAATTTGTGTTAGCCGCCATCGGCTAATTTAGTTTTTCGTACCCAGAAAAATTATTTATTGTTCGATTTGTATAAAACAAAGTTCATATGCTCCGTGGTCCCAATTGTAATTTTTTTTGTTACGGTGAAATTTTTCTGTCGGCAACGGAAGTGACGTAATATTAACAAAAACTACAATTTTGACAGTTCGGTACCACTTTTTGAAAGCAAATATTATTTTTTTTCAAAACTGATATAACTAAATGGATGCACCCTGCAAAGGTGCACAAAATCCTTAGCTCATATTTTTAAATTTCAATTCCATTTTCGGGCAATTTCGAATAAAATGTAAAATAAAGTGTAAAATTCAGTTATTTACAATTCATTCAGCGTCTTCATATTTTGAAATATTAATTTGTAATTTCCATAAACTCGTAGCACTAATCCAGACGAAGAGAATGTATGCGAAAATTAGTTTGTAATATGAGCAGTTGCCGAGAAATATGCAATTTTGCATGCATCACTTTTCACGTTATTTTGCCTATGCAAGAGTGAATTATTATTCGATTTGCAATATTTTTTTCCCATTTGATGCCTAATGCCAATTTGGACTAGGTCAAGCCAATTTACATTTTCACTGTGACCGGAAATGACGTCATTTGGGCAAAAACTGTATTTTTAACCTAAAAAACTAAAATTTTATTCAAATCAGTCTCCCTTATAATATTTTTAAAATTATGATATTTGATTCTCATCAACGAATAGAATGAAGCCATAAGACCATACAGATACCACAAAATGGTTTCTAACTTGTACGTTTACAGAGAAATAGGCGATCTTCTATAAGTCACTTTTCAAGGTTTTTGGTATATAAAAGTGTCAATTATTATTCGATTTTTATAATTTTTTTACCATTTGATACCTTATGCAATTTATGACTTCTATGAACCAAGTTAACATTTTCAATATCACCGGAAGTAATGTAATTTTTGCAAAAAAACGTATTTTTAGCCTTCAAAACAAACATTTTTTAGAAGTGATTTATATTCATTATTCGTTTAACTTTATAACGCCTGACTCTAATGGGCAGTAAGAGTGAATCAATACCATCATATTGATATCAAGAAAAGGCTTCTAGCATGTTCCCTTGTCGAATAATAACCAATTTTCCCAGGGTCACTTTTAAGTTTTTTACCTTCTTAATTTCAGTTTATGGGTTATAGGTTAATTATTTATTGCCCGAAATGTATAAAACAACGTTTGGATTTTGTATGTTGCGAATTTTCGACTTATTTTTCACCTATAAAAATTTCTTTCGGCACCGGAAGTGACTTAATTTTGCCATAATTTACAATTTTGACTGGTCTTTTCGCCAGCAAATATTACTTTTACATATGATAGAGGGTGTCACTAAAGCAAAACAACCTAAAGTATAGTTTGGTAGCTCAATGGATCGGCTATGGTATAATAAACTTCCTGTATGATTCCTGAAAGCCGGTTCAGTGCTGCTTGCAGGTCTAGTTATTAGGGTTTCACACTGCGAAGCTTGTGTGAAACACTATTGTTTTTGTTAAAATTATTATTCTTATTATTATTATTCTTCTTTTGTTTTGAGTAGATCTCAGCAACTGCTTGTCGCATCGTTACGATTTCTTCGGTTTTACTGGGAAAGTGGGTGTGACTTAGAGGATAAAGCTATTTTGAACGTTCTGCGACAATGCGAAATGTCCGAAATCACCAAATTATCGTTTTTTAAAATATTGCAGTAATTTTAACAATAATCATTGAATTTTAACTTTCGATACATTTTGGCATAGCCAGAGACAGGGCACATAGCTACACTACTTTCGATTTTTGATTTTCGGTAAATCTTCAAAGATATTAGGCGCCAAATTTTGAAAATTTAAAATTTTACAAAAAACTTTTTTATTTATGAATATTTTTTAGTCGTATTATGCACAGAATTAAAGGGTCATCTGACTAGTGCAAAAATGTTAAAGAATTTTGTCTCAGTAATTTACCTTGGCCGCCATTGGCTAATTCAGTTTTTAAGTCCTAGATTATTTTTTTATTGTTCGATTTGTATAAAACAAAGTTCATATGCTTCGTTGTATCAATTGTCATTTTTTTTATTACCAAAAGTTTTATCTGTCGGCACCGGAAGTGGCATAATTTTACCAAAAACTACAATTTTGACAGTTATTTTCCTTCTTCGAAAACAAATATTATTTTTTGGAAAAATTATTTGACTCAAAGAGTGTGCCCTTTCAAGGCGCAAAAAATGTAGGAAGCAGTTTTTTTAATTTCGATTTTATTTTCGAGCAAATTCGATTAAGAGGCTAAAAATGGTGTAAAATTGGCCTATTTACAACCTTTTCAGGCTTTTCAGATTTTAAAATATTTCTTCGTAACTTTTATAAACTTGTAGCTATAATCCATACGAAGAAAATGTATGTTAAAATTCGTTTGTACTATAAGCAGTTACCAAGAAATGGGCAGTTCTGTACAAGTCACTGTTTTCGTTATTTTACCTGTAAAATAGTCAATTATGATTGGATTTTTATAAAAGTGACATCATTTGATTCAAAAAGCACGTAGCGTCATATCAAGTTGATTACAATTTAAAATTGACACCGGAAGTGACATCATTTGGTCAAAAAATGCATTTTAAACTTTTTAAATCAATGTTTTATTCAACCAAGAATAACTTAATATGTATTAATAATTTTAACTTTTGGTTTAAATTCACATATAAACAAAACTCATATGGTCATATAGATATCATAAAATGGTTTCTAACTTGTTCGGTTGCCGAGAAATAGACGGTTTTCTACAGGTCACTTTTGAAGGTTTCGGGGCCATAAAAGGGTCAATTATTATTCGATTTTCATAAACGTCACACCATGTTATACCTAATGCCATTTGGGATTTCATACAAGTAATTTAAGATTTTCATTATCACCGGAAGTAACGTCATTTTGGCAAAAACTGTATTTTTAGCCTCTAAAACAGATATTTTATTCAAATGAATCTGTTTTGAAATCTTTTTCAAAGTATGGTATTTGATGCCAATCAACAAATAGAATGAACCCATACGATCATACAGATACCACAAAATGGTTTCTAACTTGTACGGTTGCAGAGAAATAGCTGATTTTCTACAAGTCACTTTTCAAGTTTTTTGGTCTTTAAATGTGGCAATTATTATTCGATTTACATAAAATTTTCACTATATGATATCGTATGCCATTTCTGATTTCATAAGACTAATTGAACATTTCCATTAGCACCGGGAGTAATTTAATTTTGTCAAGATCATTTACAAGTAACAAATGTATAAAATGAATTGATATTGCTGGATTTTGTTGATTCTGCGTCCATTTTATTTGTGTGCAATGTTAATTTGGAAACCTGTTTAGTGGTTTCGCTGGTACCGGAAGTGACATATGTTCAAGGGTAACTTGGCACCGGAAGTGACATGTTTAAGGGTAACGTGGCACCAGTGAAACCCGTCATTCCTGCATGCAGGTCTAGTTATTATTATTATTATTCAGATTCCAATTTGAATAGATCTCAGCAACTACGTGTCGCATCGTTACGATTTCTTCGGTTTTACTGGGAAAGTGGGTGTGACTTAGAGGATAAAGCTATTTTGAACGTTCTGCGACAATGCGAAATGTCCGAAATCACCGAAGTTATCGTTTTTAAAAATATTGCAGTAATTTTAACAATAATCATTGGATTTTAACTTTCGATACATTTTGGCATAGCCTGAGACAGGGCACATAGCTACGCTACTTTCGATTTTTGATTTTCGGCAAATCTTCGAAGATATTAGGCGCCAAATTTCGAAAATTTAAAATTTTACAAAAAACTTTTTTATTTATGAATATTTTTTAGTCGTATTGTGCACAGAATTAAAGGGTCATCTGACTAGTGCAAAAATGTTAAAAAATTTTGTCTCAGTAATTTACCTTGGCCGCCATTGGCTAATTCAGTTTTTCAGTCCTAGATTAATTTTTTATTGTTCGATTTGTATAAAACAAAGTTCATATGCTTCGTTGTATCAATTGTCGTTTTTTTTATTACCGAAAGTGTTATCTGTCGGCACCGGAAGTGGCATAATTTTACCAAAAACTACAATTTTGACAGTTATTTACGATCTTCATAAACAAATATTATTTTTTTGAAAAATTATATGACTCAAAGAGTGTGCCCTTTCAAGGCGCAAAAAATGTAGGAAGCAGTTTTTTTAATTTCGATTTCATTTTCGAGCAAATTCGATTAAGAGGCTAAAAATGGTGTAAAATTGGCCTATTTACAACCTATTCAGGCTTTTCAGATTTTAAAATATTTCTTCGTAACTTTTATAAACTTGTAGCTATAATCCATACGAAGAAAATGTATGTTAAAATTCGTTTGTAATATAAGCAGTTGCCAAGAAATGGGCAGTTCTGCATAAGTCACTGTTTTCGTTATTTTGCCTGTAAAATAGTCAATTATTATTGGATTTTTATAAAAGTGACATCATTTGATTCAAAAAGCACGTAGCGTCATATCAAGTTGATTACAATTTAAAATTGACACCGGAAGTGACATCATTTGGTCAAAAAATGCATTTTACACTTTTTTAAATCAATGTTTTATTCAACCAAGAATAACTTAATATGTATTAATAATTTTAACTTTTGGTTTAAATTCACATATAAACAAAACTCATATGGTCATATAGATATCATAAAATGGTTTCTAACTTGTTCGGTTGCCGAGAAATAGACGGTTTTCTACAGGTCACTTTTGAAGGTTTCGGGGCCATAAAAGGGTCAATTATTATTCGATTTTCATAAACGTCACACCATGTTATACCTAATGCCATTTGGGATTTCATACAAGTAATTTAAGATTTTCATTATCACCGGAAGTAACGTCATTTTGGCAAAAACTGTATTTTTAGCCTCCAAAACAGATATTTTATTCAAATGAGTCTGTTTTGAAATCTTTTTCAAATTATGGTATTTGATGCCAATCAACAAATAGAATGAACCCATACGATCATACAGATACCACAAAATGGTTTCTAACTTGTACGGTTGCCGAGAAATAGCCGATTTTCTACAAGTCACTTTTCAAGTTTTTTGGTCTTTAAAAGTGGCAATTATTATTCGATTTAACGTTTTTATTTATAAATATTATTTAGTCGTGTTGTGCACAGAATTAAAGAGTCATCTGACTAGCGCAAAAATGTTAAAAAAATTTGTCTCAGTAATTTTCCTTGGCCGCCATTAGCTAATTCAGTTTTTCAGTCCTAGATTAATTTTTTATTGTTCGATTTGTATAAAACAAAGTTCATATGCTTCGTTGTCCCAATTGTTATTTCTTTTATTACCAAAAGTGTTATCTAGCAAATTGGATTAAGGGGTGAAAAAAGGCGTAAAATTGACCTATTTACAACCCATTCAGGCTTTTCAGATTTTAAAATTTTTTTACTTAACTTTTATAAACCTGTCACTATAATCCATACGAAGAGAATGTATGTTAAAATTAGTTTCTAATATAAGCAGTTGCCGAGAAATGGGCAGTTTTGCATAAGTCACTGTTTTCGTAATGTTGCCTGTAAAATAGTCAATTATTAATGGATATTCACAAAAGTGACATCATTTGATTCAAAAAGCAAGTGTGCGTCATATCATGTTGATTACTATTTAAAATTGACACCGGAAGTGACGTCATTTAGTCAAAAACTCAATTTTTAACTTTTAAAATCGATCTTTTTTTCAACCAAGAATTATGTCACATGTAATAATAAAATTAACTTTTGGTTTAAATTCACATATTAACAAAACTCATACGGTCAAATAGATATCATAAAATTGTTTCTAACTTGTTCGGTTGTTGAGATATAGGCGATTTTCTGAAAGTCACTTTTGAAGGTTTTTGGCCCATAAAAGTGTCAATTATTATTTGATTTTCATAAAATTTTCACCCTTTGAAGCCTAATGTCATAGACGATGTTATAAAACTAATTTAACGTTTTCATTATCACCGGAAGTAGCGTCATTTTGGCAAAAACTGTATTTTAAGCCTTCAAAACCGATATTTTATTCAAATGAGTCTGATTTGTAATGTTTATACAATTATGATATTTGATTCCAATCAACAAATAGATTAAACCCATACGGTCATATAAATACCAAAAAATGGTTTCTAACTTGTACGGTTGCCGAGAAATAGACGATTTTCTACACGTCACTTTTCAAGGTTTTTGGTCTATAAAAGTGGAAATTATTATTCGATTTACATAAAATTTTCACCATATGATGCCTTATGCCATTTCTGATTTCATAAGACTAAGGGAACATTTACATTATCACCGGAAGTACTGTTATTTTGTCAGGATCAATTACATGTAACAAATGTATAAAATAAAATTGCTGGATTTGTTTGATTCTGTTTCCATTTTATTTGATGTGTGCAATGCTTATGTGGAAACCTGTATATTGGTTTCATTGGTACCGGAAAGGACATATGTTCAAGGGTAACGTAGCACCAAAAGTGACACAAGTTCAAGTTCAAAGGTAACATGGCAAAAGTGAAACCCGTCATTCCTGCATGCAGGTCTAGTTGTTATCTAAATTGGTTAATTTGAGGTTTTGAGTCTCCTTTCAACTAGGGTGGAAATGCAGCCTGATTTTTATGAAGAAATTTACCAGAAAAGTCAGTCACGGTTGAAGTCAAAGTCAAGTATAAAAGGTGGGGGGGGGAAGGGCCTGCATGAGTGCATTATCTCCTTAGGGGAAGTGGATGTTAACCTCTGTTGTGTCTAAATTAGTGTATGTATGAATTTTCAAAAAATATTCTCATTTGTTTTTAGCCCAGTGTGTTCACATCACAAAGATTTTTTTTATAAATAGTAAAGTTTTATTCAAAGTTCATCGTAGTAAAACGTATTTTATTTTTAAACCGTTTGGTATTTTCTTTCACATTCTTTACTTGGATATTCCTGACCTTTGACCTTCCTCGTATTTCCTTAAAGACGGAAGAACTACGCTCGTATTCTAAGTTTAAACATCTTTTAATTCATCTCTACCTGTCGCAAAGATGTGATAAGTCAGACTCGCCCACGGAGAATTGACACGATTGTCAAGCCGTGAAATGCCACCCTGCTTTATTTGCGGAAGGACAACGTCTTCTGAATTTTAGATGACGATGTTCTCGTTTGCACTGGCTATTTTAGTAAACTTTCATTTACCCCCCACAGCCTCAGGAATGTGAACTAGCGATAAAGGTAATTATTTTCTCTGGTGCATTTCACTTAATTTTTTTTTTGTGACAGTTTTTTCCGATTACTTGGTGCAAGGTATATAAATTACCCAACTCTAAACAAACTTCATTGTTTACTAGACTTACTTGGCTTTTCTATTCTGTACTCAGAAATATATTTGAACTTTTCATGGAGAATATTTTTTCTGCTTTACAAAGATTAATTGAGAAATTACGCAGCTTGACTGTGAATAATGCTACTAGGAATATATAAATATTGAAATAAATAAATAAATATAGGTTAAGTGGAATTTATAAACTGTATTTAGTTATAGAAGGCAACAGATGGTGTGTTTGAGGTAGGATATATTTATTCCTACTAGAACACTTCATGTCACTTCCTGCCTAGTTAGTTACAGAGGGCAACAGATAGTGTGTTTGAGGTAGGGTATATTCCTCCCTTCTTGAACACCTCATATCACTTCTTGTCTTGTTAGTTATAGTAACATGTCATGTCACTTCTTGGCTATTTGGTTATAAAGAGAAGTGCCCTGTGTTGAGATAGGATATACTTATTCCTACTGGAACATCTTATGTCACGTCTTGTCCAGTTAGTTACAGATGTCTTGTGTATGGTTGGATATATTGATTCCTTCCAGAACACCTCATGTCACTTCTTGCCTATTTATCCCTTCTAGAACATTTGGTGCCACTTCTTATGTGAGGTAGTGTATGTATGCCATCTAGAACATCTTATTATTTTATATATATGTAGGAATCTCTGGCAAAGTTTAATATTGTAACTCTTGTCAGTGGTGCAGGATGGCCAGTGCCTGACAAGCACATCTGTCTAGTTGTTTGGATGGGATGAAAAAGAGTAGGCCATAGTGCTGCTGACTAGGCAAAATTTAATTCATAGTACACTGTATACCCATATTCATTAGCCCAGTCGGATCAGAACAGTAGGATGTTAAACCCCGTTTCATTTCGATATTGTAAAAATTTAATTTCTAATAGGAATATGAGTCCTAATATGGTTTACTTTCGTTTACGAAGATATTTGAGATTATTTGAGAATCAAGGGAATTTTGTTTGAGTAAAAATAAAGATAAATTGTGTCTTTAAACGTCCCAGCTCTATAAATCCAGTAATTTGTCTGAGCTGGTCTCTGGTTGATGCCAATAAATACTGATAATAAAAACCAATATTTACTCTAATAGAAATTTATTATACTGGCAACAAAATTCCAACAATTTGGTTAAGAATCATATCCCCTTGTCCATGGTACAGGATGAATGACAGGGCAAGGATGAGTGTCTAGTTGTTAGGATGGTATGATAAACCAAGGTTCATGTGTTTTGATTTCTTATTTGTTCTCTTCCAAATACCCTAACATGCAAGCAAATTATTGAAAAAAAAACTGAACCATATGTTAGCCCTGAAATGACCAAGCTTGTGTCGAGTGAACATTAAAACCCCATCCTATTTTCAATTATACTGGCAGCAATTATTAACAATCTGATAAATAGGGGTTTCCCCCTGTCAGTTGTGCAGGACGGTGGGGGATGGGGGTGTACACAAAGAATGTTTAGCACTTAGAATTTAATGAATATAATGAAACGTTGCTGCATGGGCAAAATGTCCCTCATAGGACGCTGTGTATACTCGTCTTCACTAGCCCAGTTTGTGCCATTAACCCATTAAGGTCAACATCATTTTGACTGTCATGACCTGAACTGGTCGCACTTAATAAGATGAAATGTCTACTGCTGAATAATTATAAGTAATAGACTCTTGACACCGATAGAAAAGTTGAAGAGGACAAGTTGATCTATAATTTGCACTATTTGTTTCACCTCATTCCAAAATACAAATTAAATACGAAACTAAATACTCAAATGGGGCTTATAAAAAAGGTTCTTGCTGTGGTTGCAAATATGCGATGGTGACCACTTAGTTGTATAACGTTGTGGTGCAAAAATGCGACTGACTGGTTAAGGGTTAAAGGTAGAACGTTAAACTACTGTTATTTATTCGTTTTATTTGTAACAATTTGAAGAGATAAATGGCAATGATTTAAACAAAGCAGACTTATACTCAAGGCACCATTCCAAAATATCCAGATAATGGTAGAATATGTTTAGATAATGGAGGTTCGTTCACCTGCTGTTTCAACCTTGATTCTACTATTGCCTTGTTACTATAATTAGCATGTTTTCCGTTCTATAAATAGATATCAACAACTGCCTCTTGAACAGAAAAACAATGTTTTCGTAAATAATTTGAATTTGAATGAACAGACGTCATGAGAATGAATGAGATCTCTTGAAGTTGTCTATTTGGCATTCAGATGATTTCTGCTGCTGATGAAAACAAAAACTTAATCGAGAAATACATTCATGACTTCTGTTTTAGTTTCAGCTTCTCTCAAAAGTTTTATTCACATTTAATTGAATCTTTCAAAAAGGAATATTTAGTCAACTGTCGTGGTTTCGGATCCCTGGTTGCACACATGACAAGGCGTTGGGTCGCCTGTCTAACCTGGTGGGTTTTCTCCAGGTTCTCCGTTGTCTTCCGCTGCTAAAGACCCCTACGTGCAAGTGAATTATTGAAATAAAATTAAACAATATGTTAGTCCCGAAATGACCTAGTCTGTGTCGACTTGACGCTAAACGCCATTTCTCTCTCTCTCTTTATTCACAATTGATTAAATCTTTCAAAAAAGAATATCAGTTTTAATCCATCCACCATTTACAAGATATGATGAATTGAAAATTTATCAACATTCTATCATCAGGGCACCAGCAATATGCACTATAACATCTTGACACTGAGGTTGGTGGATAACCTTTTGTTTGTGGTCACTTTTTAATCTAATAGAATCCAAACTGAGAAATTATCCACGCTTTTGTTTTCTTTATGGATGACCGGAATAATTTCGAAAATTAAAGTAGAAAATGTATGCAATATAAATGAAATGAAATGGAGTTTAATGTCCTACTGTCCTGCTCCGACGGATTATCAGGGTATACATTATAATGTCTTGACATTGAGGTTGGTGGCTACAATTCAGTACAAATTAATATAAACTCGAACAGACCTAATCTTCCGTAAAAGTCAAGCTTCATTTGGATTACCCGCAAATATTTTAGAAAATATTGTTGGCTTGCAAGTAGTTTAACTCTGGTAATTTATAGGTTTCAACATTCTTTAATCTGTCTTAGTTGGCTCCAACTAACACAAGAACAAACTATGATCTCTTTAACAAAAACCTTGACAACATGGAAAATAGAAAAACAGACCAACAATTCATTCCCAAAATATTTTTCGTACATCGTAGAATAATCAACCTGGCATATTCTCTTGAAAAAAGAAATAAGTATATTTGAATTGCCAAAAAACTTCTAAAAATGTCTTAAAATAGATCATACATGAAACCTTTTGAAAACTTTATAATATTGATTTTCTAAAGAAGAAAACAAAAACAAATTGTCAATGGTAGATTATCGGATTAAAATGTACATGGCTATTAAAAAAATTTGCTCACTATTAGTAGGTGAAGTTGTTTTCCCCTTATCAGTGATGCAGGACAGAGGATCTGGTAAGGACTGTTGTCTAGTCGTTCAGATGGGATGAAAAACCGAGATGCTGTGTATACATTGGCATGCACTTTAAAGGCCCCTCGGTAATTGGGATTCAATTTAAGTGTAGGTCGTAGAGCCGCTGTCAGGGTAACATTTCGCTCATTGCACGTGGGCGTGGTTCCAGCCCATCTTCCTTAGCCCAGTCAGAGCAGAACTCAATTTCATTTTATTTTGTTTATATTATATGAACGTCTGGAATTGATCAATTTTTGGACCGATATTCCTTTAAGAAAATAAACTTTCACAATATTTTAGTTTGCAAGAGATTTGAATCCTACAGTCAATGCTCAGAGACGTTACGTTTTTTTTACTGTGTTAATTTTGTTGTGGGTTTGAGAAAAGATTTTCAGACTTTAACATAAAGAGATCCGATTGACACGAGAGGTGGTTTAAGTGTACTTGTTGTTCTTTTATAGATAGGAATGTAGGCCACATATGGAAGATCTGTAGAGTTATTCCAATTTCATGCAAAACAACACATGAAACTACTTCTGCTACCCAACAAATATTTCCTCTTACAAACAGGGTGCCAACAATTTGATATTTTCTACAGAATTTGGTATTTACATGTTGCATCTGGCATCAATGTAGACTTCATCGCCTATATAACAGGATGTAATTTTTTAAAGTCACCCATTGTCATTTGCAATTATCAGCAGACAATATATTTTTATGGAGAGCGGCCTAATAAAAGCTTTGCGTATTACTCAAACTAAATCAAAATCCCAACTCGAAATAATCTCTTGAATTTAATTCGATCAGATTTAATGAAACATACATTATGCAATAGCTAGATCTGCCTATTGCAGGTCTTTCTTTAGGCCTGAAAGGTTATATAAATTATTAATTAGACATTAATTAAATTATCCAGACCATGATGAATTCTCAATGCCATCTTATCAAGACTGTATAATCCTGAAAGTGAGGATTGTTCATGCACTGTGTACAAAATACACAACAAACAAAATATATCATTTATAAAGTAACAGAATCAAAATGGATTCACACTTAAAGAACTTTTTGCGCAATGGACGACTCTACAAAAAGATTTAGTCCCAAAGGGTCTCCACCCCTTTGTTTAAATTTTGCAACTTTAATTTTCATGATATTTGTTAAAACCAAATAGATACCATTTTAGGCGTTAAACTCAGTGGTAGCAAGATTCCGAATGCATCTGTTTTCAATGTCTCTGAATAATTCTAAATTTTAATTGAGGCTTTGGCTTGACACGGGACATGAAACAAGAGTAAATAAATAGCGCCATCTGGTGGTGATACTTATCGGATGTCAATCTCTTGTCGTGGATCATAAAATGATGTGTTGCATGTGCATGCGTATATGAGAAAAGTTACAATTCCTTGTGAAAGATCTTAAGTCAATAGCGTCATATGGTCTGAATTTAAAATAACGGTCCCTTGAATTTAAAGTCAAATTATGAACACAAATTGGCAAAGAACTGAGATATGGTTTGATGTGATAATAAGTTATTTCCACAGATCCCTGGAGTGAAATAAGTCTGAAACATTCTAAAATAAACAGGCTTAGAAAAGAAACAAATACCAACTGAAAATGGAATAAAATGGAACAGTCTAAGAATAAACGGCGCTTAAAGTGTTTTTCTTTGATTGGCATTTGGTAATTGAACATATTAACACACAGTACAATTTTATGGATACACAATTACTGAGTTTGATACTAAGCGACGTTTCAATGAGGATGTGGTTGACTAGTCGTTAAGTTGTTTAAATAGGATGAAATGTTGCGTAAACATTAAAGAAGCCTTGACAGTTTCAATTTCTGTCTCTAGTATTGTCTATGGACATGATTCTGTGTGTGACTGACAAATGAAATGAAATCAAATGGGAGTTAATGTCCTACTGTTCTGGTCCACCTGGACTAAAGTAGACGGGCATGAGCCACACCTATGTTCAACCTACGAAATCTTGCCTAGACAGCGGCTCCATGACCTACGCTGAATTCCAATTACCAAGGGGTCTGGGACCTTGGTTTACCATCCCATTAGAACAACTAGACAGCTGTCCTTGTCAGGCCCTCTGTCTTTTCTCCACCAACACCACTGTGAACAAGAGCTAGATTGAAAAAGGGCCCATATTAACTGTTACAAGGCGAAAAATTTACATTATTTCTCTCTCTCGCTCTTTCTCTCTCTCCATTTGTTTTTGATTTGGAGTTAATATTCATCCTTTATCAAATGGAGTGTGAATTACTTTAAACCTGATACCAATATTACCACCTTTCTAGAGATAAAGACCCAGTAAGAACATGAGTTGTTATCTGGTTATATCAACAATTCATGCCTTGTATAAAGGTTTGTTTAAGATAGGAACCGTAAAGGAGAAAGGAAATCTAAGAGGGTTGTAATCACTATATTCAGCAGGAGGTCTGCTGTTCACTTATCTTATAATAAAAATATCAACTGGTTATCCAGATCCCAACAGTAGAGAGAGAGAAAATGGGTTTTAATGTCCACTCGATACAAACTAGGTCATTTCGGGACTAACATATGATACAATTTTATTTCAAGATGACGAGGGCCCCGAGGGCAGATAATGTTCTCACTTAGTTTGGGGTCTTTTTTTACCCAGGGTCTACTTTTGAAAGCCCCATTTACAGTCAGTTTTGTAATGAAACAAAAAATATCTCAGATGGCAAGACCTGCCAGCTTTCCTATTACTGTCTTTTCTGATGAATTGGGGTTTTAAGTAATGTCCCCCTGTTCTGCTCCGATGGGGTTAATGAAGATGGACAGATACCAGATCTATTGATGTTTGAAACCAATATCTATTAGCCCTGCGTAATACTGTCTCTTCTCTCGGAGCCCTGTGTAATCCTGTCTGGTTCTCTAAACCTAACCCTGCTATGGATGTTTGCGTAATGTCTCTTCTGTAAGCCAATATCTGTGTCTGTCATCAAACCATTGGTTACGCAATCTACCCCATAGACATCAACTGGTCAGTTTGACTGGACTGGACATTAAGGATATTATCTAACACCCCTTATATCTGATCATTGGTCAGTTAGGCTGACCATTAAGGATGTTATCTAACACCCCTTATAGCTGATGGTTGGTCAGTCAGTGGCTGGTGATAATACACCCATACCTGTCAATCAAAATTAAAATTAAATTGACCACTGGCTAGTGATAAGGCCACACCACTTTGTTTTCCTGTTCCGCTGATTTCGACAGGTGAGAAGAGAGAGAGAGAGAAATGGGGTTTAACTTCTACTCGACACAAACTAGGTCATTTTGGGACTAACGCATGATTAAAGTCATTTGCGCATAGGGGTCTTTAAATTTTGAAATCTTAAACATACATTATGCAAGAAGTAAATCTTTGTATTGCCGGACTGTCTTTAGGCCTTAAATTAATTTTAACTTATCCAGACCATAATCAATCCTCGATGTCAAGGCTAGCATTTAACATCAAAATGGATAATCAAGACTTTGTTTATTTCCCATGTTAGTAATGATGTTCAAGGCTTGCCTAAAATTGAATAGCTAATATCACGGTTCAGAGTGAAGAAACTTGGCTGAAATTTTTATCTTATTCTGTTTTCATTATACATGTTTTAACTATTATGGCGAGAACTGTCAGCTAGCTCGTGCTCCTTTTAGTTTTGAGATCTTAACAAAACATAGTACCCAAGAATTGAGTGGGCTATTTATTGATGAAGAACACAGAGGAACTAAAAATTAAGTTGGATTGGCCTAATACACTGATATCTCTCAATCAGAATTCAAATTAAACTGACCACTGGCTAGTGATGGATATTGACCTTTCATCAACAACTGCCGACCACATGCTGGGGATGCTAAGGGGCTGGCTGACCAGCGGACTCACCAGAGGGGTTAGCGTGAAGCATGTTTTCTGTTTAAGTGTCATCTGAAGATGTTTAAAACCACATGGTATTAAGGAAGGTGAAATTGATTCTTATTCTGAGGATTGACTTTTGAGATGGTCACTCGCGGTTTATGAGTAAAAGATTTAGCATTAATCCAGATTCACCGAGATTCGAGTTTATATAGATTGACAGTGTATTTCGAGGATTGACTTATAAGAGGGTACGAGTTTTATCCTTAATCCGGATGCACAAAGATTCATATTTATTTAGATGTTGTTGTTTATTAAAATTTTAACGTCCAATACATCAGATTTTTATGGATTTGAACAGTGTCAGAAATATATGCAATATTTTTTTGCATAAACAAAGACGGAATTATTCCTGTATTTGACGATTTGGTTGAGATTGACAGACATGAATAGACATTTCTACCTGGTTTATCGCCCAGACGGACGTGTCTATGTGAATTGAAGGTGAATTTAGATAGAAGATTTTAATTTTGGAATTGATGCTGTAAATGCTAATCTATAGTGATTGAATTGTTCAAGTCAACTGGAGAAGCTACGTTTGTGGGACAATTTAAATTCGTTATGTTCAAAAGGTGTACTGAATATTGAGAAAGCGGTTTAAATAAAGATTAAGGATCTGTAAGAAGTCAATAAGACAAATATGCGTAGGAGAACTATATTTGATCTTAGTTACGTTTAAACACAAGTGAAGTGATTATTGGGAAAGCTTTTAAAATAAAGAACGGTACGAAGGATTATTACCAGAATGATATTGACGTGTTTCTAGAAACGTTCGATCAGATTCTGCTGTGGGATATTATTGGAGAGATTATTGAAGAGATTATCCGCGGATTAAGTTTCTAGTGAAATATATCGACATGATTCAACTGACGAAGTTTGTTTTACTGCGAGAGAAGACAGCATTTATTGCTAAAGACAAGGTATATTAATTAGGGCTTACTCTTTCACATGGTCCAATCCAGTGGGTTTTCTCTGGGTCCCCTTGGTTTCTTCCCACTGCCAAAGACCCCTACGCGCAAGCGAATTATTGAAATAAAATGGAGTCATATGTTAATCGCTCTTTCTCTCTCTCTTTCACCAGGGTTGGGTAGCTGGATAGTTAACCTGTGTCTGTCATTGAGTCTACTGGCATGGTTTGGATTTCCTGCTTGTACGTGACAATAAGTAGGGTCATCTGTCCAAACTTGTGGGTTTCCACTGGGTCCTCCGATTTCCTCCCACTACTAAAGACCCCTGTGTGCAATTTTTGTAATAAAATTGAACCATATGTTAGTCCCAAAATGACTTGAGCCACTGCCTTTCTCATAGTAGTATCCTTATTGATATCCTGATAAATAAATGCCAAATCCTGTTTAATAAAGGATGTTTGTGTCCTTTCTACGTTTTTCTACTACGTTTGTTTATTTAAAATTCAACAAAACATATAGGCAGCTTACATTAGAAACAGGATTTTGCTGTAAACAAACTTATTATTCGGTTAGAATTAACCCAAAAAGTTCTTATCATAAAAATGAATTTATTACGCAGAATTTCACCAAAACATATCATAAAAGTAGATTTCTTTTATTATATTAGAGAATAAGATAAATTAGAGCAATGACAGGTGTAATGCATGTGGTGGGGTATACTTATAATCTTTTTGAAGGTCCACATATCCTGGAAGTAAGGTACCTTTCCAAGACAAGGTTGTCCACAAATTAAAAAAAGAAAGAAAGTTTATGTTGTCCTTTCAAATAATTTTTGTCAGATATTCATCCCTCTTGGACTAAGAATTAATTTATTCTGCACAGTGTTTTTATTTAAAGATACATTTTGGGAGATTAGATAAAGAGCTGGCATTTCTCGCTAGAATAGTTCAAAACTAGATAATGTAAAAGGAAATTGCTGAAAATTTCAGTCGAATTGATCCACTCTAAACAGAGAATTTAGCAATTGATTTTTAGGCTGAGCCTCGATCATCATTTCTAATTTGGTAGATATCCATTTTTTGATTTAATCATCAATGAGTGTTGAGCAGATCAGATGACATCCAGAGTTTATTAAGGCTGGATAAGTTAATTAATGTCCAATTAATAATTTAGATAACATTTCAAACCTAAAGAAAGACCTTCAATAGACAGATTTGACTTTTAAAAAACAACAGAGAAGCTAATTGTTGTTTTCTCAGACATTTGCCTTTTGCAGGTCTGATCTTGTAGATGAGGTTTACACTGGTTAACCTGGGTACTTTTACAGTGTTGATAGACCTGTCGACCAGTGATAAGATCAAATAACACATTTATCACCAAATTTGATAAAATATTTCACTTAGTTACACCATATTAGGTTTATCTGTCATTCCTTTCATCTTCTGTATCAGCATGGATGGTTGAACTCTACAGGTCAAAGTTCAACTAGATGCCCCCCCCCCCCAGTCTGGTCAGACTGACCACTAAAACAAACTCATCAAGAGAAATTTGTGTTTAATTTGAAATCATAAACAAACAGTTTGATTGGTTGATCATAATGATTTTACTTGAATCTAATTGGTTGATTGAGTTTATTTATGAATGGTGATGGTAAAGGGTGAATGTAATTGGCTGTAGAGTATTTGTTTATGCGTGAATGATCTGGGATTAAAGTAGCCAGATGTAATTTGTGATGATAGTGTTTGAAGAGTGGAAGATAAATTAGACCATTATGGTGATCTGGTCATTTCAGTCTGTTGATAAACACGTTACCGCATCTGTTTGGGGCAGTGGTCACTTCAAAAGAAAGTTCATCTTCTATGGAGTTGGGGTGTGAAGACTGCCTGGGCTATTTGATTGGAGGCCTCCAGAGTTAGTTAATAGAAACAATAATTGAATGAAAATAAAAATGGTAGAAAAGATTGACTTAATATTGATGACTTTGTCATATAGATTATAAATGTAAGATGTGTTTAGGAGAGGCGTGGGGTGGGGAGAAATGGGGTTCAACATTTGCATTGGACACAAACTACTGTAAAACACTAAATTATTGCGACATGAAATTATTGCGAGTTGGGGTGGTGAAACATAATTGCGAAATGTAATTATTGCGAATTTCTGTAGTGGGGAAAAAATTATTGCGAATTTAAATTTGTCTATAAAATGTGGTAGATTTTGAGGTGACAGTCGGCTCTTCAAAACATCGGTTGATTGGTGATCATTAGTAACAGTAAATAAACAACTATTGAGGATTATGGCTTTGAGTCTGTATTCAACAGATCAAAGAAAATTAAAGACCTGTTATCAAAAAATTATTGTTTAATTTAATCCCTTGATTATTAACTCCAAGCTGACGAACGGAGGATAATTCAATATGGCCGACATTTTAACAAATTTTAACTTATTGGGACTCTTTCTTGTGAAGAGTAATGAAGGGGGAATAATTCAATATGGCCGACATTTTAACAAATTTTCATGAAATTATTGCGAACATGAAATTATTGCGAGAGAGCCTCTCTCGCAATTGTCGCAATAATTTCATGCTCGCAATAATTTCATTTTTTACAGTAGATCATATGGTTTAATTTTGGGGGGAAATCAGAGGACCCGGAATTAAAGCCCATGAGGACAGGCGACCAGAGATTGGATGGCCGAATGGCTAGTCTGAGCGCTGTATCATCAGAGTCAACTGACATGCATATTCCTGAAGCAATGACCTGAGAAATCCCTCTCTGACCATTGCTGGAATAGCGTCTGTTTCTTGAACTTATGTGGGAGTGTGTCTATTCTTTCCGTTTAATGAAAGCTATCACATTAGTACAGCAACATGACAGTCCTTCGTTTAATCTGGGTCTTCCCTAAAACTTTGGACAGTGATTTAAGGTATTCAAAACGGTGAAAGTATGTTCGTTTCCAAACAGTATTGTTTACATTTCATTCGTCTTGATAGCCTTGTTTGTCAAGCAATTAGTTTTACTGCAGTATTCTGCTATGCAGGGGTTAATTAGGCATAATAAAATCGTGAGTCATGACGTAACCTTATGTAAACATGTTTGGTCCAATATTGGCAGCTAGTGATTGGTTGGTAGACGGACTACTGACAAATCAAAATTTAAAACAACAATATCCACTCATAATAGCAGTGTGTAGTTGGATTACCTCTAATCAAATGCAACACTGCGCGGGAGTATGACTGACAAGGTTTTGATTCCCTGGTTGTACGTGACAAGAAGTAGGATCACCTGTCCAAATTTGTGGGATTTCTCCTGGTCCTCCGTTTTCCTTCCACTGCTAAAGATCCCTTTTCTCTCTCTCTCTCTCTTTCTCTCTTAATCCATCAGTGTAACTCGAGCAACAAGTAGATTATATATAATCACTTAGATATGGACTACATCAATACTATAAACATTGTCTTTAATTCCTACACATTTAACATGTAAACAACCTAATTACTCACTCACAAATTTAAATAAACAAAATTCAAACATATTAAGGGAACTATATTGTCTTAAAATAGCCTTAAGCAGTAAACGGAGGTCAAAGGGTTAGGGTTAACGAAGGAGAGAGGAGTTGAATTGTTTAGAATGCTGTCTGTTATTAATTGTATAATCAAATAAATTGGCCGGAGGTCTTCATGGTGGTCCCAGGAATCCACGTTGAAATAACACTAGAACATGTAACAAGACAGAATCCAACAATTAGGCCACATCAATTAGAATTTCTCTACTTTGTGACTAACATATGCTTTAAATTTATTTCAATAATCATTTACGCATAGGGATCTTTATCAGTGGGAGGGACCGGGAGGATCCGAAGAAAACCCACGAGGTTGGACAAACGTACAATGTACATGATTAACCACTAAACTCACCTATTAAAAATTTGGTTTCCAAGTTCTCCAGGTAAAAAATTAATTTAAAAACAAAAGAACGTTAGAGGCTTTCCTCAAAAGATTTTAGTTGTAAATATTTCCGTTTTGAAATTTTAACAAAACATTTGCATTCAAGAATTTACTTAGTCTGTTCATTTTATTTTTATGAACTGGTTATGTAACTTTTTTTATATATTTTTTTTGTTAGCTTGTCCCCCAATCTGTTTCTGAGAAGTGAGAATACAATACTTTTTATCAAAAGAATGACATTGAGTGGGTTGTTTATTTTAATCATAACCACTTTTTCATAAACTGGTTATGTAACTTTTGTTATATATATATTTTTTTGTAACATAGGAAAGACATAATTAAGGCCTAGCAAGATAGAAAAGAGATAATAGGCCTGTCTCTCAATCTGTATCTGAAAAGTGAGAATACAATATTGTTTATCAAAAATAGAAACTGAGTGGGTTATATAATGATCAATATCCATAAACACTAAGATTTAAATTGGTTTGACCTCAAAGTATTTTCTGCGATTCTCCCCTGGTAATATCTTACATTAGTCGTCATGGAATGTTGCCAGGAACCGGAGCCAAGTTTTTGCCCAGATATATTTAGTTGTGTGTGTAGGTGTTTTCAATGTTGTTGATGTTGAAAAAGGGTGGCACCGTTTCTGCCTACATTTTATTACTAATGGCATAAATCTTTAACCAGAATCTTCCAATTTATTATCAAACATTTTATTGCTAAGTACACAAACGTTCAATCCAAATTTTATGCAATTTTTGGTTTAAAAAGTAAGGAAGGGTTCCTATACTTTAGTCATTCGTAGAATTTAGCGACTCACTATCTGGTGAAATATTGACTTTATCTGTACTAAATAAGGACAAGCAAGTTTTTTTCCTTGAACTGATGAAGATTTTAAAATTCTTCAGAGATAACTCAGAATAGTGTATCTTTCTAGTAGCGTCTGTATTTTCTAGTATTTTCTGTCGTGTTATTAGTACAGCAGAATTATAGATCAAGTTCATGTTTTATGGAAGTTCATTTATTTTCAACTCCATCAAAATCCTTTGTTGACTCTAAATTGATGAGAATTCTTTGAGATATTTTGTTGAAATTTGGTGCACTGCTTATGATTTTTTTTTATTAAACTTTCAGATATTTGATTGAAATTTGCATTTCTTGGTATCCCCTTAATCCTCGACAACGAAAACTAGTGCATAAAATTTTATAACTTATTTCTAAAAAAAGAAAAAGTCTGTTAGAGACACAGAGATTTATTGATTCTATGAAATGAAATGGTGTTTAACGTCCCACTTTTCGTATTGATTCCAACATAACATATTAATGATTCAGATTAAATTTTAAATATTAAAATCGTCTTTATCATTGAACAACACCTGCGATTCTCGTAATAAAACATGGGCTTTGATTTATCTGCATTAGTTCCAGACTGCGTCATTGTTCTGAATTCTGTTTTTTCTGGCGTTTAAATGGAAAACTGTTGCTGCGTATTGATTCCAACAGGTTGGTTTGTCGTCATGACATTGTCACGACGCTCTTAACGCCATTATTCCAGCGGCTGTTCCAAGTTCTTTGATCAATTAGTTTCTAGAAAATTCTTTCTTTTTTTTTTTTTTTTTTTTAGAAACTTAATTTCATTGGTATTGGAAATTTGGATCCCATGCAATTCGATTCTGAACCAAATATATTTGGATTGTCTCCGAATGAATTTCTAAAATATGTTGTTTCATGTTTTTTAATATCCCATTTCCAAACCTTATTTTGGATGTTATTTGTTTGATGTCCCTGATTGTGTCATTTGAAAGAGAAATCTCTTAAACAGAATATTGCTCTCTAAATGGTTCAGTTCCGCTTTTTGTTTACAAAAATAGTATGATGAATTAGAAATTG
The DNA here is from genome assembly GCA_948474765.1 of Patella depressa. Lineage (NCBI taxonomy): Eukaryota > Metazoa > Mollusca > Gastropoda > Patellidae > Patella > Patella depressa. The sequence goes on from OX419718.1 coordinate 2,086,574, forward strand.
ATTAATATTCGGCATCCTCGTTAAAATGATGTAGTATACCAATCATTTATGTTAACTTTGTATCCTGCCAAGGAAAAGCATCTAGTCTTTCGGATGGGACAAAAAAACTGAGCTCAGGGGGCATGCCTTGTCAGTTGGAGCAAAGTCGCTGGCCAGGCAAAATTCCTATAATTATATGTGTTTGTTTGTTTTCTGTACAGGAATTGGATGGCCGAATTGTTAGCACTATGCTCTATCATAAGGTCTGTCATTGAGTCAACTGGCGTGGTTTTGATTCTCCGGTTGTACATGACAAGGAGTAGGGTCAACTGTCCAACTCTGTGGGTTTCTCTGGGTCCTCCGGTTTCCTCCCACTGCTAAATACACCTACATACAAACAAATTATTGAAATAAAATTTAACCTTGTTTGTGTTGAACCCCATTTATCTCTCTTTCTCTCTCTCTTTAATGGATGACTTTATACTTTTTTGGAAAACATTTGTATATAAATAAATCAGATCTCAAATTCCTAGAGTCTGGGGGGGAAATTGAATTAAAAAATACCCAAGAAAGTAAATATTATTGCACAATATATTAACAATTTTTATTTACGCAAAAGAAGAAAAAAATTCCATCACCCATCGGAATCGGTATATTGATTTTCATGAGAGTTTAATGAAAGAACAAGGGCGAAACAATAGACCTTTAAAAGACATGGCATCAATTATTATTATTATTATTAGCTGATATTGATTCTGAGAACCATGACTCAACGTTGAGTCAAGTGCTGGTTGAATCATGACTATCATGGATTTCGAAATATTGTCCAATAATTATGGGCCACCTTTGACTGATCGCTGATTGGTGGGGATGATATTGAATGGTCAGTGTTGATGGTAGAAACCATGACTATACAATGACCTGTGAGCCATGTAATTATGGTGAATGAATGATATAAAAAGATCGAGGATGACTGACGATTATCCCCATTTCATTTAGAAAACTGGTCGTTACTGCCTACAATACAATAATAGAGTTTCTAGCTTTGACTACATGCTGGACGTGAGAGAGTGTGTGTATCTGTTATAACACGGAGTCATTTATCACTGTTCATTCTATCTTCACTGACTGGGATATCTTATACTCTGGCTTATATATATATATACTGTGTAAGTTTTAACACTTATATCTCAACGGCTTTTAAAATTCAAATATATTAGTTCCTGGAAGTTGGCGCCACTGGTGCCACAGTCAAGAATCAGAATCGTGTCGTGTCTTTCAGTCGATACTGAATCAGAAACCGAATCCTAATTGTCTCAATTCCAAATTGTATTTTGATTTTCAATTCTGATTAACTTTGGATGGAGTTCTGTCAGGGAGTGTTCTTTTAGCGTGTGGAATAGAAGACAGTTCTGGCAGGAGTCCAGACCTCAGGGCGAAACATTCAGTTTATTTTGGGGATCGTAATCTTTATGCTTTAAGACTTGGCAAACGTTTTTAAACCTGAACTAGCTCGTGAAACATGTGGTTTGATGTTCGACTCTGTTTATATGGATTGTGTCACGAACTGACTTTGTGAATGTGACTGTGAATTTCTTTTGTTTTTATGCCGACATTGTCAACTTTATAAAAGTAGTTTTTGTTCTCTGACTTGAAAGCTGAAGAGTTTATTTTCTTTACTTCACATCTTCCAACTTCCGTTCATTAACGAGTGGACTTGTCTGAGGATTAGTCATTATGTTGTTTACGATGTTGAAAGGTCTGTAAGAGGATGTAAAACTTATGATTATTTTCTTGTGTTTTCCAGCCGACCATTTTTGGAACTATTGCGCACGATCAGAGTCCTTGTGAAGACAAAAGAAGGGTAAGTCGATTTTATTAGTGTTTAATTTAGGGAAAGGGTAAACAGTGCTGTGTGAGGTTAAAGGGCTGGGGGAGGATGGCAAAAGAGTCTAATACATATACTTTATGTCACAAACACAAAGTCTGTTCCCTTTTTTTTTTTTTTTTTTTTTATAGATAAAATGACTCCTGAATTTAATTTAGGGAAACAGACATGTAGAACTATGTGCGGTTCAAGGGGTAGATGGGTGGGGGGAGGGGCAGGTTGCCAAATTGGTCCAATAAATGTACTTTAAATCATAAGGTTTGTTTACTTTTTTTTAGATAAAATGACTCCCGAATCCTTGGGTGGTTGGGTGGTACTTTAGAACATAAGATCTGTTATTGAGTCAAGTAGGGGTGTGTCTTTATTCCTCAGCCCCCCCTCCTCCCCCCCCCCTCAAGTTTTGTTCTTAAGTATGATTAATTATTGTGTTTGACATTTAGAACATATAACAATAAACCATAATATGTTAGTCCTGAAATAATCTATTTCGTATTTACTGACAACCAAACCACATTTTCTATATAGCTTCAAGTGAATATCATTACGTTTCTATTTTTAGTATCATATAAATAATAATTAAATATTGTGTTTGACATTTGGAACATACATGGATAAAAAAAATAACGACAAAATCTATCGGTGTGGAACGGATGAATTAATGTACGACATGAAATATCCATTAATAACAAACTTTTAATTGCTTTAATTGTATCGATCTATCGATCTGTCATTGTTTGATTTGTTCGTTGGTTTTGTTTTATTTCTAATAATATTAACAGAGTGACGTTAATTTGTTTGTACTGGAGAGAGATCACTGGGATATTATTTTATTAAAGTGGTTTTTACACTTTGGGGAGAGAGAGAGAGAAATGGGGTTTAATGTCCACTTGACGCAAAATAAATAATTTTGGCACTAACACATGGCTTAATTTTATTTCAATAATTTCCAATGAAACAACTTGAATAATAGTCCAGCTCCTTTAAGATGAAATGATTGAATCTCCGCTGTTCATGCGAAAATTCCAAGTGTTAATGTCTACACAATACTAAAGTCCATGAAACACCTAAAAGCAAGAAATTTAGCTTCTTTTTAAAGAGCAGATCAAATCCTTGCTGCTCCAGAAATAGTATGTCCATGAATAGTTAAATGAAACTCTTTGAAAAATATAGTTGAGCCCCTTTACGAGACTATTGAATCACTCGTATCCAGACAAAATTCTCCTGTCTAGAAATACCAAATTGTTAATCTCTACGAAACAAAACCCCTAAAAAAAAAATAGTTGAATCTCTACGAAACAAAACCCTTAAAAAAAAAATAGTTGAACCCCTTTAAGAAGTGATTAAATGTGTTTATGGGTTAATGGTATGGTGTTTTTGTTTTAATAGAAAAATAGTTGAACCCCTTTAAGAAGTGATTCAATGTGTTTATGTATGGAATGGTGTTTTTGTTTTAATAAAAAAATAGTTGAACCCCTTTAAGAAGTGATTGAATAAATGTGTTAATAAAATGGTGTTTTTGTTTGTTGACAATCAATATGGTGGCCGTACAATACGTAAGCACAATGATGATTGATGACTGGACAATAATCACCATTGATTTCCGTTATTTTTTTTTAATTCAACAATGGCTGAACCTTCCGCAGTACAGAATTTATAGCCAAAGGTTAAATCTGAGAAGGGTGGGAAAGTTTCTATTTCCACGACTCAGTTAATATTAATAGAATAAAACACACGCTTGTTTGTAAATGGCGTGTCTGCAACAACTGCTTCAAGCTGCATAATTAAATTCAAAAATTCTAAAATTGAAAACTTCAAAAGCAGCAATTGTTTATTCTACCTTTATTTAGGACTAAAATAGCAAATACACAATAAGCTTCAAAGGATGTGATTTCAAATTTGAGAAAACGAAAGTAAATGAATTCATTTTCTGTTGGTCGGAATATATTTAATGAAAGTGTAATGATTTGACAGTTCAGTATTTTACAAGATAAATGCAAGGGAAAACTCATGGTGTTATAGTGTATAGGTGTTGAAAAGCCTGAGACAAAAGGAAAACTTGGGCAAGATATAATTTAATCTTAATACCGGTATTAAGAATATATTTGTGCTCTCTGCCCTGGAGAATAACACCCCCATCCCCGAAACAAATAAACAAACACACTAGATGATTTGTGGTGTGAAATGTCATTATTAAATGGCAGCTGAAACAAGAATTCTGACAGTAATTACTTATAATTAGATTGCGTTAAAATATGTGCTAAATAAAACTATCATGCAATTACGCGAATAACATCATGCTTCTGACACATCATAACACCTTAAATTAGCTAAGTCTTAAATTGAGAAATGGAATGGGGTTTAACGACTTTAACGTCCTACTGTTGTGCTCTGAACTGGCTCTAATTGAGACTTCTGGGGTATTTAAAATTAGAGTAAAAACGGAAACGATTGAATGTGTAATTCGGTTTATATACATACGTAGTACATTATTATATGCATTGCGACCCATTTGTGGCTAAGTGGTCGGGTGTTCGATCCCTGCATTGGCCGAAAAAGTTCATCTCAATTTCTGGCATGGTTTCCCCTTTTCAGTGATGCAGAAGGACAAGGGCCTGACAAGGACAGCTGCCTGGTCGTGGCGTGCACGTAAAAGATCCCTTGGCAGTTGGAATTCGATATAAGAGTAGGTTGTAGCGCCGCTGCCCGGGCAAAATTTCCCTCATAGCACACTGTATGGCGTATGCCCGTCTTCCATTAGCCCATGTAAGGTACAGAAGAGTAGGACGTTAAACCCCATTTCATTTCATTTCATTTTGTGTCAATTTCTAGGCTCCAAATATTAGCGATTAGCTCCGTTAAACTGAGACTGAATTGAGTTGGCCTTAATATCAAAACTTATTTCTGTTATTAGCTAGGCACACTATTCCAGATTAAAGGGCAATGAAATCGAGTAAAATAGTGTTTTACGTTCTACTGTTCTGCTCTTATCTGGGCTAATGAAGATAAACATATGCCATGCAGTGTGCTGCGAAGGGAATTTTGCCCAGGCTGTGTCGCTAGGGAATGCTCTTATTTCGATTACCAACTGTCAAAGGTACTCTTTTATGTGTTAAATATAAATACAGTAAATGACTGTTATCCTTCTGCTGCAATTAACAATATTTTTTTGGGAGTAAACATTCCATAAAGATGTTGTTAATGACTTGTATATATCTAATAATATTTCACAGTATTGGTAGATTCATATCTCGTGTAAATTAGTATCTCGATGGGGAATCTTTCATCAGTCTCTTTTAACTTGATCTCTATACTTGTTTATTTTGCAGATATCATTTTTTAGGACTTGGAATTTTGACTAATGGTTTGGATTGTTCGAATGGGTGCTTGGTTTTATTTTATTTCTAAGAGCCTATCTCTTTTCTAATTAACGTATCGGAGAAAAAAAGACCTTACCATGATTTATTTTATATCCAATATCGCCACCTGTTAAATATGAAAAAACACACACAGTCAATATCTTGTGTTTATTCTGAACATTACCAATAACATGGTTACTGTACTCCAAATAAGAATTCTATGCAAACATTTATGCAACCGGTTAAATAAAAGATTAACTGATAATATGTGGAATCCCAATTAAAACTACAGGCTTTAAGTTTAATCAAAATCAACCGATAAGTATGTGGAAATTACCAATTACATGGTTACTGTACTCCAAATAAGAATTCTATGCAAACATTTATGCAACCGGTTAAATAAAAGATTAACTGATAATATGTGGAATCCCAATTAAAACTACAGGCTTTAAGTTTAATCAAAATCAACCGATAAGTATGTGGAAATGCAATTAAAACTATTGGTTTTAAGTTAATCAAAAATTAACCGATAACTATACGCAACTAAAACTACTGGCTCTACGATTTATCAAAATTAACTGATAAGTATGTAAAAATGCAATTAAAATTATTGCTTCTAAATTAATCAAAATTTAATGATATGTAGAAATGCAACTAAAAGTACTTGCTCTACGTTTAATAAAAATTAACTGATAATTAGAAACGTATTTAAAACTACTGGCTTTAAGTTAGTAATTAAGCGAGAAAATAGCGTGAACTGTAATTAAAGTTTAACCGAGATATAGAAAGTGTGTTAGTGTTTATCTTATTGTAGTTTGCGATGATCCAGAAAGTCGTATGTTTATTTCACTTTTACATCAATAAACAATCTATATTAGACCTGGTCCAATTTACAGAGCAGGGGCAGAGCTAGGAATTTTGAAAAGTGAGGGCGCCGCAAAAAGAGGGCACTGACTGCTGAGACGGGGTATGCTGCTGAGAGGGGGATTGGGGCGGGGGTTTCCCCCCAAGAAAATGATCCGTCATTTCCTTGCATCTGTAGCCATTCCAAGAGCTATTTGGCTGATATTTTTGTCTATATTTGGGTCTGAGAAAGGCCACTGTCGACATTTGGGGGGGAGGGGGGCGCCCTCGCTTTTCAGTGGTTTACGACAGAGGTGTGGCAATGTAAAGTATTCAGTTGTCTGAATAGAGATGCAGAGCATATCTCTCAAACACTGAAGTAACTGAGCGCCAGTGTTAATCCCCATTTCATATCGTGGTTTCAAAAATACCAGAAAAAGACGGAATTCAGATCCGTTTCTCAAGCACCGAAGTACCTCAAATAGAGATATGCGAGTGATATCAGTATTCCTGGAACAAAAATATGTAATATTCATGTTTCTTGCTAATAAATAATCTTATCTCCAAATTACACATGCACTGTACAGTTTACTGTTACACTCAAGTTCAAATTATCTGTGAACAAATTCATAAAACGTGTTTAATTATCCGAGGTCAGAAGAACAGCATTTACGTCATACATAACCAATATATTTTTGAAATATAAAACCTCAGGTTTCTCCTTTAGTGAAATAAAAAATATAATTTCTTTTTTAAAATGAAAGATATAGAAATGTTTATTCAGGCAGATTTGAGCATGGTGTTCTGTAGTTTACGTCAAAACCAACAATTTTTTTGAAATATTGAACCTTGAATTACTCTTAATTAAAATGAAAAAAAAAGTAAAGTGATTTTTCTTTTTAAAGATGCATTATGTAAGAATAGATAGATACATGGTTGTTGTCGCTATAAAATTTCAAAAAATGAAAATTAAGATGAATATATTGAAAATATCAATCAAATTACTTTATTCTAAGCAAAGTTATGAGTCTTTGAAAGTTTGACGATATACATGTAGTGTTGATTGTCAAGCACCATTGCTACAATAATTAACAAAGTCTAAATTATCCATTTTTAAATCAGATTATTAAATGAGAATTATGTTTTAATCTGTTAAAAATCACGAACATCCAATGATCTACTAAGTTGATTATGGTCTGGATAAGTTAATTAATGTCTAATTATTTATATACGATTTGAAGCCAAAAGAAAGAACCACAATAGGAAGAGTTAGCTCTTACATAAGGCATCGGGGGCTTGGGATGGCCTTGTGGTCTAGAGTGCCACGCTTCGACCTCTAGCCGGCCGGTCATCACTGGCTTGTGGCTGTGGTTTCGATCCTTGGTTTGAGCGTATGTGGCATGGAGATAGGGATGCCCTCTCAACCTTGTGGGTTTCCTCCAGGCACTCCTGTTTCTTCCCACTGCTAAAGACCCCTACGCGCAAGCAAATTATTGAAATAAAATTAAACCATATGTTAGTCCCGAAATGGCCTAGGTTGTGTTGAGTGGATGTTAAACCCCATCTCTCTCTTTCTCTCACATAAGGCATCTTTAAAAAAGAAAGGTATTGAAATATTTATTTGATGTTGGTGGATTCCGAGCATGGTGTTCTGTCTTATCTAGATAACTCTCGCAAGTTAAATAAACAGACGGTCTTTATATAACATGGCTGATGATGACCTAACAGTTGCTTCACAGGATGCACTGTCAGTCCGTTTGCCGCCATTTTGATGCCAATCTTCCTTGGGTTCAAAACAAACAGTCTCATGGCTGAAAACAAATAATTGTTTCATTGTATTTGTGTTCTTGATATTATTTCAAGACTTGGGAATTGTTGAGTTATTTTATTTTACAGAAATAGATAAAATGAAATTTTGGTTAAATATTTGCCAAAACACCTTCATGAATTGTAACTGTAGTGTGTACTTGCATAGACTTCAATTACTGGAAACTAGAACTCTCGGTCATAATTATCTGTTAGGAAAATCTTGAGGAAAATCCTGGGACTTCTTTTGGCCAAAGGGTTTAGATCATTAGGTCTGTCATTGAGTCAACTGACGTGATTTTGATGCCCTGCTTGTACGTGACAAGGAGTAGGGTCATCTGTCCAACCTCGTGGGTTTTCTCTGGGTCTTCCTGTTTCCTTCCACTGCTAATAAAGACCAATACTTACAAGTGAATTATTGAAATAAAAGTGAACCATATGTTAGTCCTGAAATGACCTAGTTTGTGTTGATTGGAGGTTGAACCCCATCTCTCTCTCTCTCTCTCTCTCTCTCTCTCTCTCTCATGTTTGTGAACCAGTCTGTGTTTGTTGTCATAGAGATACATGTTGGTATATTATGATTGGTATAACACTATACATGTTCAACTACATCTGATAAAATACCGTTTGTTTCTACTTCCCCCTCCCAGTGGAATTCACCATCAACAAATATAGATATATACAAAGGTCACTGTATGTGTACAATAAACAGAGAACTCTGATTCTACTGCCACTGTGTCTCAGTGAATAAGGTGCTTGCTCACTGACTAGGAGGTCTGCAGTTGGGAGAGAGAGAGAGAGAGAAATGAGGTTTAACGTCCACTCAACACAAACTAGGTCATTTTGGGACTAACATATAGTTTCATTTTATTTCAGTAATTCGCTTGCGCCTAGGGGTCTTTACCAGTCGGAGGAAACTTGAGGAAACCCATGAGGTTGAGAAGGCGCCCCTATCTCCATGCCACATACGCTCACACCAGGGCTTTAAACCACAGCTGCAAGCCAGAGGTGCCTGGCCAGCTAGAGGTCTTAGCGCGGCTCTCTAGACCACTAGGCCATCCCAACCCCCCTAGTGTTGGTCTGGTAAGGTCCTCGATGTGGTTGCCACTTGTCAGTGGTGTAAGATGGAGGGCCTGACATCAGGGTGAGACAAACAACTGAGGCCTGGTCCTTACTTTGGCATGCATATAAATGAATTGGAATTTTACTCATAGCATATAACTATCTTCATTAGCCTAGATTAAAACCCACTTCATTTCTTTGTACGTCAGTATCACTGGGGTGGGGTGGGGTGGGGTATGAGGGTGTTGTTGGTGGGTGTGGGGGTGAGGTAGGCGGTCGAAGAGTTTAACACATGCTTATTGCATAATAAGGTCTGGCATTGAATCAAGATGCCTCGCTCGTAGGTGACAAATACTAGGGACGCCTGCCCAACCTAGTGGGTTTTCTCCAGTTATTCTGATTTCAAAAGACCCATCAATGAAAAAAATTTGGACCATATGTTAGTCCCTAATGACCTAGTTTTTGTTGGGTGGGCCTTACAACCCCCACCACCCCCTTACCAGTACCACTGAGAAATAGGTAAGGTGTTTGCGGTATATAAATCATTTATTTGTATACTAGCAACCTCATTCATTCATTCATTCATTTCATTATCGTTATGATACAGAAATAACTTAATCACTTAATCAACGGTCAAAAAAATAGATTTGGAAATGGCTCAAGATTGTTTTAGAATCACACAGACTATTTCAAAACATCCTGTGGTAACTAATTCGGGTGTTTCTCGCAATGATGATATATTATTGGCATGTTATTGTGTTTTTTGACATTTTCAATATGTCGACATTCTGTCTGTGGTATGTGTAAGTAACAACAGTCAGTCCATGTCTGTTAATTGTAAAAAAAAAACAAAAATGAAAGTAGCAGTTGTGTTTGTTTTTAGTATACATGTGATAATTAGCCAAAAACAATAGAGGACTGGTAGATTTATTTTCTAAAAAAGCAGAGAGAGAAATGAGGTTTAACATCCACTCGACACAAACCAATTTTTTCTCTGTCTGAGGAAACAAACAAACAAAACACTAAAAGCTATTCATTCTTGACAAAAAAAAACAAAAACATAAATTATTTTGATTCTATTCTGGTGAGTTGACTATATTAACGTTAATTATTCCAGTCAGTGAATGTCCAACTTGGCAGTATACGTATGTCTACACTATGACTTTGTTTTTAGAAATGGTTTGAAAATGAGTAGTAAATGTTATTTGATTTTTCAAGGAATGGCAAGGATAATAGTTATTGAGTTTGTTTCCGAGGAATTGAGTCGTAAAAGTTGTTGTACTTTTCAATGTATTTTTGGTTACCTTCATTGATTAATAATCACAAATTACATAAGAATCTTCCATTTGGCTGTAAGTTTTCAAGAATCGGATGAATATTAATTGTGGATTTTGTTTCTGAGAAGATGTTTTTGTTGGTTTAATGTTTTTCTGATTTTTTGGTGACATATTGAAAAACACAAGAGGAATTACTTATTAAAGCTGACTGGGGATCAAAGAAGGGAGAGAGCAAGGAGTCCTTCCCATTAAAATTGATAATATTTGTGATAACGTATTTCAGATTTTGTCTAGGGTAATCATGTTGGAAAGAGAGATTGTTAACTTTATCAATATATCCTGATTTCTAGAAAAACAACGAAACATCTTTGAAAAGGAATATGTGATTTTGTGAGAGCATGTCATGAACAAGAATATTTTGGAGACAGGTTTTATTCGTGTGAAACGATTGCGAGTTTCATTCAGTAATTAATAAAGAACTGATTGATAGATTTAACAACCTCTTGTTAATTTGTGGTCCCGGCTTATTAAGTAGGTCTTTCCTCTCTCACAGGAAAGATGTCCTTTTAATTGGTAGTCTGTATCCTGTTTATGTCAAGGACATTTTGGTACTATGTAATATTAGATAAGCCAATATGAAGTGTTATGTACCAGAATGGAGATCATGTTATGATTATGTGTAAATCTCTTTCAGGAGAATCTATTAATTGAAATTTTAATGGTAGGGCCTAAGCTTAATTAACAATCGTCCTATTGAGGATCGTTTTCTGCCTCAAATCTTTTATAAATTATGATTTAGACATTTACTCACATGGCAAGCCTATAATCAACTCTCTAGGACATCATATCAGAAATATTAAATGGGGAAAGATAATGTCTGCCATATCTTCTTTAAAACAGAAAATCAAGACTAAATCATCACAGCAGTGGTACTTGACAATCAAGACTATCTCTGCAATGGTACTATCGTGATAGTGATATTTGACAATCAAGACTATCGGGATAGTTGTACTTAACAATCAAGACTATCGCAATATTTGTACTTGATATCAAGACTATCGCAATAGTTGTACTTAAAGTTCCAATTTCACATTTTCTAAGAAAGTCAAAACATAATTATTTCTATGTCTTTTGCTCAAAAGGTTGTCAACTCACTATTATACGGTCCTGGGCAAAATTTTTTGGGCATTATAAAGGGTGACACAGGGTGATTGAGGAAATAGTTACTCAATTACCTCCCTTGTTTTCCCATTCCTCTCCATGGACGGCCATCTTCAAACGTTTGAATTTGAAGTTGAAAATGATATTTTTGCCAATTTCTCAACTGGCAGTACTGAATTATAGGATTAATAGGATTATTCTTTAACAAGGTAGGACTGTTTATAGGTTCAATCTATTTTTGGGCTTTATTTTAATACATTTTAAAAATATAACTTAAAAAAATGCTATTGGAGCTTTAACAATCAAGACTATTGCGATAGTTGTACTTGATATCAAGACTATCACAATAGTTGTACTTAACAGTCAAGACGATCACGATAGTTGTACTTGACAATCAAAACTATCGCAATATTTGTACTTGATATGAAGACTATCGCGATAGTTGTACTTAACAATCAAGACTATCACGATAGTTGTACTTGATATCAAGACTATCGCAATAGTTGTACTTAACAATCAAGATTATCGCGATAGTTGTACTTGATATCAAGACTATCACAATAGTTGTACTTAACAATCAAGACTATCGCAATAGTTGTACTTGATATGAAGACTATCGCAGCAATGGTACTTGACAATCAAGACTGTATTTCTTATCGCAAAAATGGTACTTGATAATCAAGATTGTTTATACTATTGTCTTACATAATCTATCTTTGATGATAAGCTTAGAAAGGAAAGTAAAAGATTTAAGTGATCTTCCAGTGAAAAGTGACTCAGTGATAATTGCACTGGCTTTCTAAGGCCCTTGAGGTCCTGGGTTCGATCCCAGTGTTGGTCAAGAAATTTCCTCAGAGGGAAATAGGATTTGAAATAGGTGTACACTTTAAAAATATACTTGACATTTTGAGCTAACGTAATTGTTTTTCAATAATTCGCTGGCGCCTCAGAGAAACCGGTCAAAATTGGAAGCTATGAGAGTTTGAATCTGTAAAATTGAGTAATGTAAAATGAAGACTTGATGAACAGATGTAAACACAGTTTAAAATGCACCTGCTTTAATTAATTGTTTCATTTACAGACCATTAACACACATACATGTTTATTACCTTCTCAAAAACCTTGCTAATGAGAAAAACAAATTCACAAACCATGATTTTATTATACAGACAGCTTCACTAGGTTTATTAACTGCAATGTTTCATTAAGCGTGCAATGATTTCTCTGAATACCTTTTAAAGAACAGAAAATCGAAGTTGCAGATGAATTAGTTGAGTGTGTTAAGTTCAATCGTTATATTACATAAACTTCGTCAAAAAACATGTTAGAATGTATCACCTGTGGGGATTGAAATTTAAATGTTACTGCATATAATTTAATGTGCAGCTGTAGGCTTGGTTTTTATTTTAAAGGGGGATGACCCATATTCCATAGGACTCTGAAAAGAAGGGTTTTAAGATGTTTTGGCCTTCCCATATGGAAATTGGAAGTTTGTATTTCCAAGAGAAAATGCATCCCAGATTTTCAGATAGTTTCACAAGTTGTCTAATACTATTTATTAAATCTAGAATATGAAAACAAACCAGTGCTTTGTCTCACCGGTAAATGTCTACTACCCCAATTAACAGACTTTCATACTTGGATAATTGCTCTGTATCTCAGAGCTTCATGTAGGTGTAGGCCATACAGAATAATTGCCTTTGTATCTCAGAGCTTCGAACAGTTGTAGGCCCAACAGGATATTGTTCTATATCCCAGAGCTTAAGGTAGGCTCTGCAGGATAATTGTCCTGTATCCCAGAGCTTCATATAGTTTTAGGCCCTACACAATAACTATCTTGTATCACAGCGATTCGAATAGTTGTAGGCTCTACAGGATAATTGCTCTGTATCTCAGAGCTTCAAATAGTTGCAGGCCCTTACTGGATCAGTGTTAGGCGAATATTCTATCCTGAATTATTATCTAATATCTACTGGGACAGGGCCTTTAACAATTAAATCTTTTCAATTTTTACGCTTCATGAAAAGTATATAAGATGAAATAGCCTATATGATAGAGTTTTTTTCGCTGAAATTTTGGTCAGTCATTTGGAAAAAAACTTAATTACGTCAATTTGAGATATGTTGTGTATTTTTTGAGAAGTTTAAATGATATGTCAATCATTATTATTATTAGGGTATGGAGAAACATCACAAAATAGAATTTATGTTTTTATGGCTAAACACAAAACTTTCAAATGTGTGTATATATTCTCCACCGATATACAAATGGAGAAACCTATATTTTTCTTACACGTTTGCTGCCATTCGAATTTGTAAAGCTCTGTTTTATTTTGTTTTTACAACCACCACAAAACTTCTGTAGGCATGTATCAGGTTACTCCCACCGATAAATGGAAGCACAAAGACGACTTTTATTTCGTTAATAACAAAAGCTGTTCCTTTTTCATGTGAATACACAGGCTTGCTTCTGGTACCGGATGTCCACATTCCATATTCTCTGATCTCTGCATTTCATAATTCTAGAAACTTTGAACCGAAAGGAGATATGCCTCCTAGATTGTTATCAAAGAAATACTTTCTATTTTATATTCATGTGTTTATGCAGCACAAAGAATCGACAGTCAAATTACTGTCTTGGCCAAATTACCGTCTTGGTTGGTTAGATTCCCGGCTGAGAGAACATTATGCTTAACTTCTCTCCTTTTTGTCAGAATTACCATCTTCGCCAAATTACCGTCTTGGTTAAATTTTGTCTGAGAGAATATTATGCTTAACCGCTCTCCTTTTCTCGTCAAAATTACCATCAAAAATATTATTCTTGTTAGAATCGTTGAAAATATATGCAAGTACTCGACATTTCTCAAATACAAAATTGGAAATTTTTATTTAGTATATAATGTTGTGCTCTGACCGACTTGGTTAATGGAAGACGGGCATTTGTCATACAGTGTGCTATGAGGGAAATTTTGCCTGTACAGCGGCACTGCAGCCTACTCTTATATGAAATTCCAACTGTCAAGGGATCTTTTATGTGCGCACCAATGTGTACTCAGTACCTTGGTTTTTCATCTCATCCAAATGACTACATTACTGACAAAGGAGAACAACGCCAGAAAATGTGAATGAACTTTCTCGGCTAATGCAGGGATCAAATAACCGACCTCCAGGCTAGCAAGCCAGCATCTTACCCACCAAACCACTGTGACCTCCATCGTTTTAAAATGGATGCTGCTAATATACGAACTCAAGTTGTCATGCATAAATCCATGAGAAATCTGATATTCTCCGAAAAATGTAAATCATGCTTCGTCACTTTAAAATGAATACAGCTAATAGGACATAGGTCATTTAGTTGACAATAATGTGCCATTAACGATTTATTTACTGCGAAAATCTGACTAATTCAATCTTGTTTCACTTCTCTTTAGTGATAATTGTAAATTACATTTAGGACAATTGATGAATTAATTATTCAGCGTGTCTCTAGTCGATATATTCTCTCTCTCATTTAGTTAATGTAAATCTCATGCTCTAACTATAAACATGGTTTAAAGTAGCAATGTTAGTATTCATTTATAAAAAGCAACCACGCCCTGTTCATAGTGTAAGTGCAGGGGGGAACACACCTCACACAAGCAATTACACACGACAAACCTATGGACAACACAAAATACAGATACCATAAACAACAAATATACAGATTAGTCAATGGATCAGGGTAGGGGGAAACTAGCTGTAAGCATCCCCGGCATTGTCCAAAAGCATTTTATAGCTGAGACGCTTGAGGTGCCAGCCTCCGCGCGAAAAAATCTAAGAATTTGGAAAAATAAAACGGGAGAAAAATGCTAAAACCGGTGAGAAAAATGAAAATGTACCCTAGTTAAGGGGGTCCTAAAGGCAGGGAAAGGCCCCCCCCCCCAAGTCTGAGTGAATCGTTTTCTATACACTGTTACTGTCGATTCCAGTACTGAATGAGAATGCAGTCATTGCATTGGCATAAAAATCATCAATCACGGCACCCCCACCCCCTGCGAAAGAGGGCCCTCAAAATAGTAAAATAGTATAGCCTCTGCCATGATAAACCTAAAAACGGCCCTGGCGTTGTCCAATCCCAGGTCTGTAGTGATGGGGGGGGGGGGGGGCTGGATGGCCATCCAACCCCACTAACATTAGATGTAGTTTAGGAGGGACTTATAGATGATTATTTTGTTGCAAAACTAAATAGATTGTTCCATTGATAAATAGAATATTAAAAAATATTATACAGGGAGATTTTGTTGTCCAGTTGCTCTAATTAAAAGTGAAGAAAAAGTTTTGATGAAAATTTTAATTGATTGAAAGTTTATTTATATATATTCACAGATGTTTTGTATCAGAACAAATAGCTTTGTTCATCTAAATAATTGTAGATTTTTAGTAGGGAGAGATTCTTGTGAACTTGATACTCTAGACAAGATTATCATTCTGTAGACACTAATGACCAGTGTGACCACGCTTATCATTTAATTAACATATTAATTGTCCTCCAGTGTAACGACAGTAAGGACACATCAATTTGAATTTCTGTTCCTCGGGAACAAATATATTAAAAATTCTGCCTTTGATTTCCCCAGGTAAGAAACTAATTTAAAAACAAAAGGGTACATCTCAAATATTTAAATATTTAAGTTTTTTAGTTTTAACCGCAAACAAGAATTCAGTGGGTTATTTAATGAACAAGAAACCAAAGATCTGAAATTTAAATTGGTCTGGCCTATAAGATATCTGCCGTTTAAATGTTCCTGCATATTAATCAGACGTGTATTGTTATCTGTGTCGATTGTTTTAATGATCAGACTCCTCCCTTCATGTCTCCAAACAAATCCTAGATAAATACCAACAATTGTTCATTTAGAGATAATTTCTAGTATTGTTGAAAAGAAGGGTCATCAGTACATCACCATAGAATTCTAGTATTGTTAAAAACGATGGTCATCACCCTAGAATTAATTAAGAGTCAACACAGGGAAACTTGTCTTTCTTTAAGTAAAGATATTCTTTGAATGAAGCTGTACATGTATCTAGACTTGATTCTGGTAAGATCTTAATATGCAATTTTATATTGAAAATGGTAGGCATTAATTATTTTTTATTCCGATAGGTGATTTAATTAAAAAACATATTTTCACAATATTATACCATTTTTAAACTTTCTTTAGACATTCAACTTTCACAATACTGTATAGTTGGCAAATTCAAAATCCCTCAAATTGACTAATATAATATATGTATTTTTCCTTGATAAGAAAAGAAGACATTAATTATTTATTTATCCAGACTCTCTATTTATAATTCATGGTTTCTCATAATATAGTTATAAAACTTTTATACTTTCATAATATTGCTTATTCAACAATTTTGTAGTTTGCTAATGGTATTATGTGGAAATGGCTCTCAGTATAATTCAATAGTATAGGAAGGGATTGTAATTATAATACATGGTTTCTTCATAGTTATAAACTCTTTAATCTCCTAATCAACTTGATGATTCTTTCTTTGAAAATGGATTCATACTTCCTCTTTGATGTCTTTGGTTCTATAAATGGTCTCATTAATTATAATCTTGTATTTATTGCAATTTCGGCTTGACTATAAATTTTGGTTCAAGTTTTAAAAAATTTATTTGGAATATAGATGTCGTCAAGAACTTTAATTAATGAAATATGTGTCCTATTAGTGAAGAAGTAAGTTATTTAAAGTTATCTAAAATAGTAATGTGTTAAAAATAGATTATAGAAGATTAGATAAGGAGCTGGCAGTTCTCACTATAATCATTAAAAACTAGATAATGTAAAGGGAATATGCTGACAACTTCAGTCAAAATGCTCCACCCTGAACCAAGATATTAGTGATTGATTTTTTGATTTAATCATCAATGGATGTTGATCAGCAAAGATGGCATTGAGAGTTGAATTAAGGTCTTTTCATATTTAAAAATAGTTTATATTCAGGCCATAGGAAAGACCTACATTAGGCAAATTTAACTCTTGCGTAATTTTTAATGTATGTTTAAACAAATTCTGCATAAATCTTTTACCAATGTTTAAAGACTCATTGGGTGGATTAACAAAATCAAATTCTGTACAGTCTAATGCATCATGATTTCATTCATGTTATAATCCCTTGCACTGTATCACAAGATCTGTCCTTGATTCAACTGGCTTGGTTTTGATTCTTGGGTTGTACATGACAACAAGTAGAGTCGCTTGTCCAACCTCGTGGGTTTTCTCCGGATCCCCCAGTTTCCTTCCACTGCTGAAATAAAATTGAATTATATGTTAGTCCCAAAAATTCCTAGTTTGTGTCAAGTGGATGTTAAACACTATATCTGTCTCTCATATTATTTGATGTATTTTTAGGAGATTTATCCTAAATTCTGTAAACACAAAAATACCAGAATCCTAATGACTTACCTGTGTATCATGAAATCAGGTGAAAGACCACCTGTCGTATTTTTAATTGTGGTCTGTTTAAATCAGAAACAGCTGATTAAAGTAACAGAAACAGTAACTCGGGGAGTAAAGTAAACAAATTAGACCTAGAAACTTGTTCTTAAAGAAATAAATGTAATCATAAAATACACAGACAACTCTGTTCCTTCTACCTGAAGGTATTTAGCATTACCCGAACATAAGAACCAGGCTTAAGTTAAGAATTTACTAAACTTTGAATCTCTGTTTATGAGAAATATCTTTGATCCAGAATCATAAAAGTTTACATATAGTTTCTTATTGATGTATTTGATACATTAAAACAACAAAAGGTTTATAAAGGGCTATATTTTAGTTAAAATAAGGTGAACAATTTTGAATAAATTCTTAACTTAAGTCGAGAATGCTTTGTGAACTCAGAACCAGGGTGCCACTGTGGCTAAGTGGGTAATACGCTGGTTTGCTAGTTTGGAGGTCGTGGGTTCGATCCCGATGTTAGCTGAGAAAATTCCATTTGGTTTCCTTTGTCAGTCTTGCAGGACGGAGGTCCTGACAAGGACAAATGTCTAGATGTTTGGATGGGACTAAAAACCGAGGTCCTGTGAACTCATTGGTGAATTATTAAGATAAAATTAAACCATTGTTAGTCCCGAAATGAATTACTTTGTGTCGAGTGGACGTTATATTAAACCCCATTTCCCCCTCCCTCTCTCTCTCTCTCTTTCTCTTTCTCTCTCTCTGGGAAGGTCAGTGACCTAGCTGTCCATCAAATACTTGACTTCATTCAATAGTAGATATAGTAAACAAGTGTCATTCTTGAACAGGAGGAAATTCCAGGAATACCTGTCTGACATCTGTCTGGAGAGTATCTTAATCTGTAAATAAATAAATCCACTAGATCAGGTTAATACAGGAATCACCATGGTTATATTTTACTATTGCTGGTCATTCATAATTTTATAAGACTTAAGGTTTTGTTGGTCATTCGAGATTTTACTATATTTGAGCTTTTTTTGTTTTGTTGGTCATTCATAATTTTACTAGACTTTAGGTTTTGTTGCATTGTTGGTCATTCATAATTTTACTATATGTTAGGTTGTTGGTCATTCTTGAGTTTGCTAGATTTTAGATTGTTGTTGGTCATTCATGATTTAGCTAGACTTTAGTTTCTTTGTTGGTCAATCATTATTTTACTAGATTTGAGATTTCGTTGTTTTGTTGGTCATTACTAATATTACTAGATTTAAGATTTTGTTTGTCATTCATAATTTTACTAGATTATCCACTGTATTGTTCATCATTCGTAATTTTACTAGATTTTAGGTTTTGTTTGTACTGATGCCAAATATTCTATGATCAAAAGAAATACTGAAATAAAATTTACCATTTGTTACTCCTAATATGGTCAAGTTTATGCCATTTCAATGTTTAACCCTTTCTCTCTCTCTCTCTCTCTGTTGTCAATCAATATCTGAGGTGGATGAATTCTTCATGTTTTTGGGATCACGCCACATGGTGGGTATTGAATAAACTAGTGGAAATTATATTGTGTAATTGGGGGAGTATTCCAAGTCTTTATTTAGTAACGAGACAATGTCAGTGTTTAAAGGAACTCGCTATGTGTTTGTTTAACGAGACCTGGGTGGTCGATTGGGCCTCGCGATAACTTCAAGTCTTTCTCTCTGTATGTAATTAATGTAGGGTCGGGTCAATATTGGCACAACTTCATGCCACGGAGAAACAAACATTTGTTGGTTGCTACAAGGAAATATGCCAACTGAGGTAAGAGGATAAAAAAAAAATGTTGTGTGTAGATATTATAAACAAATTGTTCGATTAAATCATGTTTGTTATGTACTTGAATTGTTCAAGTTTTTCTTTGATCTCGACAGATTGGCCAGGAAGTACATTGTCTTGTCAAGTGCACATTGTTGACAGAGTTATTTACAAAAAAAATTAGAGATGGGGAAAGAGAGAAAGATTAAGGTCCCACCTGACACAAAGTCATTACGGAACTAGCATATGATTCAATATTTATTTCAATAATTTTCTTGCGCGTAGGGGTCTTTAGCAGTGGGAGGAAACCAGAGGATCCAGAGAAAACCTACGTGGTTGGACAGGCGACCCTAGTACTTAAAAGAAAAAATTTGAATATTCTGAAAAGATATAAGATATAAGGATGTGGACAGGATATTATTACAATTTAAAAATTTCTTTTTGATGAAATTTTGTAATTTCTGTGCAAAGACTACTGTCTATCTGTATTTCATTGCCTGTATAACCCCGTGGGTTTCCTCTGGGTCCTCTGGTTTCCTCCCACTATTAACAACAACTGGTGTCTGGCTGATTGTTAAATAATGAATTTGAGGAAGTCTTAAAATGGATTAAAGTTCCAATTTCACATTTTCTAAGAAAGTCAAAACATAATTATTTCTATGTCTTTTGCTCAAAAGGTTGTCAACTCACTATTATACGGTCCTGGGCAAAATTTTTTGGGCATTATAAAGGGTGACACAGGGTGATTGAGGAAATAGTTACTCAATTACCTCCCTTGTTTTCCCATTCCTCTCCATGGACGGCCATCTTCAAACGTTTGAATTTGAAGTTGAAAATGATATTTTTGCAAATTTCTCAACTGGCAGTACTGAATTATAGGATTAATAGGATTATTCTTTAACAAGGTAGGACTGTTTATAGGTTCAATCTATTTTTGGGCTTTATTTTAATACATTTTAAAAATATAACTTAAAAAAATGCTATTGGAGCTTTAAAGATACTGTAAATGACGTCCAAGTTTGAGCACATTTTAACATGGATTCTGTTTAAATAATAAATTTGACTAAGTTTTGGCGTCAATGAAAGATATAGTAAGTGATAACCAAATATGAATAAGTTTTAACATGGTTTACGATATTGTCTGTAATCTGGTTCCTACTATCTTTGTATAACTTGCATATCTTCTCAATGGTTCTGTTGTTTTTTGATGTCTTGTCTGACACTTATTCCATGCCTAATTACGTGGGAGGGATAATTCATTTGTTTGGTGCCAAAAATAATAACTCGAGTATTCTTATATAAAGTCAAAATCTGGCACCGAGCCTAGAATCTATCGCCATGAATGGTTTGTATTTATGTAGGCTGTTATTATAATAATAACAATACTGGATGGACTTAGATGAAATGAAATGGGGTTTAAAGTCCTTCTGTTCTGCATTGACAGGGCAATTCTGAAAATTTACCCGAACAGCAGCATTACAACTTACTATTACATCAAATTACAATTATCAAGGGATCTTTCATGTGCACATCAATAATAAAGCAATGGTGCATGACATGATAGAGATTTTAGTGTTCTGTATTGTTTTGATTCCCAGAGCCACAGTGTTGGCTAACGATTCTTCAGCGTGGTATCCTGAGGAAATTTTGAGAAACCAACTGTAATATATGGAAATCTGGCCTTTCAATACATTCAATTGATATTCTCACCAACACTTGTTCGAAATTAGAACTCTTTTTTTCAAAAATTAATGCTAAAAATTTCTGCGATAACTGACTATATTTAGATTGGTCTAATAAAAGACGTAAGATATGGAAATTTCAGTTTCCGATGTATGCATACAATGTCAACGCAACTTCAAAAAATTTTCCCCTAAACTATATACTAGAAATTTCTGTGTGGACAGACTATTTTTAGATTGATCTAATAAAAGACGCAATATATAGAAATTTGAGTTTCGGATATACGCAAACAATGTCAACGCCACTTACGACAAAACTTTTCCCCTAAAGTATATACTAGAAATTTCTGCGGAGATTGACACTATTTAGATTGATCCAATAAAAGACGTAATATATGGAAATCTGAGCCTCTGATACGCAAATGGTATTCACGCCATGCTTTTAAAAATAGTAATACTCCAAAATTCTGCGTAGACCGACTATAATATATGGAAACCTGAGCCTCTGATACGCAAATGGTATGCACACCACACTTTTTAAAATAGTAATACTCGACCGACTATATTTAGTTTATTCTATAATACAAGACGTGGAAATCTGATATGGGTAATCGAAAATTTAAGTGACGAAAACATCCTCAATAGATTTGAGTGGGTTTTTGAAATGTCGTTAATTGTGGGTATTGAAAGTGGAGACATGTGACGGCTATTTCTATTAATACTTCCTGTTTTTTTAACGATCTCAAGTACCGGGGAAATATTACAACATAACGACACAAATATAACCATTCAGATTTTTAAAAATTTTGCGTTAATTTCCTAATACGTAATTTTTCTTGTCAATGTATTCATTATAATCGATGTTTTTAATATTTTGAAATTTCAAATCTTTTGTTAAGATTACTGCTTTGGTAGTATCCAACCCTCTTATATCAAACTGGACATCTTACTTTTGATATACTCATAATGACATACAGTCGTGGCCAAAAGAATAGGACCGCGCTAGAAAATGGTTGGATTTCTTCCGTCTAAATTCATGTGATCATATATCTGCCACCTGAAGGCCGATTTTAACAATTTTAACATACGCTCACACCAGGGATCGAAATCACAGCCGTAAGCCAGAGGTGACCGGCCAGTTAGAGGTCGAAGCGCGGCACTCTAGATCACTAGGCCATCCCAACCCCCCTCAAGCTGGGAGTTGGATGGCTGAATGGATACAGTGTGCGCTTTGTATCATAACGTCAAAGTAGGGTCGTCTGCCCAACCTCATGGGTTTTCTCCACTTTCCTCCCACTGCTAAAGACCCCTGCGCGCAAGCAAATTATTGAGAAAAAAATATAACCATATGTTAGTCCCGAAATGTTAAAGTTTGTGTTGAGTGGATGTTAACCACCATTTCTTTCTCCTTCTGTAATACAAGCACTGTAAACATCAAGGAAAAGGATGCTGCAGTGGTAAAATTCTCATTAATGAAATGATTTCAGTTCATTGTTAAGTTTTCCAGAAATTCAAATTATGTAATAATTATGTCATTATTTCTGGTCACAAGATTCAACGATAATCATGTGGGCGTAACACTCTACAGGAAAACCATATATGAATAGCTTACAACTCAGTTTCGTGTGACCTCGAAAACATCCGTAGCTCATCGTTTCTTATAAGAGCTTGACTTCTTGTACAGTCATCAGTTGGATTTTGAATTTTCGAGGGAAAGTTTATAGCCGATACAAGATGAAGCCATTTGCAATGTGGATGGTATGTTGTGTTTGTTAATCGTGGCCTTCCCTTCCTCGACAATATTCATCGTCAGGTTTTCTCTTTATGGCTTATTAGATCATAATATATTTGTAATTATAATTTTGTTTCAAAAGTTTTGTATGGAGTTTTGGTAATAATAAGTTTGGATTTGTTTCGAAAAGGTGAGAATTTTTCGTCATTTGATGGTTTCACAGTTGAGAGAAGCACATCATATTCACGGTTATCTCTGTCCAGAGGTGATATTGGTTAATAAGAGGAGTTATAGGAGATTTTGTAGATCACTTCTAGGAATGACAGAACTTAAAGAGGTTGGACGGAATCATCCTTAGGGCATTGATGATCAGTATATTATTATACTGATCTGTGATCACTTCAGCTGCTGCATTGGCCAAATGCCCACTGAAAGCAATATCTATAGCAACTACAGGAAATCAAAGATTTCTACTTCTGGAGCAATCCTTCTGGTTGCGATCCTCACAGCTCGGACCAACCTTGTGTCAGAAGATGAAGTTTCCTCATATTGGATCTAGTCGCAGTTTGTGTTCTCTTTTCGACCCTCCATTCATGAGCACAACACTGTGATGTTCTCATTTTAATATAAACAGGGTCTAGTAGCTGCTTGGATTCTCTTCTCTGTTCTCCGTTCATGAGCGCAACTGGGATGTTCTTGTTCCTATATACAGGGTCTAGTATAAGCTGCTTGGATTCTCTTCTCTTTAGTGTGTGACAGCAATAAATCGCTCATGACTGCAACTTGAGGACTCTGGCTACCGCTGGTTACCATGAGACTGCTCTAGATGGAGCTGTACTTGATGATATTGTTTCACCTATAGCTCTAATTACAGATATCATGGAAGAGGGCAGTCATATTCAGTCCAGAACACCTAATGCCACCTCTCATATATTTATACAACTATACCTGTTTGTTTAATGTATTTTTTGATTTATTTTTTCAGAAGAGCGTTGGCCCTCAAATGTTGAGTTTATCTCAGATGTTTGATCTAGCTGGTAACGGCTACGATCGCCACCTAGATCACCTAGAAGATATTGATGTAAGTATTATGTATTCAACTTCTTTTACAAATGGATATAAATTATTTGTCATGCTGGCAAACACACAATGGAGAGGGGCCACAGTGGCTAAGTGAGTAAGATGCTGGCTCACTAACCTGGAAGTTGCAGGTTCGAAAGTTTATCTGTTGATGCTTTTCGCTTGTCACTGGTGCAGGATGGAGGTCCTGACATCCACCTAAAAGATCCCTTGGCACTTTGAATTTGATTTAAGAGTAAACTGCCACTGTCTGGGCAAAATTTCACTCATAGCACACTGCACCAACTGGGCTAATGAAGACAGGCAAACATCATACAGTGTGCTATTAGGGAAATTTTGCCCAGGCAGCGACACTATGACCTTCTTCTACATCAAATTCCAACTGCTAAGGGATCTTTTACGTGCATGTCAATGTATAAACAGGATCTCAGTTTTTCATATCATCCGAATGACTAGAGAACTGTCCTTGTCAGAATGTCAGTCCCTCTGACAAGCAAAATTCGCGCAGGAAAATCACGTTGGAAAATCACTCTGAACTTTCCTGACCAGTGCAGGAAATGAACACAGAACCTCCAGACTAGCAAGCCAGCAGCCTACTCACTTAGCCGCTGTGGCTCCCAACTACAAGAATTAAACAACAAGTATCAAATTAATTATTGTAGTCTTGATTAGTTTTCAAAACGATTATCTTAGATCTCAAATACACCATTACACTTCTCTTTTCGTTTACTGATTAACAGATTAAAGATTAATAAACTAGACAGATTGAAACAGGATTAATAATTTAATTTGACCTTATGGTGGATTATGAAATAAAATAACAAGTACCGAGGAAGGGTTTGATTAATTACCTTTGATCTATGGGGTACAATGGTTCTATTATGAAGTTCAAACAATGTTGCTCTGTATAAGTTTATTAGGTACTGGATAATCTTGATCACAATGTCGCGTCTGTTCTTTTACTAGTTTATCAGTAACTGGATAATCTTGAATGTCTGTATTTATTTATTTAACACCAGTTCAAAAGGGAACTTTAATTTTGTCAATATAATGACCACCTTTCTTTTAGGCTGTCCATCTGGGAACAAAATAATAAAAAAGGTCTAATTAAATGTATTTTTTGTTCAAAGAAAAAAGATGATATTTAGTTCAGAATATAATTTTGTTGAAGCAAATATTTAGACTTATTTCTGTCTTCAAATATGGAATTATGTAGAACAACCTTTAGTATTTTTTTAAGAATATATTTTTATTAGATACTTCCAAACATACTTTGTTGAGGACATGTTTAATTTAGTTTTGTCTTCAAATCTGAAATAATGTAATGCAGTAATTTTGTTGAGGACATTCTTAATTTAATTCTATCTTGAAACATGAAATTACGTAATCAAACATTTTATTTTGTGCAGAAAAAATCATTTTAAGTAACTTTGACTGTTTAAATATTGTCATATTGCATCTAAATGAAAGAAGGAATTAAGTATTAGTTGCGTATATAAGCTGTTTAGGTTTATTTTAGTTAGGAATATCTCAGATCTAGGAATATCCCTACTGATACTGATTAGAGAATAAATGCGCTTCCGATGTGTTTAGGATTAGAATAAGAAGGATTAAGTTAGAGACGCTTAATAACAATTTATAGACTTCTTTGTAGAAATCTCATAACGAACTGAATCAGAAACAATTCTAAATATTTAAATATAAAAGTTATTTTTTTTATAAGATATTGAAATTATGATAAAAGCATTTTTTTTTTTTTAAATAAAATTTTGAAATTATGATAAAATGTATTTTTTCAAATATAAAAGGTTGTTTTTTTTTTAAATAGAATTTTAAAGATATGATAAAAAGTATTTTTTTAAATCAAATTTTGAAATTATGATAAAAATCAACTATGACCCCATTTTCAATCATAGTTAAAAACAGGGTGTTATCTACAGTGTATTGACAAATACCTATAATAAATGTAAAGATATATTATTTTGCGTTAATTATTTCTAATACATCTTTCCATTTTTCCGTAAATATGCACAAATTAAAACTTTGATATACTTTAGTAATAATTATATGTTCCCACTAAATTTACGATAAATTATTTTTGGATTTTATCATTAAATTTTGATTAAGATTTTGAAGATACTGTCGGAGGATGTAAGAACAGTGTTTGATATTCACAAGGCATAATGTTTTATCACACAGCTGACTGTTGTAGACCTGGCTTACAACCTTGACTTCTTTTACTAGGTAGTTGGCACCAAAACAAGTGGCTTCTTTTATCTATCCTGATTTATATCGCCATGGTTATCAATGAATGTCTTTTATTTTTATTATGCCATGAAGATAAGGAACTTCATTCATTATAGCATAGCCCAAATGAAGCATTAAGGCCACACCAAATTTATATTCTAATTCTTTGAGGCTTATGAATAATAAATATCCACTGAGAGTTGCATGAACAATGTCTTTTTGTTTAATATTTCTAAATTTGAATGAAAAGCTTTTGAGAATTAGAGCAACCATGTATTTTTTAAATATCTTTTTTCTCTGAAGAAATAAGAAACAAAATTTATGATAGATGTTCCTGAAAAACTAAAAATACAAATT
Source organism: Patella depressa (assembly GCA_948474765.1). Taxonomy (NCBI): domain Eukaryota; kingdom Metazoa; phylum Mollusca; class Gastropoda; family Patellidae; genus Patella; species Patella depressa. The sequence continues at coordinate 2,113,292 of OX419718.1, forward strand.
TCTATGGCCTAAGTACAATGATTATATCTTATGTGTTAATTAATGTAGAGAAATATTTTGTCACATTGCCATAAAATCTTGCTTCATAGCGCCATTTCAAGTAAATCCTATGAATAGATTTGAATGTTAATGTATTCATTATTTCTTACTTTTTCATATCCAAAATTTACAATACAAAATTCAAAATACAAACCAAATTTATCGAAAAGAAAATCAATGCAAAAAAGTAGGGCAGAAAACCTAATTTCATTTCATTTCATTGCAAAGAAACTTTATGAATTCTATTTTGATTCCTTATTTCTAACTTGTGACTATTTTCCTAAATGTCCCAACCGTGTCAGGAATTATCTGCCGTTTAAGTAAAATCTAATGGTCGTGTTTGAGATTTAGAAAATTGGCCTAGAATCCGTTGTGTTGTGAAGAAAAATGTTTAAAATTTGGAGAAATCTGTCATTTGTCTCACCTGCCTGGTTTGAATAATTTGCAGAATTGATGAATGAATGTGTTCATTGTTCTTGTACTGAAACTGTTGCCAGATTCGGGAAATAAGCTGTACATATCGACCAATTCAACCCTAAAATGGCAAGAATAGCGAGAATTTTAGTTAAATTTTGTTTATTTGACAAAACCTTCCATTTGTTTTGGAAAAGTTTCAAGAATGTTTTGAGGTTAGACCAAACGTTGATCCAGGGGTGTTTGGTTCTGATAATGACCAACTGTATGGGAAGTCCGCAAATATCAAATTTACCAACAAAAATCTTACTTCGATGTTGAATCGCGGCTTTCAACGTATGTCCCCTGGAAGTCGCTAATATGGCTACCATTGACATAAGTATAAGACTTGGCCGCAGTCCATGTTGACAAGATCGTGTTACTGTTCCCTTTATGGAAACAATTATTGACCACGAGTAAATCTTTTCGATGGTTTTGTTCTGGGAAACTTTCTCCGCTCGGTCATTAGTTTTGGAAAGTACGTGAATAACGACGTGTTGTCTTTTATTAGTTCCCAATGCTACAATTTCTGGATAAAAGCGGAAACAATTTTTAAAGTAGTTCAATTTAAGTGAACTTTTTGTAAGAGTTGAAACAATCTTAAATATATTTTAATTTTGAGAAGATAAATGATCAAGTCAGAAAATTTTAGCTGAATTCCAGTTTTTAGAGAAATATCAGATGACTGCTAGCTTGATTCTGATTCCAGTTTTCAAAGAAGTTGAAAACAATTTATTAACTGTGAACAATATTGACAACTAGTGATGGTTCTAAATGTCGTGGATGACTGCTAGCTTGTTATTGATCTTCAAGTCATGGAGGGTGTTTAAGAGATAATTAGTGCCTTATTGCCACTAACAAGACAACAAAGGCTGTGTGATTCTGAACATTAATCCCCTTAACTTGATTGTATAAATACTGGGAACTCACCCACTGAACAACAGTTGACACTCAGTCAGTCGTTGAGAAGGCTCGGATAGGATCCCCACAATTTACAAAATATGGACAGAAATCTGGCTATGTTTAATTAAAAACAAGTGTTTTCCGGCAGATGCTACATGACAGACTTTGGATTTTTGTTTCAATTTTTCTGGAGATCTATTTAAGACTTGTGTGCTTGCAGAAACATTAGTTTTCTCTGCAAATAATTCTCAACAAATATCAAGACTTTTACAAACATTAGTAGGAGATTTTAGGATTGTGTGTCGATTTTTTTTTTGAAATTTTCAAAATGAAAATGAAGAAACCTTTAAAACGTAGCATCATGGATGTTGATATTGACGTGGAATATGACGTTAAATTATTTTTGGCTCGATCTTTACAGACCCTGATATTTCAAGATGGAAATCTATCGTCTGGTTCTCTGGAGGCGTTAATACAGCATATCGTACCCACTTCTGATTATTATCCTGACGTAAGTACGATTTTAATATATGAAACAATAAACGGTCTTTTAACCCATAATGTTATGAAGATGAATAAAACACTTCATTTCTACATAAAATCTTTTTCTGTTTAATATATTTTGAATATTTCTTTGTTCTTGTTGGATTGAAGAGTTCACATAGTTTATAAATTTTTATTTGTATATAATGTTTCTCTGTGTATCATGCACAGGCCAGAGATCCCATAACGAACAATTTTAATTTGAATTTTCGTATTTCTCCACTTTGATACAACAAAACTAATCATGCCTAATGTTGTACACTGGGAAGGGTATGCTTTTTTTTAATAGAACACATGACATCACTTCCCATTTAGTTTGGAAAATTCACATTGCACACTTTGTGATTATTTAAACAGCTATATTTGCAAAATTTGGTTAATTATGGCAAAACCCTTTTATTCAAAAGAGAAGTCTAGGTGAACGCAAATATTGCAAGATTTTAAAAGTAGTGTTTGAGAACCTTTCTATTCAGAACCCAAATCAGAAGTATTGAACTCTCAGAGAATGCAAAGATTGCAACACATTTAAGTACTGCCAGTCTTGTGAGAAACCCCTTTTCTTTAAATCTCAAATCAGAAATATTCTAGGGGAGCTCAAAGATTGCAACAATTTAATGAATAGTATTATGGGAAAACATTTCTTCGAATCCCAAATCAGAACAAACTCTAGGAGAACGCAAAGACTGTGACAATTTATTTGTTGTTATTTGTTTTACGTGGGAGATCTCCCGACTATGGCGTCCATGGTTATTTGTATGTTTATATTTGTCATTATATTTCAGAGGACGTATATATTTGCCTTCCTGTTGAGTTCGAGATTATTTATACGGCCACATAATTTACTTGCCGAGATATGCCAGGTAAGATATATTCAAACACGACCTAAATTCTATGAGACCTGTCGCATATTTAGGATGCGTGAAATAAAGTACCATGACTAACATCAACTATAATTTAGTTAAAGTCTCCCGTATTTCAACATCTCCGGTGTTTTCTCTTTGAGACGTTTCGCATATTTAGGATGTTACAAATAGAATAACATATGAGCTACAATTTAGTTAGGTCTTCCTTATTTCAACGGTTCTGGTTTTTCGTCTGTGAGACCTTTCGCATATTTAGGATGATACAAATTGAATACTGGGTCTCCCTTATTTCAATGGTTCTGGTTTTTGGTCCGTGAGACCTTTCGCATATTTAGGATGTTACAAATAGAATATGGGACTAACATGAGCTATAATTTGATCAAGCAAAACAATCAACAATGTCCGCGAAGCACTGCTTGCCGAACTAACGCCCTCTGGAAAAGTTACATTGGTTCATTTTTTTGGGCACTGCGGATGTATTTTCAGGCTAGTCCTCTGAAGAGAATAAAAATGTAAAATTTATTAAAAATATTAATTATTCTTTTTTTTAAAAATGAAACATTTTCCTTGTGTGTTGACTAAAAATCAAAAGTCATAAAGCTTAGTTTTGTTAAAACTATAAGTTCGTGAAACAAAATTAAATATATTTATTGTGTGCTAAAACTACTTGACCCTTCAACCTAATAATACTTGACTCAAAGTCATGTTGTTTTTAAATGTGTTAAAACCATTTTGTCTTTGCCTGAAAAACCCATTAACAAAATCTGAAAATAAAACAATTTTTTGACAATAAAAGTACTTGACAAGGTGAGAAAAGATCGAGAAAGATAATGTCTACAGGGGGATTAAAATGCCAGTGGACTGGAAGGTGAAAATATTGATACAGTAGTCCTTGATATCCAGAATGACAGATAAGGATTAATTACTTGTCGGATTAAGGGGGATTATTTTCATTGTTATTTTTGAAATGGGGCAGATTATATAGGTGACTAAAACTCGTTGATGTGACCAGTGATGCAAGATTGATTAGTCTATATTAGAATAACGGATCAAATGATTTAATCAAGGGGCTAGCCAGCTCCTTAACTTTTATTGACAAATTAATAGAGGGATTTAAAGGGTTAAAAGGGTTCTCGAGGTCACCTACTTGTATTTTATTAATGAACTACAGATTAGGAACCTGACTGTTTATTTATTTAAGGATTTACAAAGTCAAGTGTCTGATCCTTATTTAGTTTGGGGTAAAAAATAATTCAAAATTTATAAAAAACAAAAGGCTTTAAATTCATATTTGAAATTTCAAACACAATTGTAATTTTTATTGAGGATATCTGAATGGGATTGGAGAACAGTCTTAGCCTCTGTATAACTAAAACAATTAAACCTCTCCCATGTTGGAAGTAGGGTTGCCTGTCTATCCTCATGGATTTTCTCTCACTGTTAAAGAACCCTACACGCAAGTGAATTATTGAAATAAAATTGAACCATGTGTTAGTCCCGAATTGACCTGGTTTGTGTCAAGTGGAGTTAAATGCCACCTCTCTCTCTCTCTCTCTCTCTCTCTCTCTCTCTGTTGATATAATTAGTTATTTAGAATGTGTCTGTGGTGATCTCTGACAGTTAATGTCTGCTCTCAGGGTTGTAATTGACATCCTAACATTGTTGTCGCTTGATTAAATCCAGAAAGGTGTTGATCTTTGACCTGATTTGATCAATTATTAATTAATGTAATTTAGGAAATACATGTAATGAGATTGATTTATTTTATCAATATTTGACAATAATTTTCTTGTCGAGCGAATTCTGAATTCTATTTAAACAGGCTAGATTTTGATTCTGTTTGTAAGGCATTTATAGGTAAAAAAAGTTTATAAAAATTAACAGATTATGAACACTTTTGATAATATTACAACTTTATGGATTTACTACTTGGTTTATTACATACAACGTTTCAATACTCTTACAGATATCTTTATCAAACGTTGCATACAATAAACCAAAAGTAGTAATTCCATAAAGTTGTGTTATTATGAATAATATACCTATACTTCTGAATATTATTCATCAAGTATATTATAAATTCTTGTTTAATCACAGTTTTTATTATCATATTATTTACAATACATTGGGCTTGATAACCACAAGAGAATTTTTATTGAAATGTTGCTAGTGATTATTATCCATGTTATTTATTGTTTCAATGCTTGTTTTTATTTATTTTTTATTAGGTGTGTATATTTCAGCAGAATCTTGCTCAAGACAGAATCGACAAGGTACGTATGATGAATCATGTTTTGAAAAATGAATAATTATAAAAACTTATCAATGACATGATAATATGTACTGGATTGTTATGATGATGGTAGCCACGGTGACTCAGTTAGTAAGAGCCTGGCTAACTAGCCTGGAGGTCTTGGGTAGTGCTGGCACGATATATTATGGAATCGCTGGATCACAATTCACCTTGTGCATCAAATTGCGAGATCCTGAATCAATGTATCTTGATTCTTTTTATTTGTTGCTTCCTTAAGTAACCTGTCTCTCTTAACTATTAATGTCACTCATTATCCATAGATTCACAAACACTCTTAAATTGTTTTGACAAATAACATATATATAGCTACCGTGGCAACTGGAATTTGACAAAGAGCTTGAGGCTCGAAACATCAATCTCATATCAAGTACAGAGCGTCGCGTATCCCTGTCTTTATTGGTGCAGAAAAGTAGGACGTTAAACACATTTCACTTTATTTTTTTCCAGGGATCACTGGGTAAATTTGGACCTCATATCGTAAATTTATTGAGTGAATGGACGGAACTATTTCCTTATGATTTCCGTGATGAGCGTATGAAGACACATCTCAAAGATATCACACATCGTATGTTAGCGATTTACCCCGAATTACGGAAAGAAGTCAGTGCTATGATGCATAACCTTGTCATAAAGGTAAGTTTATTCGCTATCCACACGATTTTTGTGCCAAATTTTATTTTGTTGCTCTAGTTGATTGATTCATGTGGATGTTTTTACGTGGTTCCCCAAATGTCAGTGATGCGGGATGTGGGCTTGGCGAAGGTCAAGGTCTGGATGTTTGGATGGGATGAATGACCAAGGTCCCGTATACCCATTGGCGTGCATGTAACAGAAATCTTGACCGTTGCAATGCAAAATAAGAGTTGGCTGTAGTGCCACTGTTAGTGCCAAATCTCCAGTATGGCGTGTGCCCATCTTCATTAGCCCTGTTAAGGAGCAGAACAGTAGCACGTTAAACCTCATTTCATTATATTTCTACAAAACATTTGTTTTTGAAAATTGAAACTGTCAATTATTTTTGAAGTGGGGGAGGTGTAAATAAGTAGTTAGTTGGTTTTGGGAAGTGATCTGACACCAGCCCTGTTGACTTACGAAAAAGGGAAAGTAGAAAGTAGTTGGTTCTTATGACACAGCAAGCATTGTTACAATACCCAATCTTTTCCTTCTAAAAAGCAATTTTCTGACTTTAACCACATTCAAAGTCTGTTTTTATGTATTTGTTATTAAAGTATAAAAAAATGTAAAGTTATTAGAGAAATAAATGAAGCTTGTAAAATTAAATATAAATTTTTTAGCACTTGAACAGCTGGTTAAACCACTATTTCATTTCTTAATTTCAAAAATTCTGTTAACGCCCTTTTCTCAGTATTATACATGATTTAATCTTTGTTTTTTTTTATGTCTGTTGTAAAAAATTAAATTTCAAATAAAATAATTTCAAAAATTCTGTGAACGCCCTTTTCTTTGGATTATAGGAAATTTAATCTGTTTTTTTTTTATGCCTCATGTAAAATGATTAAGATTTAGATGTAAATAATTTTCAGGGGAATATGATAGTGGACTGAAAACAAGTGTGGGTCGGACCCACTGATTGCGTTGTAGTGTGCCATATGACATGAAATAAAATAGGGTTTAACATCCTACTGTTCTGTTTTGAACTAGGCTGTTGATCATAAGGTCTGTCATTGAGTCAGGTGGTGTGGTTTAGATTCCCTGATAATACTTGACAAAGGAGTAGGGTGGCCTGTCCACCCTCATGGGTTTTCTCCGGGTCCCCCAATTTCCTCTGACTACTAAAGTCCTGTATGTTCAAGAGAATTAATGAAATGAAATTGAACCGTATGTTAGTCCTAAATGGCTTAGTTTGTCTCAAGTGGTTTTTAAACTCCATCTCTCTATCTCTATTCCTGATAAGACAAGTGCTTCCCCTTTCGAATATTATGACAAAGTGGTGAAAATTTATTTTAGTATACTATTCACAATTTAATTTGAATTACAAGGAAATAGGCACACATTCTTACACACCCATTAAAGGAAATAGTATGTCGATGGTCGAACCTACGTAGATCAATAAGGTTATGTTCTGCAGGATAAATCAAGTGTCTAAATGTCGAGTATCTTGCTATTTCAATGTGATTTCCCCGTTAAAAATCCTTCCTGTGCTCAAGTAATATCTAAGATCATCAGTTAAGGGTCTGCCGTCGTCGTAAGGATATTTTAATAAGAAACTGAATGATTCATGCGATTAAGGGTCTACAGTGTCGTAACGCCCTTTTTATTAGAAACTGAGTGATTCAGGCAGTTATTGTACTCATTACTAGTAAATCTTATTCCTGGGCTGGATTTTCCAATTGTTACAGTAGGATCTTGGATTAAGGGCCATGGGTAGCTGGGGATCTTTCTGAACATAATTTGTCACACAATGTTCCAGCACATAACCTTGTTTTAATAGTACATGTGGTTTTCATTATTATGCATTCAAAACTATGAACTGTACATCATGTATTTTGTTATAAAATACATTCAAAACCATCCGTGCCCAAATAACAGTGTGTATATTGGATTGAAACATGCCAACAGTTCATAAATTGACAGACAATACAAAGTTACCAAACCTTGTGTATAGTATTTTTGGATTTTGTGTTTGATGGTTTGTTCATTTTTTTTTTTTAGCTTGCCAGATTATCAAAGTACGAAGAAATGTTGGGTAAATTAAATTCAGAAGCTTTACAGAGTGCTCATGCACAAGTTGTACCAACTGTAAGTTATTCTTCAAGTTATCATTTTCATTTTAAACTGGAAGTTTAGTTGTTTAAGCAGCATTTAGTAACAGAATGAGAAGTTGCTTAAAAGTTTATTTCTGGTGAAATTCTTTGCTTGACAAAGACAAGAGTTCAGACTTCCCCCTGCCCACCACCCATCATCTGGATATGCAACTATCATGTCCAGTTTTCTGGTTCATATAGTAGGCCCCTATTTGTTTATACTGTATTATTAAGATTGTGACATGCAGTATTGTGACGTGAAATATGTTCCAATAAGAACGGCTACCCTCCTCATCCCTTTGGAAATGAGGTGCAATGTGCCGATAAGAGTGATTGGCCACATGTTTTATAGACCACTGTGCCTCCGTATACCTCCGTTAAATGAATGTAATTTATGGCATTTCTATTGTTTTTATTAACAGACGGACATTATTGAAGTTTGTCCTTCACCTTTAGTATTAGCACAGCAATTAACACATATTGAAATGGAACGATTGAGTATGATCGGACCTGAGGAATTTGTTCAAGCGTTTGCCAAAGAAGAAATGAACACAGAGGTGAGTAAAGGGAAATAACTCTTGTTTAAAAGGTTATATTTTGCTGGGCAGGGCATTGCTCCAATCTTAGCCATGGTACCTGACAATTCTATCACATTTCGACTTCATGCTTTTAACTGTAGCTAAGTACCCAATACTGACTAGTTTGAAAATATTTACGCAAATTTTACACTTTTATTTGACGGCAAAGATAATCGTCATTGGATGACAATTAAGAGAGAATATTTCAATGTATTTTTTCAGACAACATTCCGAGACATCAAGAAAACTAGTAATTTAGAAGCGTATGTTCAGTGGTTTAATAGACTTAGTTACCTCGTAGCAACAGAAATTACCTCAGTAAGTATTCATATTTTATTACAAGTTTTTGTCGACATTTTTAGATTGTATATCATCCTTTAGAAGGTGACAGCAGAGAAATGGAAATTACCATATTGTGTTTGAAAATAATCAAAGTATTCTGTTAACGATACATTTGATACATTCCATTCTTTACTGTTCAAATTTTTTTATATAACTAGTTTATTGCAAATATGGGGGTTGAATGGCTAAATGGTTAATGCACGTTGTATCATAAGGTCTATCATTAATTCGCGTGGTTTTGATTACCAGCTTGTACATCAAACGGAGTAGGGTCCCCAGTGTCCAACCTCGTAGGTTTACCTCCGCGTCTTTTGGTTTCATTCCATTGCTAAAGACCCCTATGCTCAAGCGAATTATTGAAATAAAATTAAACCATTAGTCAAAAAAAACCAAAACATGTTAGCTTCAAAATTATTATTATTATTTTTTTTTTTTTGTGAAACTCCAAACTATCCTATATTTTTCAAATTGTTTTGACTAATTTATCGTAAATCTTTCAGCATCTGAAGAAAAAGAATCGTGTGAAGATGATCGAGTATTTTATCGATGTCGCAAAGGAATGTATCAACATCGGCAACTTTAATTCTCTAATGGCTATTATAGGTAATTTCTTTACTCTTTGTTTCTTGGTTAATTTGTATTTTATAATCACACTGTTTTGTTGCCTGGCAACTCTTGTTTATTCTTCTTCTTTAACATGTTCAGTTTTCAACTAATATTCTCTTAATTAAGGTCGAGGAATTAAAATGAATTTTTCAAACATTTTGTCAATTGAAACCGCGGGTAATATTTGTGGATACGAAAGTATGGCCAGTTCATTATTAATGGAGCATTCCAAGTGACAGATTTCACCTTTACTAATTTGGAGAAATTTTAAAAAATTATCAGATTGCCGGTAGTGATCAAAACTTTTTCTGACAACATTTGTCTTTTTCTGAGGAGAAAAATTTGAACAATTCATTTAATTGAAAAATCCCAGGGTAGCAGATTTAATGGGTAAGTACGGAAGTTCCAAGTTACGGTAAATCTGAAAACAAAAACCGACCCACCTCAGAACACTATGCACAGTTTTGTGAAGAAAAACAAAAAACAAGCGTTTTCTACAGCATAAAAATGACCAGAATGTCATTGGTTAACCTCTCATTACACAATTAAAGATATTTACGAAGTAATTCTGACATGGATGGTTGGGTGATCTCTGATCAATAACCAATTAAGAATATTTTCAGAGTAACTTGAGCTTCCATTGAATTAACTTGTTAATTCATCCATTAATTTTTCCTTCCAGTTACCTAAAATCCATTTATATCTTAATCCTTTTTCATTTTACAAAAATTATTTGGTAAAGAAAATGAAGAAATTAATTCGTTTTGTTTATCGAATAAATTTTTTGATTTCTTTCATGTTTTTTATGCTTTATTCTTTCTTTTTCTTTATAAAAATATCAGAATTCAAATTTTATATATAAAAAAAATTTGTCCCATTACCACTATAATTATCTTGATTATCTTGTTCCAATGGAAGGTTATTAATTCATTACTGTATGAGTGAATGTGCCAAAAAAGAGAGAGTAAAAACTCTAATGGCCAATGTCATAATATTGTCTTGATTACGTACTTGTCGCAATGGGAGGTTATTAATTCATTACTGGATGCGCAAAAAAGAGAGAAAAAAAACCTCTAGTGGCCAATGTCATAATATTAAGACAAATGGAGAATTCTGATATTTTGTTCATATGTCTTTCAAACATTTCTTTAAAAAAAAACGAAAGTAGTTATGAGTAAACAATATAGGAGAGTATATTAAGGTAGGTCTTAACTCCAACATTTGGTGCAGGTCATGCGGTACTAATTAACACTTTATTTATAAGCACTTCCATGGTAACAGGTTGCACCATGCACTTAAAAAATATAAGAGACTTATTATGGACTTGGATCTTTGAAATTGGACTGGATGGTTCAATCCGTTGATTTGGATCATACGAATGTTTGGTTATAAATTGTTGCTTTCTTCGTTTCATCAGTGTACCACAAATTAATGTCGTTTGTGATGTAATTTGGGCATGGATTAGAAAAAAGAGTCTAATCTTTGATTTGCAATGGGAAGGAATAAAATTTAACGATGGTGATTTTTTAGCATCACTTTGTGGACTTCGGAGCTTGTGTCTTCAATGTTTTGATATGTTAATATTATAAAGAATGCGACTATAGTTCTTTGATGTTGGAAATGGTTTTTGGTTTTCTGTTAAATTTCCTTTGTATTATTTAGATTATATTAATTTAATAGATAAATAATTTAGTCCATTATAAGTAAATATTGATATTAAGTCTGCACATCACTACAGTAGTAATTATTTAAGTTGCTTCTCACCTCACTTACTAATAATGATCAGTAGAACACATTTCATCCATCTTGGTTTTTATTCTTGGTCCACATGATGTAAACTAGGTGGGGCTACCCTTGGATATAAGTTGATACTAGGCCTATACTTATTGAGATCTAGGCCAAAATCAGTCTTTGATTGGTCCCAGACCAAAAGTACTACAGCAGTCAGTAACGGTTGCTTGTTGCTTACTGTTCACATGAAATTTTTTGCCTGTACAACCTCCGTCATCAAGTAGTATGACAAATACATCCCAATCTTTACCAAGGCCAGCTAGATTAATCAGTGTTTAGTCTCTAACATCATGACAAGGACAGATACTGGACCAAGGGAAAAGATCAAGATGGGTTTTTTTATCACCCCATGTTCTTAGATGTCTGCATTGTTTCGTATTCAAAGTAAATATTTCCGTAATTTATATAAAGGTAGGTTATAATAAGAGATGATGTGTATAAAACAATTATTCGATGTTTATTTCATGTTCGTATATTCATGTGGCTTTTTGTTTTTAATAAATATATGTCTAATAGCTGTGCTACTTGTAAAGGCAATAGATTGAAATTAAGTAATTAAGAATTGTAGGGTATTGTTTAGTTTAGGGTTTCGCACTTAGTCTAGGGTAGCAGCATGTTGCACTGTTCAGTTGAATGAACCGTACACGAAGGGTATATGTTATTATTGGCATGTGGTCTGACTTATAGTGACGTACTTTTAGAAGAATTGTAGCGTAGGATATAGCTACATGTTACTACTGGTGATGGTATTTGTGTTTCGACTGTTGACAGGGGTTTTAATTGTGATATTTTTGTATTTTCAGCCGGCATGAATCTTAGTCCAGTGGCTCGACTGAAGAAAACGTGGGCCAAAGTGAACACAGCTAAATTCGATATTTTAGAGGTATGGCTTTAAATTGTTTTATAATTTTAAAATCTCAAGCAATTTTATCAAATTTTTTTTCCATGGCTTTATCCATGCTAATAGGTACTGAGATTGATTATTTGACACAGAGAACTATTTACTTGGAGACTAGATCTCTTTACTAAATGGCGGCCATATCCAACAATTAGCATTCTGTTTTGTAAGGTGGTTCTACTCCGGTTCCCATCTGGCATACAAACAAAGACTAATTAAACCTTTTTATGTTTATTAAATGAAAGCAGAATATATATACCCAACAAAATACTTAATGTTATCGACTAAATTCGTCGATTAAGTACTTAAAACATCAACACCTAGCTTAGTGTCGGTCAACTAGCTTAGTGTTAAGACTTAAAATGTTTGTCAAGTAGCTTAGTGTCTATTCTCAAGCAGAGTTTACTGTAGACAGCTTAAGTTTAGTAAGAATATTGTAGTTTGAACAGGACTCAAGTTAAACCCTATTTCAAGTTTTCTGTATTTTGTGTGTTTCAGCATCAGATGAATCCGTGGAATAATTTTGGTTGTTATCGATCGTGTTTAAAGGCTGCCATGTGGAGATCTCAAGGTGCTGTCGAAGATCGAGAGAAGGTAAGACAGGAAAATTTCATTAAGAAAATAGGACCCTGTGTATTTACCACAAGATTTGTGGAGTGATTGGTTGGCCGATGGTTTCCTCCAACTGCTAAAACCCCTATGTGCAAGTGAATTATTGAAATGATATTGAACCGTACGTATGTTAGTCCCAAAATGACATAGTTAATGTTGAGTGGAGGTTAAACCCCAATTCTCTATATTCAACCTTTTTTTGTTTAACTGAATCGAAGGACTATTACAATATAGGAATCACATTGAAATTTTACATAAATCCAAACAATTTGCTACAATTTGCATATATGTAGCATTTGCTTAATTAACACAAGAGTTTCTTCAGCGAAATTCCAGTAATTGTATATATCCATAAAATTATTATGTTCAACTACTCAATGCCTATCAATGAAGCCGTCTTCATTAGCCTAGTTTTGATTTGAACAGTAGGACGTTAAACCCCCATTTCATTTCTATCAAGGGTGGTTGGGATGGCCTAGTGGTCTAGAGTGTCGCACTTCGACCTCTAGCTGGCCGGTCACCTCTGGCTTGCGGCTGTGGTTTCGATCCCTGGTGTGAGCGTATGTGGCATGGAGATAGGAGCACCTTCTCAACCTCGTGGGTTTCCTCCGGGCACTCCGGTTTCCTCCCACTGCTAAAGACACTTACGCGCAAGCGAATTGGCAGGTTGGGATGGCCTAGCGGTCTAGAGTGTCGGACTTCGACCTCGGCTGTGGTTTCGATCCCTGGTGTGAGCGTATGTGGCATGGAGATAGGAGCGCCTTCTCAACCTTGTGGGTTTCCTCCGGGCACTCCGGTTTCCTCCCACTGCTAAAGACCCCTACGCGCAAGCGAATTATTGAAATAAAAATTGAAACCATATGTTAGTCCCAAAATGACCTAGTTTGTGTCGAGTGGACGTCAAACCCCATTTCTCTCTCTCATTTCAATCAATGAAGTTAATGATTTAACTAATTTAAATAATTTGTTATTTTCAGATTGTAATACCATTCTTCAGTTTATTTGTAAAAGATCTGTATTTCCTCAATGAAGGCTGTTCCAATAAAATAGATGGAGGACATATTAATTTTGAGGTGAGTTATGTGAGAAAAAACCCATCCCCTCTCCTTTTTGTGATATAGGCAGGGTCGTAACTAGCTTAGAGCAACGAGGGGGGGGGGCGTAAAATTGATGGGGTTTTTATGTTCAAGATGTCTGTCACAGGGGGTGGCCAAACTTTTTGCAGAGTTACAGGGTCTGGATATAGGGTGTGGCCATCCTTGATCTTAGCACCCAAGTGCTTATGAAGAACAAAATATTTTTTCAGAGAATATGATAATCTTTGGCAGTATTTCAATTATGTTTTAGTGTTTTTATACGCCCACATGGAAATGTGGACGTATATTGCCGGTAACTCTTTGAAATATTAACTTTTTAAAATTTGTTTTATTTCTAGAAATTTTGGCAGTTGGCGAAACAGATCTCTGATTTGATAGCTTGGCAGCAAGTTGAGGTAAGTTAATTTCATGAGTTTATTTACTTTTATAATTGAGAGATTTTTTAAATGCTCAGCCATTATTTAGGTCTAGATACACTAAGTCTGTCATTGAGTCAACTAGTGTTGTTTTGATTCCCTGGTTGTACGTGACAAGGAGTAGGGTCGCCTGTCAAATCTTGTGGGTTTTTCTCCAGATCCTCTGGTTTCCCCTACTGCTAAAGATCCCTACACGCAAGCTAATTATTGAAATAAAATAGAACCATATGTTAGTCCCGAAATGACCTAGTTTGTGTCAAGTGGACGTTAACCCCAGTTCTTTCTCTCTCTCTCTCTTTGGGTAAAAGTTTCATTGCCTGGCAACCCATCTTTGATATTAAAATGTATATATATTTATATTTTTCAGTGTCCGTTTAAGAAAGAAAACAAAGCTCTACATTATTTATTAACATCACCAATATTCTCAGAAACCAGTAAGTTTCCTTTCTTTTCAAATGGAATTTTTTAAAATGTATTTCTTGAATCCTTTATCACTTGGTACATATTTATATTTACTTCTCCACTAAAAGACATGTGACTTGTACAAAATATTAAATCAGCAGTGGAAGCAGCCATTTTGAGATCACATGATGTCAATGATGGTTCACTTGATAATTCACGCTTGACACGGACAGATGAGCAAAATTACCGGCAAATCAATTGCGAGCATAAAATATCTGGCTTAAAATATACAGGGGATTGATTGGGTGGAAAAGTAAGCTCGTCTACTGCAGCATCAAACAATCTGAAATATGCGAATAAATTTAGATTTTTGACTCTCCACACATCAAGATTTTTATAAAACAAATTTTTAAAAGTATTAGTCATACTTAAAACTTAATTCTGTGTGTCTATTTTTTCAGCATTATCATTAGCATCATTTGAATGTGAGCCACCAGAGAACAGTTTTGACAAACAAAGACACAAGACACTCAAGTAAGTTTGGTTTGTTTTTTGATGAAATGTAATAAAATGAAATAAGAGTTTAACGTCGTACTGTTCAGCTCTGACTGGGCTTATGAAGACTAACAAGTACCTCACAGTGTGCTATGAGGGAAATTTTGCCTGGGCAGCGGCGCCACAGCTTACTCACGTTCAGTATGACTTCTTATTTTTCTGCATCAAGTTGACTAACAGGCATGAAGTGTGATATGCTTGATATTTTGCCATGGCAGCGGCGATACAGCCTAGTATTAACCTGCTGCCATTTGAACGATGACAACTTTTGTTCTAACTATTTAATTCATATTTTAATTATTGTTTTCAGATCGGAAGCAGGTTTATGACTATCTACAGATCCGTGTTATTTCTGGTGCTCCAAGTTGATAAGTGGAATGACTAAACCTGCTTGAAGATGCTCATGCAGTTTAAAATGAATCCATGAATAGACAATACCATAAACTATAATAGTGCTATACAGGAACTGGGAGATTGTACATACAGAACAGTGCTATGTGACGATTTATTTCTGTGCATTAGATGTATCGAGACAGAAGAGATTGAGAAAGAAAGAAATTACGTATCGGACATGGACATATCCATGTGATGAGAGGCATCAAGAATATGATACTGTGAATTGATTTATGTCAGAACGATTGGTTTGAGTTACAATCGGTGGAATCGATTAGTTAACGAGCAGTTAACAAGCGTTGGACATGTTTGTGTCAATATTTAGCCAAGAGAAGAGATAAAACTTTATTCATAGTGAGAATGATTATACTCATTAACTTATGAATGGAACGAGAGGAAGAAGCCTTATTTATTGTTTACGTAATTTATTAAGAGAACAGACTTTTGATTGAACGTTTAAGTAAGCAGAAGTGAATATTGAAATTTATTGCGAGTGTGAATATCTATTTATTGTGAGTTGTCAAATTACGATGGAATTTTTGATGAGATTATTTGAAAAGGATGAAGATATTTATTTAACTGGTGTCTGCTAGGTCAAAGTTTATAATAATTATTAATAGGTTGTTAAAGATTGTATGTGTATATGAAATTGAGGCTGGTGTGAAAACATCCAATAGAATTTCTGAACTGAGATTTGGCTACCAGTCTCATAATATCATCCATGTTAAACGATAGCTGATAGAACAGGAGTCAGTCCCTGAACAATTTTAGCTACACTAACAAAGCAGTTATCATTAGCTGTGCAGACGTGAATGAGAAGTAGCATCAGGTGATCTTGAGGGTGAGCATACCCTGCCACATGCCCTATACCGATCACAAAGTATATCTAAATAGGGCTGTAATATTAATCCGATATCTCCAGTCCACCAGAGGACTCTAAAAATCTGTTAAAAAGTGCATTGTGGGGATTTAGAAGAAGAGAAATTATTCGTGAAATCACCCGTATATATTGTTTGTAAATATTGTTTTCTATGACTGAATTGTATATATATATATACACACATATGTATATTATTAGATTCAAGAATATAATCGTACAATTTGGATTCATCATAGGTTGAAATAGACATATATATATATATATATATATTAGCAGATTTCGTATTTGTGAATATACCTGCCAAAGAGTTTTAAATATTTCATTGTAGAACTTTCTCATTCTGCTTGTAACAGACTAGAAGTCTTGAAAACCAGACCCAAATGTATGTTAAAAATGCATGGGATTTTCCTGGTTAACCAAGACTACTTTCCATTCTAACGATTTTTTTCTTATTAGGAAAAATGAAAATATTTTTTGTTGAAGATTTTGCAAATTTATTTGAATATAAAATGGCATCCCTTATTAAGCTTACTGTTTCTGTATTTATTTTAAATTGTTAAATATAAAATTTCTAAAAATATCATCGAAATGTTAAAAGTATTATGGACATATCCAAAAAATGAACGAATATCGGGAAATTTAACTGATATCATTAAAACGAACTGCAGACATCTTATTGGTTGATCTGCAAGGAAATATATTAACCGTCCAATGATTAACAAGATAACAGATTAAAAATAACCAATCATATTTAAGGTGACAAAAGTTTTTGAATTAACTTATTTACACTTGTTAAAAATTTGCACCATCTTTCTATCTTGAAATAAATAAAGAAATTGACTGATTGTTACATTAGACGTTCTTTATGGATGCATTATGTTAGATTTAGATAAAGAGCCGGCAGTTCTCGCTATAATAGAGGTCTATTGTTGAGTCAATTTGCTGTGGTTTCAAATCCCCGGGGGTGTGGGGGGGATAACCTAGTGGTCTAGAATGCAGCGCTTCGACCTCTAGCTGGCCGGTCACCTCTGGCTTGCGGCTGTGCTTTTGATCCCTGGTGTGAACGTATGTGGCATGGAGATAGGGGCGCCTTCTCAACCTCGTGGGTTTCCTCCGGGTACTCCAGTTTCGTCCCACTACTTAAGACCCCTATGCACTAGGGAATTATTGAAATAAAATTTAAAAAACATATGTTAGTCCCGAAATGACCTAGTTTGTATTGAGTAGACGTTAAACCCCATTTGTCTCTCTCTCTCACTGTAATAGAGGTCTTTTATGACAAGGAGTAAGGTCACCTGTCCAACTTTGTGGGTTTTTATCAAGGACCTGCAGTTTCCTCCCAATGCTAAAGACCCCTACACACAAGCGAATTATTGAAATAAAATTTAACCATAATATAATATTATTCCCACAATAACCTAGTTTGTGTTGAGTGAACTTTAAACCCCATTTTTTCCCTCTCAATAATAAATGATTACAAATGAATATATCGAAATTTCAGTCAAATTACTTTATTCTGAGCGAAGTTACAACTGTTTGAAGATGTAGGGCCAGAAAAACGACAAGTGATAGGCTGATTTAGCTCTAACATAATGCATCTTTAATTTGATTCATCAAAATTTATTGTTATAATTCATCTTTTTTCTCACAAAATCCATCTGTTATTCTAAAATATAATTTAATTCAATTTAAAATTTTAATTAAATGAGATTTTAATTATTTTCCGTAATATTTCAATACAGACCGTAAACCTTTATTTATTGTTTGTTAAGGAGTCTATGTTCGAATTTCTGTAATTTTATGTCTTAATGAAATGACAAGCTGATAATTTTTGTGAAGAAGAATGTTTGCATGTGATTTCAGCTTCATATCATAAGGTAATTAATCTACTGTCAATTTCGTCTATAATAGGGTATAATGTAATTAATCTACTTTCAGTTTCGTCTATATATATATATATATATATATAGGATGTGATGTAATTAATCTACTTTAAATTTCGCCTATATATATGGTATGATGCAATTACGGTTATTGATCTACTTTCAATTTTGTCTATATATAGGATGTGATGTAATTAATCTACTTTCAATTTCATCTGTCCATATCATATATAGGGTATGATGTAATGACTGATGTAATTAATCTACTTTCAATTTCATCTTTAAATATTTCATATCATTTGTGTAGAAAATGTGAGAAAAAAATGTAAATACCTTAGAAAAAAAATAATTAAAATCTGAAAAATTTACAGGTATTGTTTGTTTTATGTTAGATATATTTCCAGGATAGCTGTACAAAAAAATACAGCCATAACAAACTAATGTAATGTGAACTGGATCTGGGACAGTTGCATAGCAGACTGTCAAATCTTTTCTTGTGTGGCGATGGGTAGCCGATCTTCAGTCCAGAATGTTCTGAATTGACCGAAATGCAATCATGAGAGACAGAATTAAGTTCTGTCACCATCCTGCCAGAGAAACAGGTTGTGTGAGCAGAATCGTAATTGAAAGTAATGAGCTGTGGTGACTGGTCAAAATAGTTCCTTATTTAGTTTGTGCATGCATTATGCACAAAATTCTCATGGTTCTTCAATCAGCACCTTTCTTGGGAACTAGGAGAATTCAATGCAGCAATGTTTAACCAAATATTCCCTGCCCATGCTTGATTTTATCTGGGCACATACATGTAACCCGCTGTATGTGCTTCAACGGGCAGTGCACGGGGGAAATTTTTAGTAAACCTGTATGGGAGACATGCATCGCTTGCATGTGCCTGGCACCTTAGAAGACCACAGACTGGCTGTAGAGACTTTTGGTCCTGCACATACAAAAGTTTCACCCGGATTGCTGGTTTACAAGCTACCAAACCCTACGATCTGTACACATGTCAAAACACATACAGCAACTTGAGAGCAAGGCTTAAGACAATTTACTGCTTCCACAGATATACCCAAGACAACCCATATTTTGTTATGTTCATTTGTAAACATCAAGGACCACGGTGATCAAAGCAAGTATGGTTGTGTCTCGCTAACCTGAAGGTCCCATATCCGATGCTGGTACTGACTGAGAAAAATCTTTAGGATTTCCTGGCGTTGTTCCCCTTGTCAGTTGACGAATAACCAAGGTCCTGTGAACAAATTAGTCTCTACCCAACTCTCAATTCTCCAGCTTGACACCTCTAGCAATTTGTTCACTGACCTCAAAGTTATATGGCTATCACAGGCTCTAAGTATTTTAGGTCCTATCTTTATAATAATTATGCAAATCGAGAACAGCATTTGGGATTCTGTTCATTTAAATTTTGAGGGTGGTTGACCATTTAGATTTTTGAATAGGACAATTCAATTTTGAGTGGGATGTAATAATGTTTCGGTCTCTCTCTCACTCGGAAATTAAATCCCATTTCATTTCATTTCTCTGTCTTCTTTAACAAAACACATGAAAAAACAATTGGTAAGAACAAAGAGAAAAGTAGGATACTAATTAAAATAGGGTTTAATGTCCTACTGTTCCGATCCAACTGGGATAGTTAAGACGGGTATACACCATACAGTGTGCTATGAGGGAAATTTTGCCAAGACAGCGGCACTACTGCCTACTCTTATATCCAATTCCAATTATCACAGGATCTTTTACATGCATGCCAATGTGTACACGGGACTTCCAGGCTAGAGAGACAGCATCTTAACCCCTTAGCCACCGTGACCCCCACATCCGTAAATGAAGGAAATTTGTTGTGGTCTGACCCCAAGTGAAGGAAATGTTTTGTGGTCCGAGTCCACATAATATAAATCTCAACCCAAAAAAAAAAGTTTGTTGTGCATGACCCCAGAACAAATTGATATATAATTGTTTATTCTAATTAAAAGAATAGATATGCATATCTCTATACAAATGAACACATGTGGCTTCTAATTTACAATCAACAGATAAAAATTTAGATACATTGAAACGTCACCGGAAAAGCTTCATAATTTTTTTTTAACTAATTCAAATAATTATCTCAATACATCCTTTACATAAGTATAAAACAATCCGGAATGTCAATGTTACCTAACACAGGTAATTTTCAACAGGTAGATTTCCGCCGTTCTTCGTGAATAGTCGTAACTTTGCGCTAATTAACAAGATGTGATTTCATTTCAGTACTTCAGTCCATAGAAATATAAACTAGAATATGAGCAGAAGGACTAAAATGGCGTCACAGCTTGTTTATTAGTAGAAAGTTACAATTATTCACGGAGAATGGCGGAAATCTACGTGTTGAAATATACCTGTAGCAGGCAACATTGACATTCGGGTTGGTGTTAGACTTATGGAAAGGATATATTGACATAACTACTTGCATTATTTACAAAATTTATCAAGCATTTCAGGTGACCTTTAAACAGTCATTGTTTTTTAAGGCGAGTGATCGCTCTCCAGCGCCTACAGCTTACCTGAATGTCGACCGAGGGGAGTTTTTTTTCCCTCCCCTTAAAATTGAAAATCACTCTCCTTTACTAAGTCATTGGGGGTTTATTAACATTTATCTACCAATCACTCTCCTTAATATCAGATCACTCTCCTTAATATCTAAAGCATTCGAAACTGTGAGAACCTATTAGGAGAGCCATTTTTTTCAATTTTTTGATAGACGGGAGCTTTTTTTGGCTCTCCTCTGGAATACAAAAAACAATGACTGCTTTAAAGTCTTCTCTAAGTGTTTTGGGGGGGTGGGTAGCCTTAATAGTGCACACTCTACATTCTACAATTTGTCATTGAGTCAGGTGGTAAGCTTTCAGGCCTCAGTTTGTATGTGACAAGGAGTAAGAACATCTTTCCAACCTTGTGGGTTTTCTTCAGGTCCTCCTGTTTCCTTTCACTGCAAAAGTCCCCTACCAGCAGGAAAATTATTCAAATGAAATTGAACCATGTAAGTCACAAAACGACTTTGACTCTGAAATGACACAAATTCTATCTTCTGTTGGCTGCCTGCCGGATTAACACAAGTACTGTAGAATGTAGTTCCTCCCTCTTTTTATTTAGGCACCCGCTCTCTCATTTCGCTCACTCCTCTCTCACTCTCATTCTCTCTATCTCTCTCCTCCTTCGTCTTTCTCGAAGTTTGTGGCAACATCTGTAGATTAAATAGATGACGCATCGTTGGGCGACCATGTGGACAATTCTGAAATAAATAGAGAGAGCCATATTGGATTTGCACAATTTCTGGATCGACAAAGTTGAAAGAATTTTGCTGAGTTATCTTTCCTTTTATAGTTTTAGTTTCCATGACAACCATTTTAGACCTGACAACCTTGCTTCTAGTGGATCCCCCTCTTATTCATTCATTTCTGAGGTTTAACGTCTACTTCCACCAGGATGTGATAAAATCTCCCTTCTCTATGTCCACTGCTATTAAACTTTTCTGGACTTTGAGAATATTGTGAAAGTTCAATCTCTAATACGAATAAGTCCAACAAAACCTTGGTTCTATTCAGCCAAAATTGTGTAAATCGGTTATAGTCAAAAACCAGTAGCTCCCTGTAATCTCTATGGAAAATTTGTAACGTGATGACTTGATGTTTGAACCCCACGTTTTGAAAGGGTTAATAAAACTTACCCAAGGCATTTCTATTTCACCCATGTGACACACCAACTGTAAAATATCAACAAATCTTCATAAATAGTCGTATGTAGGATGTTAAACCCTATTTCATTTCATTTCGTATACAAGTGACAAGAGCAACCAAGTATTTCATGTTTTATCATCCCATCTGAATGACTAAGCACTGCTTTTTTTGTTTACCTTGCAGTTGTGACACCCCCAATAAATGAGAGACGGAGAAATGGGGTTAAAAGTCCACTCAACACAGGTCATTTTGGGACTAACATGTGTCTTTAGAAGTGGCAGGAAACCCAGGAGGTTGGACAGGCAACCTTACTACTTGTCACGTACAACCAATCAATGATAGATCTTAGGATTCGACCCACCCCCCCACCCGAAATGAGAAACCAGGCCCCGGTTTCACAACACATTCTCAGGCTTAGTTTAAGAATGGACAATTTACTCTACTTTCCAGCACTGTTTAAGAGAAATTTTAAGTTAGTTCTCAAATCTGCAATTGTTTTGTAAAACCAGGCATGTACAGTTATAGGAATCTACCCACATGGAATTTGAACATTCCTGCTTGACACAAATCAGATATCGGGACTAACATATGGTGCAATGAGGTTGGCCAAGCACCTATATATTCCTGGCCACATACAAGTGCAGGATAGAAACCATGCCACTTGAATCAATGACAGACCTTATGAAGTAAAGCCATAGTGATACTTACTCTTTTCATTTCTGATCTATTTAAAGCTGTTCCAATCATTACAGCTTTACGACATGATCTCGAGGCAAACATCATCCTCACCCGTGATGGTCGACACATAACACCCTAAAATAGACATTTTAATTTTAGATTGATACTCAACACCCTTTAAATAGACATTTTATGTTTAGACTGATAACACCCTTTAAATAGACATTTTAATTTTAGATTGACATCAGCCTTTAAATAGACATTTTAATTTTAGATTGATAACACCCTTTAAATAGACATTTTAATTTCAGATTGACATTACCCTTTAAATAGACATTTTAATTCTAGATTGATACAAATTATCACCCTTTTAAATAGACATTTTAATTTTAGACTGATACTTAAAACATTTTAGACTGATACTTAAAACATTTTAGACTGATACTTAAAACATTTTAACTTTAGACTGATACCTTTTATGAAATAGACATTATAAGACTAGATTAATACAAATACACCTTAAGGAATTCACCTAAACAATATCTTCACAAGACTAGAACATTTGAGTTGAATTAGACAGTGATTCCTACAAAGTGTGAGAGAAGAACCTATTTTTCAGGAAATGTGGTAGTCTATATCTAAAGGGGCAAGAAGAAAAAGAGGTCAACAAAAGAAGATCAAACTTACCGGAGAATCAGTCAACATAAATATCAATTCTTCAATGTCTGAAAATTTCAAATATAAATTCACTTTTCTGTTTAATTCTTTGTCTCAGGGATTGAGTGGCCCAATGGTCAAGTGGTCTGGTTTTAATTCCCAGCTTGTACGTGACAAGGGGTAGGGTCGCCTGTCTAACCTTGTGGGTTTTCTCTGGGTCCTCCACTTTCTTTCCTCTCGTAAATGAACACAACATAATTAAGACAACACACGAGTCAATAAATTGCAATAAAAAGCCTCGAAGAAATAATTGGTTTTTGTTTTTTCTAAACGTATGAACATTATTCGTGACCTGATGGCATATAGCGGTCTTCTTTGGGGAGGGGGGGGATCCAGAGGACTCGGAGGAAACACACTATTTTACAAATGCGACCCAACTCCTGTCATGTACAAGTGGGGAATCCTACCACACCACTTGGTTCAATGACTTGATTTTACGAACAATATGAACAACCAGATTCTTTTTCATTGCCATGCCCTCCTCACTGAACTGTTACAAGGGGAAACCTGAGTAGAAAAATCCGGAGAAACTTCCTCAGCCAAAACCAGGATCAAACCAGAGAGCTATTGGTAAGTGAGCCAACCCCTTACTTACAGAGCAACAGTTCCCTGGACAGCGTATGAGGGTGATTTTGTGTTTTTTGTCAAATTCAAGAGGTTTATTTAAACACATTCTAGGGCAATTTACAAAATATTCGAACTCATACCTTCTTTTCCAAAGTTCCAATTTCTGCTCACTGGGGTGGACGTTAACCTTACTCTTTGAGTCGGTGGAGCTAGAAATAGACAACAGGAAACTTGTTTCATAACATTACAATATTTTACTAGTTTACAAGTCGTTATAATGATATGATTATTCACAGCAGGACCAAAAATTGTAAGAATATTATTCACAACTACATCCATACTCCGCGCAGTGTTGCGTCTGATTAGAGGTAATCCAACTACACACTGCTATATTATGAGTGGATATTGTTGTGTTAAATTTTGATTGATCAGTAGTCCGTCTACCAACCAATCACGAGCTGCCAATACTGGACCAAATATGTTTACATAACGTATACGTCATGACTCACGATTTTATTATGCCTAATTAACCCGTGCATAGCAGAATACTGCAGTAAAACTAATTGCGTGACAAACGAGGCTATCAAGTCGAATGAAATGTAAACAATACTGTTTGGAAACGAACATACTTTCACCTTTTTAATACCTTAAATCACTGTCCAAAGTTTTAGGGAAGACCCAGATTAAACGAAGGACTGTCATGTTGCTGTACTTAAGTGATAGCTTTCATTGAACGGAAAGAATAGACACCCTCCCGCATAAGTTCAAGAAACAGACGCTATTCCAGCAATGGTCAGAGAGGGATTTCTCGGGCCATTGCTTCAGGAATATGAACTACATCTGTCCAATCTCATGAGTTTTCTCCAGGTCCTCTGGTTTCCTCCCACTACTAAAGACCCTAACACGCAAGCGAATTATTGAAATAAATTGAACCATATGTTAGTCCCAAAATCACAACGAGATCAGACACTGTAATGCAAGACAAGTATTCACAGAGGGACCCGTCAATGTAATAACAGACTAATACGATTTACAGCAGGAGCTGTTATTATTTAGGATTTGTAGTGTACCATAGAAATATCATAGTTTAACTTAAAGGGACAATAACATTCTTGCTGGCTTGGTAGCTCCAGAAAATAAATAATACCCTTATTCTAAGTACTAGATGTTTAAGTGTCCTACCTGTTGTGTAAATTATCCATTACAACCTATTTTACTTGTCCAGAGGGTTCGAAAATATTTTAAAATCCAAGTCACATTTGAAAAGGTTTACGTTAGACTTTTCAAATCAATTGGTTGAATTTTTCCAATTTTTCAAAATAGGTGTGTTAAGATGAAATTTATATCATCATTTAATTGGAATATTCTAAAATAATACAATTTGTTGACCAGAATGAAGATTGGGACATATTTTTCAGTTACAACTAAAGTGTTATTGGGGCTTTAAGTGTGACTTACCTTCTTCGTTAATCAAGAATTCAAAACCATTTTTAGTAAATATATTTAAATTATCGGCTAGAATAGTTTCATTACTGGCTGTTAGTTCTAAACATTGAGGTCTGAAAAAAATAACATTACTAATTGTTAGTCTGAAATAAATAACATTACTTGCTGCAAGTCTGAAAATAAACAACATTAGTTGCTGCAAGTCTGAAAATAAACAACATTACTTGCTATAAGTCTGAAATAAATAACATTACTTGCTGTTATGCTAAAATAAATAACATTACTTGCTGTTACTCAACAACATTACTGAAATAAATAACAGTACTCGCTGTAAGTCAGAAAATAACATCACTCTGTAATGTTTTAGTTTGATACTTACTGTATGAGTTTTTGACTCTGTAATGTTGTGTTTTTCTGTAACATCTCAAAGTTATATTTTTCATCTGTGGCATGTTGATCAACAATAAATAAATCGTCACCATGTTTAGTTATAATAAAACCTAAATTAAACTGGAATAAACAACACATCCATTACATAACTATATGTCTCATAAAGGGAGGGAAAGAAATGGGGTTTAATGTCCACTATATACTAACTAGGTCATTTTGGGACTAACATATGGTTCAATTTTATAACTAATGATGGTAACTAATTCTAGAAACTCCACATACTGAAATTTTCGATGACTTTCTAAAATCAATTTAACAGGTATTTGAATCATCGAATTATCCGATAAAAAATATGCAAACTTTTTAAGACACTTTCTAAGCATTGTACTTATGTAAGAATATGGTCTTTAAGACCATATCGTGTCTTTGGGAAAATTGTTAAAAACAACTATTTTTATAAAGTCAAATTCACATGCACCTAGTGCACTGAATGAAAAGCTATACATAAAAAACAAGTGATGTTTTGGTAAAATTCTAACCACTGTCAAAATATTCGTCAAGTTCTTCTTGTTATTTGACCTATGGTTGGAAGACCATATAAGGGGTATCATCTGATTGTAGTGGTGAGAATTGTAAGGCTTTATTCCATATTTGGAATGGAATTTAGGTTCAAAGTTAATCTTGAGCCTGCAGGAACTGGGGGATATAAAATAGGGGGTAGAGCGGGATTCGTTAGAAACTCACCCAGATATTCTAGCAGCCATTATCTGTTGAGAACAAGGGACCTGTAAACTTGTTAGCTTGACAATAAAGTTCTTATACCTTAAACACTGTGGTATTATTTTACGATCACAAACACAACAAAACAAGAAGTCCTAGAAGTAGCAGTAGTACTACACTTATCTACAAGACTTACTGAAATAAAATTGAACCCTGTTAGTGCCAAAATGATCTAGTTTGTGAAGAGTGGGCTTTAAACCCAATTTCTCTCTCTCTCCAAAAAGCTAGAACTGTAAGCTCTGGTAGTAAACACTTGTTGAATGAGACGAAAACAAATCAAAGAAATATTTGAATCAAAAACCTATCGTTCAACAAATTCAATATTATGGAAATTTTTCCCTGGGCATGTTGGACTTCCTCTATCCAGGGGCCTATTTCACAAAATTTTAATTAGGATAAAATTCAAATTTTAGTAATTTGATTGGATAATACTAGATTGATTTTAGCGTTTAGAAATTCAATATTGAAGTATCTACTAAAATTTGGATTTTATCTCTAGTTAAAATTTCGGGAAACAGGACCCTGATCTGATTTTAAGTAACATAAATGTGCTTCGAGCAGATGTTTTTTAAAACGCGAAGAATGACTAATCATACTAACCTGACCCAATATTTCCATCTGTGAAAACATTTCTTTCCTAAAATCAGAAAAGTCATAATTAATCAAATGAAATGGGATTTAACATCCTACTTTTCTCCTCCGACTGGGCTAATGACATAATTAGCTTTAAAGGGACAATATCACTCTTGCTGGCTTGGTAGCTCCAGAAAATAAATAATACCCTTATTCTAAGTACTAGATGTTTTAGTGTCTTACCTTTTGTGTAAATTATCCATTACATCCTATTTTACTTTTCCAGAGGGTTCGAAAATATTTTAAAATCCAAGTCACATTTGAAAAGGTTTACGTTAGACTTTTCAAATCACTAAGTTGAATTTTTCCAATTTTTAAAATTAGGTGTGCTAAGATGAAATTTATATCATCAATTAATTGGAATATTGTAAAATAATGCAATTTGTTGACCAGAATGAAGACTGGGACATATTATTCAGTTACAACAAGAGTGGTATTGGGGCTTTAAAATCCAACATGTATAGTAATGAACTGAAATGGGGTTTAACATCTTATATTTTTGTGCCAACTGGCCAGCTTAATGAGAGAGAGAGAGAGAGAGAGAGAGAGAGAGAGAAATGGGGTTAAACGTCCACTGACACAAACTAGGTCATTTTGGGACTAACACATGGTTTCAATTTTATTTCAATAATTCGCTTGTGGGTAGGGGTCTTTAGCTGTGGGAGGAAACTAGAGTGCCCGGAGGAAACCCACGAGGTTGAGAAGGCGCCCCTATCTCCATGCCACATACGCTCACACCTGGGATCGAAACCACAGCCGCAAGCCAGAGGTGACCGGCCAGCTAGAGGTCGAAGCACGGCACTCTAGTCCACTAGGCCATCCAATCACCCCCCCTCCCCTCAGGCTAATGAAGATGGACATAAAATGAAATGGGGTTAACGTCCTACTGTTCTGTTCTGACTGGGCTATGCCCTACTCTTATATCAATTCCAACTGCCAAAGGATATTTTATGTGCACACCAATGTGTAATTAGAATCTCCGTTTTTAGACCAATCTGAATGACTAGACAGTTGTCCTTGTCAGGCCCTCTTTCCTGCAGCACTGACAACAGAAAACACTTTTTTGGCCAATGCAGGGATCGAAAACACACCATCAACCGTCATCCAGTGTCTACCAGCAATGCCATACAATGTTCCACGAAGGAAAATTTTCCCAGACAGCACCTTCCAAACAAGTAACCATTTTATATTGTTTACTACGTGCTGTTTGAAATGATAATGATTTACATAATATAATATTTCATGATTCAAGTCTTTTGACCTAAAATCCTAAGTGTCTTCAACATTTCAAAGATCAGGTAATATATAATGATAATCATACTTGATCTCTCTTCTAAGTTCGTCTTCTGCCGACTGATTATCTGTCGGTGAAATCTTGGCTCGAAAACTTCGACAGAAACCGGTGCTTTGTTTATCATCTGTAAAAAAAATTTGTAATCTTTGTAAAATAGTTTTCATATGCCCTTTATATCGTCACGTTTCTTGCGAACCAACAAATCATGGATTTTTAGGTTTTGAGAACAAAAAGTTGTCAGGAAACGAAACATAGGCTAATACCAGCTAAATCATGCGAGGGTTGTAGCTAATCTTTTCTTTTGACAGGCTTTATGATACAGCGTGCACATGCTAACCATTCTGCCATCACCCCCCCCCCCCTCGTCGCTACGGCCTACTCGCAAAACTTTTTTCATTAGCTCAGTTTCTACAGACAAGTAGGACATTAAACCCCATTTCATTTCGACTCTCAAGACGTAAATTATTAGTACCATTGAGAAACAACTCAACTTACTTTGTTGTTTATGTTTGTTTTTTAACTTTTCAAAACTAAACTGCATTATTTTTTCTCGTTTTTTGGTTACTTGTGGTTTATCCTGAAACAGTTTTGAAACTTTAGATGATATATTCAGAGCAACAGTCAATCTCGTTAAAATACAGACCTATATTTTGTTTCTTTGGCCTATACTACATGAAGATCTGACTGGTGGTAGAGGAAGGTCTCTTCAGAGGTCATATGATTGGCCTTTGACCCTATGACATCAAACATTTGATTAACCAATCAGCATTGATGTTTCTAGTGGGTTACTCGCAGTCACGTGCATCACATGCCAAGAACTTGCCATAACAGATCATTTCATTGGCTAATCTCTCACTTCAACCAGAACGCGGGTTATACAACAACTCTTCTAGATTCTAGTGTAGTACAGACAAGTAAAACGAAATTTTGAACTGTAAAAAATGAAACGAAATAGGACTGAAACGTCACTCTGTAAAAAAACAGTACCAGCATTCAGTAGAATATTGACCTGTGTAGTTCCATTGAAACTCTTTAACCCTAAAGTTTCATTTAGCCTTAAATAAACAAATTAACCCTTTCAGTGGTGGTCATAAAACAACATACCACATGAGTGATGAGGACATCTCTTTTCTGTGTATCTTCTGATTGCTGTTCATTACTTTCACTTTCATTTACAAGACTACTTTCCCTTTCGTCTACAGCCCTACTTTCATTTTCAACATCCAAAGTTTTAGTACCACTATTTGAATGTACATGATTCTTCAAAACATAGCAAGTCTTTAAAGGTGACGTTCCCGATTGTAAAACACTGTCATCCATTATTTCTTGCGAAGACACAGATGAAGTTTGATTGGACGAGACACTTCCAGAAATACCAGATTCAAAATCTTCCACTGAAGGTGAATCTACAACGCTTGAAGTCTGTGGAAATTTTTGTGAATTACTTTCTGATTCACTAAGAAACGGTAGCTGTAATTCTATGATTTTAGCCTTGCTCGTCATTTGAGTTGGACTGTCAATAATAATATTTAAAGGTCTTGTATTAGGTGAAGACGACACCGAGTAGGAATCGTCTAAGTTAGTAATTTTCACGGAACTGTCATTCTGTTTTCCGTATGAGAGAAATTGTTTAATGTCAACAGGTGAGGGTTTAACACATGACATATCTTCATTAAAACTTGAATTTCTTGATACAAACTGATCTAGACATTTTTCTGAAAAATAAAGATTAATGTTAAACAATCTTTTTTTCTCATTTTAATTAAATTTACATTATGGGAGATTAGATAATGGGCTGTCAGTTCTCACTATAATAATTCAGAACTAGATAATACAAAGGCAATTTGCTGAAAATTACAGTCAAATTGATTAACTCTGAACCGAGAGTGGGATCGCCTGTCCGACCTCATGGGTTTACTCCGGGATCTCTAGTTTCCTCTCACTGCTAAAGACCCTTATGTGCTGATTTTAGTTACAGCTCTTTCTAAATTATGCAGGCTAAGATAATATAATAGATGAACAGATTGAAAATGAGCGTTTTCTGGCTCGCTTCGGTTCTAGGCACAGCTCTGTTCATATTTCAGAACTATGATTTCAGCTATCAACTTACGTTTCTTTGGACTTTTATGAGATTTCGGACTGGAATTATTTTCTGGTTGACTAAAAGCACTGGAGAATGACCTCTTTAATCGTGACAACTGACTGGCACTTGACTTCTGTAAAACAAAACATAGACGACAACTTGACAGATTCTACCCACCAGCAGTAAAGTTGTCTGCCAACAAATCTGGCAAGGATAATCTTCAATAAATGAATGAGAGAAAATGGGATTTAACATGCTCCAACTGGGTTATGAAGATGGGCATACATAATATAGTTTTCTATGAGGGAAATCTTGCCTGGACAGCATTGCTACCGCCTACTCTTAATCCAATTCCATCTGCCAAGAGATATTTTACCTGCACGCCAATGTGTACACAGTGACTATGTACACAGATTGATGCAATGACTAGATATTTTAACCAGATTTATATCTGCGATGACTAGACATTTTAACCAGATTTATATCTGCGATGACTAGACATTTTAACCAGATTTATAAATGTGATGACTAGATTTATAACCAGATTTATAAATGTGATGACTAGACATTTTAACCAGATTTATAAATGTGATGACTAGACATTTTAACCAGATTTATAAATGTGATGACTAGACATTTTAACCAGATTTATAAATGTGATGACTAGACATTTTAACCAGATTTATATATGTGATGACTAGACATTTTAAAATTTAAACCTACTGGAGTTTCACCCTCTGTTTTATTACTTGACTCTGAAATAAAAATAAAACCAAAATCAATCTTAATACATTTTGTGCAATATAGGTTAATTCTTACATCAAAGATGAAATCTTGAGGAAATTCCCCACTCAACACCAGGATTAAGCCCAGGACCACCTGGTTAACGAGCCAGCATCCTACTCACTGAGCCACGATATTTCACATGATAGATGAAGATGTGCATCTGACCCCAAATTCACAAAGCATTCTCAAACTAAAGTTGAGAATTCTTTCAGCTTTTACCCTGTCTACCACTAGCCCAGGTTAGGTGCAGACATTAAACCCCATTTCATTTCATTCTTTTCAGTTTCTAATCACTGTTTATGAGGACCTTTGCACATAGTTTCTTATTGATGTATTTGATATATCAAAACAACAATAGTTTTATTAACGGCTAAATTTTAGTAAAATAAGGCAACCAATTTTGAGTAAATTCTTAATTTAAGTCTGAAAAAGCTATGTGAAACGGAGGCCTGGGCCACACAGGGTAATATAACTTACCTTTAGTGATTTGATGTGAAAATGGAGACTGATTTAATGTCATCATACAAGTTGTTGGTTCAAATAACTTTATCAAAGATGTCTGCAATTCATAGAAATAGGATACATTACAAGAGAGAGAGAGAGGAGTTTAAGGTAAACTTGACACCAACTAGTTCATTTCAGCACTAACATAGGGTTCAATTTCATTTCAATAACTCCATAGCACGTAGGGGTTTTCAGAAGGGGAAGGAAACTGGATGACCAGAAGAAAACACATACGGTGACCCTAGCTACTAACAAGCTGGGAATCTGAACAATAATAGCTGAATCAATGACAAACCTTCTGATGTAACGCGAACATGTTAACCATTTGGCTACACTAGGGACCGGGTATCGTCCAGATTTTACGAAAAAAAGGAAAGAAACTAGGTTTACCATCCAGAAACTAATACATGTATCCAGTCAATAGATTGCCGTCTAGAATTTATTAAATGCTGTCAAGAATCATCAAAAACCGCGCAGTTTGTGCTACCGTGTAGATTTAGAAAAGCAGTTAAGTTTTGACCTCGATCGCCTACTTTACGACTGTTCAGTTTCTCGGGATGTTTTTAAAAATGAACACTACCATTTAGATTTGAAAGGGGTTTAGTTTTTAGACACAGCAAGAAATGAACCGAGTGTTTGATAACACAAGGCATTTAGATTTTACACCAAATTACCACTTTACCGAGAGCCGTCTATGTGGTTACAATTACCCAACCCCCTACATTATATGAACATCATATGAATACCCACGAGGGACCGGTGCCAAGTGGAGGAGTGAAACCACATCACTTGACTCAATGACAATGTTATGATGATCTAAAGCAAATGTGTTAAACCATGCATCATGGACAAGGGGAAAAAACGGAAAATCCAGAAGAACTATTACGGAAAACACCGGAATTGAACCTGAGAGAGTGAGAACCCCTGGTTTGGGAGTTATCAAACGTTCCCTTTATCGATATAAAGTCCCGTGTACACATTGGCGTGCATGTTAAAGATCCCTTGACAGTTGAAATGCGATATAAGAGTTGACCGTGGTGCCGCTGTCCGGGCAAAAATACCCTCATATCACACTGTATTGGTATGCCTGTATTTATTAGTCCTGGGCCCTGTTTCACTAAATTTTAACTTAAGATAAAATCCAAATTTTAGCAGATACTTCAGTCTAATATTGTCCAATCAAATAACTAAAATTCAGATCTTATCTTAGTTAAAATTTTGTGAAATAGGCCCCAGTTCAGAGCAGAACAGTAGGATGGGAAATCCCCTTTCATTTCATTTGATAACCTTACCTTAATAACAGCCAGTAAAATTTTCTCACCCTGTAAAAATATCTGTCGTTTATCAGGTGTAACATTTACATCCACAGCCGCTATAATGAAACATAGAAATTATAATATACAGGGGATACGTCCTAGTTCTAGACTTTATTCATTTACATCGACAGCCGCGATAACAAAACACAAAATAAATAATATAGTGGGGGTACGTCCTAGTTCTAGACTTTATTCATTTACATCCACAGCTGCAATAGCTAAACACAGAATAAATAATATAGCAGGGGTACGTTCTAGTTCTAGGCTTTAGTCATTTACAGATTGGTCCCACAGACAAATTCATAGAAAAATTAATTTCATTTCTAATGTCGATTTCATTTCTTATTTTCAGGTCAAAAATTATTAAATTAATTAACACAGACAGGGCGACGGCATACGTCCACATTATATATGTGGACGAGACACATAAAAAATCAATCTTTTCGAATAATCAAGGGTCATAATTCATGAACTTACAATCTTTGGGTTATAAATACATGTATATATTTCAAGATTCATCTAAATCGGATCAAAATTATGACTTCTGGAGGGTCCACAATCTTGATCCAGGTCATTTCGGGACTAACACATGGTTTAATTTTATTTCAATAATTTGCTTGCGCATGGGGGTCCTTACAAGTGTGAAGAAAACCCACGAGGTTGGACAGGAGACCCTACTCCATGTCACGTACAAGCGGAGATTCGAAACCACGCCAGTTGACTCAATGACAGGCTTTGTGGTACAGCACGCACATGCTAACTATTCGGAATTCCCCCCCCACCCTTAAAGACACTCCAAAAAATGTATATAATATGTCTGTAACCCACTGACTGTACATATGTCCACATTGTATTGTAAACATAAGATTTAACTATTTGTAGTTGTGGCTGACAACTTGTTAGCGTGGTTAACAACCGCCGTACCTTGTAGTTTCTGCAGTAAAAGAGAACTTATATAGGCCTCTGCCTGTTTAATCCAATTCAACTTGTTGAACTAAAGACAATGTTTAAACTAAAGACAATGAGACTTACTTTTATCCATGTTGATATTGAGAACAAGGAATGGATACTGGTGTCTATTATACGTATGGTAAACTTCATTTATAACCTTTATTATCTAAATACATATAAACAACAGCTTTCATTAAACACATGAAATTAGGTTCATATAACATCAGGTCTTTCTGCTTCGAGCGGCTAATGAAGTCAGGGCGAGAGAGAGAGAGAAATGGGGTTTAACATACGCATGACACAAATTAGGTCATTTTGGGACTAACATATGGTTTAATTTTTTTTTTCAATAATTCCCTTGTGCGTAGGGGTCTTTAGCAGTGGGGGGAGACCGGAGGATGCGGAGAAAACAGACGCCAGTTGACTCAATAACAGGCTTTATGATACAGCATGCATGTGCTTACCATTTGGCCACCCAACCCCCATTTCGAGAATGAAGGCACATGTAAACATATTAACCTTAGAAGAGTCACATGGTCTTTTATTAATAAAAACAAACTGTCTATCCGTGCTACTCCGTCCCTGACCATGTTCACACTTGGAGATAAACCCGGATAATCTGAAACACAATTCATCATTTAGGTATAATACATTCATTACATTCAAATCAAACCAACTGAAAAGACAAACCTACGGGCAAGACAAACCTACGGACAAGACAAACCTACTGACATGGTAAACCTACGGACATGAAAACCTACGGACATGAAAACCTACGGACAAGACAAACTGACAGACAATGAAATGAAATAGGGTTTAACGTCCTATTGTCCTGCTCTCACTGTGCTAATGAAGACGAACATATGCCACACAGTGTGCTATGAGTGAAATTTTGACCAGGCAGCGGCGCTACAGTCTACTCTTATACCAAATTCCAACTGCCAATATTAATGTGCATGGCAATGTGTAAACAGGACTCGTTTTTCCGTCCCATCCAAACAACTAGACAGCTGTTCTTGTCAGGCCCTCTGTCCTGAATCAATGACAAGATAAATCTGTGGACATGACAAACTACATAAAGGCTGGTCTACCATTGGGTAAAAATGATAGCGTAAGTAGGAAATTTGATCGCGAATTGGTCCAGTGGACACGGCTCTGTTCAGTCCACAGCATGTAATGTTTAACAAATGATTTACAAGAAGTTATGGAAATAATGCTACCGGTTATGACAGTGGTCGTCACCTGAATCTTGATCATCTCCCACCTATCATCATGAGTTATAGAACATCAAGGGAGAGAGAGAGAAATGGGGTTTAACGTCCACTCAACACAAACTAGGTCATTTTGAGACTAACATATGGTTTCATTTTATTTCAATAATTCGTTTGTGCGTAGGGGTCTTTAGCAGTGGGAGGAAACCGGAGAGCCCGGAGGAAACCCACAAGGTTGAGAAGGCGTCCCCTATCTCCATGCCACATATACGCTCACACCAGGGCTCGAAACCACAGCCGCAAGCCAGTGGTGACCGGCCAGCTAGAGGTCGAAGCACGACACTCTAGACCACTAGGCCATCCCAACCCCCCTATAGAACATCAACAATTTAAACAATAATAGGGGCAATAATTTTGAAAAATGCTAAAAATAAATAATTAAATATATTTGTAACTTCCGTTTGTCTATTCAAAATTTGGGTAGCTCAAGTCCCAGGAAGTGACATAGACCTGGTGGCATTGCTCGGCCACTTAAGGATTTTTATCATAGGTTCCACGAAACTCCTATAATAAAGAAGTGTTAGAGGCTTTACTGAACAAATGCAAAATGTAAACCTCTGCAGTATTTGGATCGGTAATAATAACATTTGATTTGTCATATACGTTTGGTAATGTGATGGCGTGATTGTCAAGCAGGACGATTAGGTGCTATATATAATGTCTTATTATTTTACCTCACTCTACCCTTCCCCAAGAAAACAAGCCAACAGTGAGGCTGATGTCCCCCGCCGAAATCCCAAAATAAATAGATGACACATATTAATTAATCGCACATTTATTTTTTTCAAACGTATCGACCAATCAAACTGAACACGAAGTGTCATCCAAAAATTGCTTATCTCTGCCTGCCGTAAGAAGAAAATGCTCATCTTCGAACTACATCAAGGCATTGACCTAATAAGCATACACACCAATTTTGAACATTTTAACTCAATTCGAAGGAGAGTTATTGTGTTCCAAAGTCTCGGCAAATCAAATTGCTTATCGCTCTGCTTACCCTGAGCAGAAAATGCTCATTATCGATCTTAATCAAGGTATTACTGTAATGAAACTATACACCAAGTTTCATCACTCTCACTTAATTAGAACTGAAGTTATCGTGTCTCAAAGAATCAACCAATCATATTGCTTATCTCTGCCTACCCTAACAGGGATGTAGCCAGGATTTGCTGGGTGGTGGAAAAAAAAAATTCCGAGCGAAGCGAGGAAAAAAATTTTTTTGGAGGGGGGCGTGGTCTTTTATGAAAATTCAATCCTTCCTGGTGTATTTCCAGAGCATCTGCTGCCTTTTTCCTTTTTGTTGTATTTGCTTCAGTACAAATCAAATTTACTTAACTTTTATATTTACATATTCATCAAATTTTTACCAAATTAACTTAATTTCATCAATGATACAGAGACTCTTGCAGGGAGCTAAAAACTTATGTAAATGGTAATTGGTATTACATATACCATTTCAAATTAATTTACTAAAAAAAAGATCAGTTTCAAAGATTCTAAGTCAAAAGCCTCTGGTACTGTAGTGGTAGTCGTACTTATATTAATTACATGATGTAGTGACTAACGTAATAGTGAATGATAAGTAAAACAGTACACTCGCCTTGCCGCCTAATTGATTTATTTTGCGGCAAGTGTAAATAAAATGGACTGTAGCCCAACGGTCTCTCGGATTTAATTTAGATTCGGTAGAATTAACGCAAGAATGAGTACATTAAAAATTGGTCGTAAAACCGAACGTACGACACCATTTACGACATCCAACACTTCAACATTGAAATGCCGTAAATTGGTCTGGGTGGCCTATTTACGGCAAATATACAATTCAAAGACCCTATAGAATCAGAATTATAAATTGATGAATACTCCTTTTTTAAACTAATTTAGGATGGAAGGGTTTACTACAGCACACAAAATTAAATTATGCCGTGGCAGACATGGTTTGCGTCGGCTTTTAATCTATGACTATGGCTTTGCCGTTTGCCGTGGTAAATTTCGAGCGATGAGTTTGTGTACGTACAGTCAGCAGAGTGAAAGAAGGATGAATCATGAATGGGTTTATTAAATACGACTGGGCGGGTTTCTTCGATTTTTTCTTTGTGCTGGGCGGCAAGAAATAGTGCCGGGCGCAAGCGCCCGGCGCCGCCCAGCGTGGCTACATCCCTGCCTAAGCGGAAAATGCTCATCTTCGAACTCCATCAAGGCATTGACCTAATAAGCATATACACCAAGTTTGAACATTTTAACTCAATTAGAAGGAGAGTTATTGTGTTCCAAAGTCTCGACCAATCAAATTGCGTATCGCTCTGCTTACCCTGAGCAGAAAATGCTCATTATCGAACTTAGTCAAGGTATTACTGTAATGAAACTATACACCAAGTTTCATCACTCTCACTTAATTAGAACTAAAGTTATCGTGTCCCAAAGCATCAACCAATCAAATTGCTTATCTCTGCTTACCCTAAGCAGAAAATGCTCATCTTCGAACTCCATCAAAGCATTGACCTAATAAGCATATACACCAAGTTTGAACATTTTAACTCAATTAGAAGGAGAGTTATTGTGTTCCAAATTCTCGACCAATCAAATTGCGTATAGCTCTGTTTACCCTGAGCAGAAAATGCTCATTATCGAACTTAGTCAAGGTATTACTGTAATGAAACTATACACCAAGTTTCATCACTCTCACTTAATTAGAACTAAAGTTATCGTGTCCCAAAGCATCAACCAATCAAATTGCTTATCTCTGCCTACCCTAAGCGGAAAATGCTCATCTTCGAACTCCATCAAGGCATTGACCTAATAAGCATATACACCAAGTTTGAACATTTTAACTCAATTAGAAGGAGAGTTATTGTGTTCCAAAGTCTCGACCAATCAAATTGCGTATCGCTCTGCTTACCCTGAGCAGAAAATGCTCATTATCGAACTTAGTCAAGGTATTACTGTAATGAAACTATACACCAAGTTTCATCACTCTCACTTAATTAGAACTAAAGTTATCGTGTCCCAAAGCATCAACCAATCAAATTGCTTATCTCTGCTTACCCTAAGCAGAAAATGCTCATCTTCGAACTCCATCAAAGCATTGACCTAATAAGCATATACACCAAGTTTGAACATTTTAACTCAATTAGAAGGAGAGTTATTGTGTTCCAAATTCTCGACCAATCAAATTGCGTATAGCTCTGTTTACCCTGAGCAGAAAATGCTCATTATCGAACTTAGTCAAGGTATTACTATAATGAAACTATACACCAAGTTTCATCAATCTCACTTAATTAGAACTAAAGTTATCGTGTCCCAAAGCATCAACCAATCAAATTGCTTATCTCTGCTTACCCTAAGAGGAAAATGCTCATCTTCGAACTCCATCAAGGCATTGACCTAATAAACACATACACCAAGTTTGAACATTCTAGCTCAATTAGGAAGAGAGTTATTGTGTCCCAAAAAGAGTGACGGACAGACAGACGGACAGACAGACGAACCCATTTTAATAGTCCCCCAACTTTCTTCGAAAGGCGGGGGACAAAAATTATTAAAACGATATACAACAGTCCCTCCCCACTGCTCTGCCAAACGTAATATGTATTAAAATGACATAATAATAATAATAATTTATTTATACTGCGCCTATTACCAATATAAAATACTGCTCAATGGCGCAGTTAACATTTTGTGGATATCACACATAAAATAAAATTAAATTAAATGGATGATAAAATAAGAAAAAATGCCATACGATAACAATTAAAATATAGTAATAAAGCTTATAATAATCTAATATGACTATTCCCCACTACCCTTCTCAATGTAAAATAGTACAGTCCCCTTCCCCATGTAAAAATATATTAAATGACATACGTAAATAGCTGTGTTGTACTAATGGCGGGTTTAATACCAAATTCTGTACAGACATCCTCCGATGGTTGATACTGTTTAAACTCTAAAACTTGTTGCATCTGAAAATAAACATACTGATAGGTAAAACAATAAACCCCATACACGGATATGAAATGAAATGGGGTTTAGCGTCCTACTGTTACGTGCATGCCAATGTGTACTCAGAACCTAGGAACTAGGTGACTTTGAGACTAACATATAGTGTAGCACCATGGGTCTTTTTGTCTGACGTGGAGAGCGTGTGATAACCGGTCCGGTCGCCAC
Source organism: Patella depressa (assembly GCA_948474765.1). NCBI lineage: Eukaryota > Metazoa > Mollusca > Gastropoda > Patellidae > Patella > Patella depressa. Next base: position 2,152,942 of record OX419718.1, read on the forward strand.
ATCCTACGTATGACCCATGCATCTTGTTTTTGCTACATATTACCGTTAGCCTTGTGATCGTCTAGGATTTATCTCTGATCGTCTTTGCTTCTCCTTCACGTTGTGTTTAGTTCTTACTGGTTTCTTAAGACGTTTGTCTTCTCCACTTATAACAATGCAACAGTTCATTTTTACCTTTTATGTAGCATAGGTATACATACAAGCATATTACAATTACAGTCAATGCTAACTAAACTCTTCTCAACCTAGACACCTCTCGGTGTCTAGGACTCTTAGGTGGTAACCCTCTGGAATCTAATCGAAGTCTGATTTAAAGACATACTATAGCTTCCTTTATAGCTGCAATGGTATCACGCAGACCCATGCGTGTTCCTGACCATGAACCTGTGCAATCGACGTAATGATTGGTTAAATTAAGCCAAATGATACAATAGGAATATTCCGACCCACATGTATTTTGTTGAAAGATATAACCAGTACGTTACGGATCTATACCCTTTTTTATCTACCAATATGTCAATCAAATGTTAGTTGAAATCAGTACACACCTGCATATATGTGAATATGTTTAGAAACATCAAACTATATCTTATCTCCTCATTCCTTGTCTATATTGCTACACTACTTCCCCCTTTAAGAATATATATAGAATATAGATATTCTAACTAAGTATGCACGCATCAGAAAAATATAAATGATTACAATACAACAGAGCTGTGAAAGAAAAACACAAATAATCAAACATCAAAAATCGCATGCAAAAACTATCGCAAAGTCCTATGAAAATTCACTAAGCCGACCCCTAAATTTTTAAAATCTTCAAGTGTCCTAATTTCAAAACACTATAGCACATCACTTCAAATTTTTAAAGTTCAGTTTCACTTTAAATTCTGTGACTGGAAATCTCAATTTGGTAAACTGGTAAACCATTTTTTCTTGCCTCTGTAGTTGTCCTTTTCAGCTACCATAGTTTCAAGTTGAAAACTGTCTTTTTTCTTCTAAGATTGGCTTGTACAATCTTATTCGTCAATCAAACATGTCATTGCCATCAGACCAAGAACTAACTATTACTATTCTTTTTTTTTTAAACTTTATTTTGATATTAGTCTAACATTATATTAAAGTTCCAATTTCACTTTTTCTAAGAAAGTCAAAATATAATTATTTCTATGTTTTTTGCTCAAAAGGTTGTCAACTCACTATTATACGATCATGGACAAAATTTTGGGGGCATTAGAAAAAGTGACACTGGTTGATTGAGGAAAAAGTTACTCAATTACCTCCCTTGTTTTCCCATTCTTCTCCATGGACGGCCATCTTCAAACGTTTGAATTTGAAGTTGAAAATGACATTTTTGCCAATTTCTCAATTGGCAATAGTGAATTATAGGATTAATAGGATTATTCTTTAACAAGGTAGGACTGTTTATAGGTTCAATCTATTTTTGGACTTTATTTTAATAAATTTTAAAAATATAACTTAAAAAAATGCTATTGGAACTTTAATATATTATTCCTAAAACTTATAAGTAACTCTTACTCTTAATTACAATTAAACTTTATTTAACTATTAATAAACTTTGATGTGTCTCTTTAATTATAAATCTCAAAATTAACTTTGACCTCGTGACCTGAACTCGAAAAGTGAGAAGTTTATAATTTTGTAATTGCGTTTTCATTTTAGAATTCAGCCATAACCATTTTATAATTCACTCGTCAGTAATCTGACCTTTTTTTTTTGACCTAATCATGTATAATTTGTTTGTATAAACATTCCTATCAGACTGACACTGACACAAGCTGAGCTCAAACTTATGACAATACCAGTGTTATATTATCGAGAATGTCAATCAATTATGGCCCGTATATGGATAACCCTCCATTTTATCCTACAGTAGGACACTAAACCCCTATAGATGAAATAAGCCCGCGGTTACTTATTCCACTTTAGTAATATATAAACATTATATAGAATTATATCCAGAGCAAATGGCTGTACACTCCATTCACCTAGAATACAGTCTATATTTGATAAACACAACAATCAAAATATACCGAGCTTTTTACTACACATATAATACTATATCCAACATATATTATATTCTATATACGGTAACACAGGTGCTAGAACCTAGTGCTTGTAGTAATTCGACCTAATGTCAAATTACACATTCTAATCATCGCGTATTATGTCGACAGCGTCAGCGTATAACAGCAAAAATATATTAAACGTAGCCTATATATTACGTTTCTAAAGCAAAAATGTTATGACACATGGTTAATAGTTATATGCGGACAAAATCTACCGCATATCCTCACCTTCAACTCCCATAAAACTCGTATGCGATAATCTCACAATTTAACGAGCCTATAATTTTAGTTTTTTTTTTCCAGGAAAACTATACCTACATCCCTAGATTTTTAACCACATGGGATTTTAACATAACCTATAACTTTTTATTCAAAAGTTAAATTATCGTAATCTTTGAAACCTTGGACTAGAGCTTCAAAATTACATTACTCTACGTATCGAACCACATACATGGACGACACAAAACACAAACAATGGCAACTCAACCTTTTAGTCAAAAGCTGAATTACCCACATTTAGCCTAACTCGACTAAAATCCTAATTCTTTTTAAAACTTTGGACAAGGATCCCAAAAATTATATTATATACGAAACAACAAATAACACACATTAACGAATTACAGTAGAGAGCATGGCCATCTTGAAAACTAGAGTTAAACACTCACAAACGTCAAGCTTAGATCTGCCATCTTACCACTGCAATCCGGAGACAACATTAGTTCCTATTTTATTCCTATTCCGTTTCTTTATTTTTATTTATTATTCCTTGGTTATATTCCCTACTCCGTTTCTTTATTTTTTTTAATTCGTAGTTATATCACAGAAAATTACGCCGTAGAGACTCTCTTTAACTTTAATTACTCGAATTTACTACAGGTCATGTTAACCCGATAACCAGTGATATTATATTGTTTACCAAACCTGTCCATCAAAACTTATGAATGAACATCCTTTATTCTCTAACAGTTAAATTTTTACAATTTAGTTTCTAACTAGATTTTGACTTAAATTAATATTATTTGGTCTTTTAACAAATGTAACATATCTAATTTAACAAACAAAATTTATTTACCAAGATTTTTTCCGAATATCATCATCAGGTTTTCGTATTTCCACCAAAATTTTTCTCCATCTCTGGATGGTACAGTTGATTTTTCTTCGCTGAATGTCTACAAATAGGTATTCTTCTTCTAAAACAACTTCGTAACCCAAATGTCGAAACTGTGTTACAACACCAAATCGTATATGTTTTCTTCTTCTTCTTCTAAAGTTGATATTAACCCTAAAGGTCGAAACTGTCACGACACCAAATCGTATATGTATTCGTCTTCTTCTAAAAGTTGATGCTTACCCTAAAGGTCGAAACTTCGTCACGGCACCAAATGGAATATGTAACACCCTGGGCCTTTTCGTCTGACGTGGAGAGCATGTGATAACCGGTCCGGTCGCCACATCCTACGTATGACCCATGCATCTTGTTTTTGCTACATATTACCGTTAGCCTTGTGATCGTCTAGGATTTATCTCTGATCGTCTTTGCTTCTCCTTCCACTGTGTTTAGTTCTTACTGGTTTCTTAAGACGTTTGTCTTCTTCACTTATAACAATGCAACAGTTCATTTTTACCTTTTATGTAGCATAGGTATACATACAAGCATATTACAATTACAGTCAATGCTAACTAAACTCTTCTCAACCTAGACACCTCGCGGTGTCTAGGACTCTTAGATGGTAACCCTCTGGAATCTAATCGAAGTCTGATTTAAAGACATACTATAGCTTCCTTTATAGCCGCAATGGTATCACGCAGACCCATGCGTGTTCCTGACCTGTGCAATCGACGTAATGATTGGTTAAATTAAGCCAAATGATGCAATAGGAATATTCCGACCCACATGTATTTTGTTGATAGATATAACCAGTACGTTACGGATCTATACCCTTTTTTATCTACCAATATGTCAATCAAATGTTAGTTGAAATCAGTATACACCTGCATATATGTGAATATGTTTAGAAACATCAAACTATATCTTATCTCCTCATTCCTTGTCTATATTGCTACAATAGATCAATTTTATTTCAATAATTCGCTTGCGCATATTATTGTCTTTACTCTTTACCAATGTGAGGAAACCGGAGGACCAGGAGAAAATCTATGAGGTTCGACATGCGACCCTACTCCTTGTCACGTACAACTGGAGAATCAAAACCACGCCAGTAGACTGAATAGTAAGTGCAGGGGGACTGCACCCCACATAATTTACACAATAACAAATATACAAAGTCCGAATGATGATAAAATGATGAAAAGCTTGTTGCAAGTCAAAATAAAGATAGGCTAAATAAGATTGGTGAAATAATATACCTATAAATAGACCTGCAGCCAAAAACTATACTGCGCTTGAAACGAAATGTCGCATTTTGTATTGAGCGGGTAAACATACTATAAATTTTCGGAAAGCTAAAAGATATCATTTTGTAATTAACAAAAATCATTAGAATTTCTTTGGCCCATGCTAATGTTGAGTATACAAAGTATCCTTATATCATTCATTTAGCTGTTTAAGTTATTAACCAGCGGCTGCCAGGCAGGATACGGGACGTAAGTTTTTTGTCCCATCCTTATGACTAAACTCTTTCCTTGCACCACTTGTCTTAGAGCGAACCCTAGACACCCTGGTTAGTGATCCAGCATCTTATTCACTTCCAAGTTAATGAACGAGGAACATGTTAGGTAATACAATATAACCTCTCTAAAGAAAAGTAAATATGTTTCTTTTACATGTACCTGTTTCGCACCAAAGATGTTGAGGATATTCTCCCTTAAAGTTGTATTACCACTTGTTGCTACGACTACTGAACGAGATCTGAAACACAAGACTTAAAGTTGTATAACGACCTTGTTGCTACGATTACCGAACGAGATCTGAAACACAAGACTTACAATTGTATTACCACTAACCGAGTTCTGAAACACAAACCTTTAGCCAATTGCAAATGCATCAGGCTCTTCAGACCACCCAAGTCACATGATCAATTTTGCAGCGGCTTTTGTCTGTAAAGGGATTTAACAATATCACTTTCACCTTTTTTTTCCCAAGATCTGGGACAGGCTGTATTTATATTTACCAACTGCTAATCACGGTGGCTAAGTGGACAAGACGCTGGTTTGCTAGCTTGGAGATCGGGTGTTCGATCCCTGCATTGGCCGAGAAAGTTCATCTCGATTTTCCTGCGTGGTTTCCCCTTGTCTGTGATGCAGAAGGAGGGCCTGACAAGGACAGCTGTCTAGTCGTTTGGATGGGATGAAAAACCCAGGTCCCGTGTACACATTGGCATGCACATAAACTATTCCTTGGCAGTTGGAATTCGATATAAGAGTAAGCCGTAGCGCCGCTGTCCGGGCCAAATTTCCCTCATATCACACTGTATGGCGTATGCCCGTCTTCCATTAGCCCAGATCAGGTGCAGAAGAGTAGGACGTTAAACCCCTTTTCATTCCATTTCTAAAGGGATAAAGTTGTATTGGGTCATTCCATGTCAGAGAGAGTAAAGAGAGTTATCTCCCATGGACAGATGACCTGCAAACATCACAGGTTTTGTGACAACAAGAGTGAAATGGTGTTTGATCTCAGTATGATTTCCCCATTTTCCTATTGCAGAATGGAGGGCAGGGCAAGGAACAATGTCTAGTCCTTAGGATGGGCCATTAAACACTGGATGTTGGCAGAAATGCTGCTTTCCAGGTCAAATTTCCAACATACAACTCAGGTGTTAAACCCAATTCCAATTTATGTCATTGCCCCGACGGTATTTTTAACATTAGTCACAAAAAAAAAAGCAATATTTCCCTTTTTTAGTAGTGCAGAGCGGGGAGTCTGGCAAGGGATGATCCAATAAACAATGGATGTTAACAGAAATGCTGTTTCCCAGGTAAAAATCCCCACATACATCACAGGTATGGCAACTGACAGAATTTTTAAGATTAGACAAAAAAAAAAGCTATATTACCCTTTTCCTATTTGGTTAGTACAATGGATACGAACTCCCGTATTAATCAAACAGTAGGCATTTAACAACTGGGTCATCTTCGCAAACTCCTTCTTTAAATTCCGCAGAAATTCCTTATGGCGAACTGGAAGGGTGTGAAATAAATTCTGTAGGCAGACTGTTGTTCCAGTCTGTCTCGGGCATGGTGATTGGCTGGTTATATTGCCATGGTTATCATATACTAATTTGGTTCCAACAGCAGACTTGGTATGACACGTTATAACAGTTAAATTGCTACAAAAGATAGACTATAATTAAAATATCTAACAGGTTCTCTGAGAGAGAGAGAGAGAGAGAGAGAGAGAGAGAGAGAGAGAGAGAGATTATCTCAGGATAAGATTGTCCTTCAATTATTTTTCAGTAATCTGCTTGCTGTAGGGTTCTTTAGCAGTGGAGGATAGCGGAGAATACTCACAACATTCGACAAGTGATCCTACTCCTCGTCACGTACAAGTTGGAGATTGAAACCAGTGCTCTTCACTCATTGACAGGCCATATGTTACATTATATGACCCCAGAAACCCTAAGCAGGCCATGAAATTTCACGAGAATTATACCAATTGGTTACGTGCAAACGTGCCAGCTTAAAAACATGCGATCGATTTCCTGGTTACGCAGACTGAAATTTTCTGGCCTGCCCAAGTAAAAGAACTGTTTACAGAACCGTTGACAGAACCATTGACATTAGAAGAACTGTTGAAAGACAGTAGATGAACCATTGAGAATATCTTTTTTAAAAATCATTTCCATAGTTTTGTAATCAGGAGTTCAGCTTTACTGAGAGTATAATTAATGTATGCAATGTAAAGGATAAGACAGACGGACAGGAAGACATGATGGTAACAGAGGTGTAAAAACAACTGAATATTTACCTTAATGCACATAAAGAACTTAACGCCTCACCACGGAAACCAAACGTTTCTACGTTAACTAAATCAGAGAAATCTTGTAATTTAGATGTGTGATGCTTCAAGGCTGGAACAAAGAAAAAACATCATGAGCAAACTTATTTCCTTAAAGATTTAGATAAAGAGCTAACCATTATTGCTATAATAGTTCGAAAATAGATAATTTAACATGAATAATTTTAAAATTTTATTCAAATTACTCTTTTGCGCATGATGTATAAGCCTTTGAAGATCGACAAGGTTAGGCATGTGCAATATTTCAACCATCGCACTTGTTGTTCGGAGCTAAGTCTCGCTCCTCCATTTTTAGCTTAAACCAAAATATGGCTGAACTGTTATAATCTATTTAATATCAGAGAAATTTGATGCCATCGAAAGTTGATTATAACCTGGATAATCTAATTAATTTAGAAAACATTTCAGGCCTAAAGAAAGACTTGCAATGGGCAGATTTAGCTCTTGCATAATGTATGTTTAATGCTTAAAGATACTTTTTCACAAAAGTGTTACCAAGGTATTTTTTTCCAATAAAATTAAGGTAAATTACGGTAAATTTTTCGAAAATAAAACTACGGAAAATTTTTCCAATAAAACTCTGGTAAATTTTTCCTATAAAAGTATGATAATTTGGGTATAAATGAAAGTCAAAACACCCATTTTTACTGGAAAAATACAGAATTCGCTTAAACGAACCCACATGGCAAAATTGCAATGGTATCATTTGCTGGCAACCTGTCTGCTTGGTTGGTGCTGTGTGCAAAGTGAGCGCTTGGTACATGTACATGCTGATCATAACAGAACGATTAACATCTGTGATGATAGAAACCTGAAGATCTGACCAGTTGTACTGAAAGGTTGCGTCATCGGTCGTATGAGCGGCCTTTGACTCAATGGCGTTAAACATTGATTAATCAATCAGCATTGACGTTTCTAGTGGTTTGCCCACAGTTCTGTGCATAACATGCCAAGAAATCGCCGCAAGTGACCATTCAATTGGTCACTTGATTCTCCCACCACCTATCACTCACTTCAATAGAATCACTAGAAATATAACGACCCTTCCGGATCCTATAAAAGAACGCAAAGTAATAGGATCTGTGTTTTAATCAGTGGGTTTATATCTAATCAAATTATAGAATTAAAAATCTAATTACAAATTCTCATTAAACAGAAAATTAAATCACCAAAAAAGTCTCCTTACTGAGGCCATGAAAGTTTTGTTGCTCCACTCCAGAACCATTATCGGAGACTTCTATGGATTCACTGCCGTATTCCTTTAATTTGATTTCTAGAATAAAAAGATAATTAGGGCATATAAAAAAATATTGTGGTTCTCATATTCATCTTCTTGTTTTAAAGTCTGCCTCCACCGTGTGTGATATCGCGGACAAGTGATCTTTTTTTCATTATACTTGGCGCAGGGGTAGAGGTCTTTTCTGAGAGAGAGAGACACAGAGAGAGAGAGAGAGAGAGAGAGAGAGAGAAATGGGGTTTAACGTCCACTCAACACAAACCAGGTCATTTCGGGACTAACATATGGTTCAATTTTATTTCAATAATTCGCTTGCGCGTAGGGGTCTTTAGCAGTGGGAGGAAACCGGAGTGCCCGGAGGAAACTCACGAGGTTGAGAAGGCGCCCCTATCTCCATGCCACATATGCTCACACCAGGGCTCAAAACCACAGCCGCAAGCCAGAGGTGACCGGCCAGCTAGAGATCGAAGCGCGGCACTCTAGACCACTAGGCCATCCCAACCCCCCACAGAGAGAGAGAAATATGGGTTCAACATCAATGGTTCTTTAACATGCACGCCAACATGTACACAGAATCTGAACAACAAGACACTATCCTTGTCAATTCCTCCTTCGCAAAAACAGAAAACGGTCTCAAAGAACAAAAGTGAATTTAGCAAGTTTACATTTTTATTGAAAGTGTGATTAGTTTCTATCTTTTTCAGAATGTTTCCCCCAATACAAAAACGGCTGTGCATTCACCTTCAGTTTAAGTAACCTAATTTGACCTTGGACACCGAATATCTAAAAAATGCCCTAATGGCAGACTGATTACCACTTGGCACCGTATTCTATGCTAAAATATACTGTTGAAAATTTGGGTCTAGTTTTTGTGGCCATTTGATGCCTTACCCTCACTGAGCCTCCTCACTGAGCGCCACTGTGATGCTCTCCTTGTCTCTGATTATTGACAAGAATTGTCTGAGATAGAAGCAAGATATTTGTTTTGCACGGCCTGATATAATGAGATTGCAGGATAGATAGAATTTAGAATGAAACCTTGCACAAGTGATAATTAATGATAGTTCAACCTACATGTTGTCAGCCTTGACACAGTAGTAGTAGGCAGCTCACTTGGGACAGTCAGTGTGTTTTGTCGCCCACACAAAAAAAACCCAACAAAAAATACATCAATCAGACTTAAACAAAAACTGAAAATGATAAATACAAAGATCTCTCTGCAGGGAAAAGAAATTGTTTGAAAATTGTCTTGTTTTTATGTTAGCAATGTCAGCAAATGAAAGCAATCTCTTAAAGATTTATTATACGTAGGATGTGGATGTGAGTTGACTTTCTTGCTATACTAGTTCAAAATATATAGTGAAAAATCATTATATATCTAAAATTCCTGTAAAATTTCTTTATTCTGAACAAAGTTATGAATGTTTGAAATTTTGACAAGAAACAGCCTAAACTGTCTCTGCCAATGACAGTTCATATTCTCGATCATATTCCTGAAGCAATGGCCCGAGAAATCCCTCTCTGACCATTGCTGGAATAGCGTCTGTTTCTTGAACTTATGCGGGAGTGTGTCTATTCTTTCCGTTCAATGAAAGCTATCACTTAAGTACAGCAACATGACAGTCCTTCGTTTAATCTGGGTCTTCCCTAAAACTTTGGACAGTGATTTAAGGTATTCAAAACGGTGAAAGTATGTTCGTTTCCAAACAGTATTGTTTACATTTCATTCAACTTGATAGCCTCGTTTGTCACGCAATTAGTTTTACTGCAGTATTCTGCTATGCACGGGTTAATTAGGCATAATAAAATCGTGAGTCATGACGTAACGTTATGTAAACATATTTGGTCCGATATTGGCAGCTAGTGATTGGTTGGTAGACAGACTACTGACCAATTAAAATTTAAAACAACAATATCCACTCATAATAGCCGTGTGTAGTTGGATTACCTCTAATCAAACGCAACACTGCACAGAGTATGATTTTCGATCGTCAAGTACCTTTGCCACAGGGTCATTCAATGTCAAGTGGATAAAAATTCCCAGGAAGTAGTCGAATGACCCCCTCAGAAAATTAAGATAAGAGATATGTAATGGAGAGAGAGAGACAGAGAGATATTTAACATTCACTGGACTCAAACTAGGTCATTCAATAATTTGCTTGTGTGTACCCATCTTTGGCAGTGGGAAGAAACCAGAGAAAACAAGGTGCACATACTAACCATACATCAACCCAACCCTCCCCTCACATTTCGTGACTAAAATATGGTTTTAATTTTATTTCAATAATTCGATTACGCGTAGGGGGTCTTTAGCAGTGGGAGGAAACCAGAGTACCCAGAGAAAACCCACCAGACTCGACAGGTGACCCTACTCCTTGCCACGTACAACTGGGGATTAGAAACCAAGCCAGTTGACTCAATGGCAGGCCGTATGATACAGCGCGTATGCTAACCATTCAGTCATACACCCCACCCCACCCTTATAGATTAAGAATTCATCATCAAATTTTAAAGAACAAGTACCGTCAACTGTGTATGAAGTGCCTTAAGCAGTCCTCCATGTTTATAAAATTGTGTGGGAGCCAGAAAAAGCTCCTCCCAATTTCAATAATGAGAAAAACGCTCGCGTGGAAAAACTATTCTTAATCATATTGCAAGAGTAATGCTACATTTTCTTGAATTAAGGACAGCCAAATTGTATTTATACTTTAGTCTTGATGACATCGCGCCTGGTACGTTCGTGCATTTTTTATGCGCGAACTCTTAGTTTTTCTATTACTGGCACGCGCACGGGCACTATTTTTTTTTGTTTTCCATGTACCAAAATCGGGGGTTTTGCGCGGAGGTACTTTTGAGGTATTAGCCTGAGAAGCATAACACTTGCCACTGTACCTGTATATCGCTAATTATAAATCGAGTGTGTGAAGACAGTTTATATAGATCACGCGAAAATTTTTCAGTACAGAGTTTATTCTCGCTGTATTTGCAGGTAAGCAAACCAATGGGACTATTTTCTCAACAGTGTATGAACTTTTTCATAAGCGATAATATCCTTACACGGAGAGAAATTATCTATGATCATCTGGTAAAAAATTACTTTTCTAGTTTTTGGAACGAAAAACAGTGTTTTTAAAAACAAACGAACCTGCCGCACATGAGGAAGTCATTATACTAATAATAACAGACGAGAACTCTTTTTGGGCACAGGCTTTCTTACTGAGTAGTAAATCGTCCACAAACAATCACGAAGGAACTATAATAAGAGTAGCGACGACTGTAGACAGTAAGTAGGTTATACACTATACTTTTGAGTCGAGATTACTCGCTTTGAGTCGAGATTACCAGCTTTCAGGTCACCGATAACCAATTATGTCAGAAATACCATACTGACATTCGGTTTTTTCAAGTTGTACGCGAACTTACAATCGGCGCCCTAACTGTCTTCGTCAGCTACTTTCAGTTTCATAATGGCGTACGACATTCGGTTTTTCAAGTTGTACGCGAACTAACAATCGACGCCCTAGCTGTTTCGTCAGCTATTTTCAGTTGCTGGCGTACGGCCAGTGCCGGTGGGAAAAGACAACATTAAAATCAGAAATAGTTTATTTATTATTGTCGGACTTACGGTATCAATCCTGTCTAACAAACCATAAAGCTGTGGTGTTACGGTAGCGGCATAGTATTTCACCGTAACACCACAGCCAATCTAACCATTCATAATACATCTAACTATCACTCCCTACACATTTCCCCTCGACCTACTTTCCCAAACGTCAACAACACATCTGATACATCCAGTTCACTGATTAACCCTTGTACCACGTCTACTGGTTTAATATTTGGTGAATATGGCAGCGTCAGTAAGATCAACATGGAAACTGATACCTCGAATGTATGCAGTTTAAAAATAAACAAGGACTGAAAGTGGTTTATTAATCTCAATATTCAGGAAAGCGATTAAGCTGAGGTGCGTCGAGCAGAGCAGGAGAGAAAGCTCCCCTTTAACGTGAAGGACCGCTTAAGTGCCCAAAATTGATACTTGTCTGAGAGCACGTTTATCAGTGACACGTTTGAGAGGATGTTCATCAGTGTTGCGTTTGTCTAAAAGCATGTTTATCATTTGGCTGAGAGCATGTTTATTGGTGACACGTTCGTCAGAGAACCATATTATTTTTTCATGTGCAGAGCATTGTTCATATTAGTGATCAATTAAACTAGGTCAAGTGACACAGATCAAAGAAAAACAATCTCGTAATTCTAATAAAATATTATATGTATCACATTATTCACATGCAGGGAACTTAATCTGCCAATATTTCGTCGCTGGAAGATAACTGACTGTTAAAAAATCTGTACAGGCAATAGCCGCTAGCAGGTCCTGGTTTCACAAACGTTCTCAAATCTCAATCACTGTTTAATGAGAAATATTATCGTTGATTTAGAAACACAAAACGTAGTTCCTTATTGACGTATTTGTTACATTAAAACAACAAAAGTCGTATAAAGAGCTATAATTTCGTTAAAGCGAGAATTTCATATTTTCAAAGAAAGTCAAAACATAATTATTGCAATGTCTTTTGCTGAATATGTTGTCAACTCACTATTATACGATCATAGGCATTATTCCCCAAACATTGACACAGGGAATAATAATAACACAATTACCTCCCGTGTTTTTTTTTTTGCCCCAATTGTATAGCTATCTTCAAACGTTTGAATTTGAAGTTGAAAAGGTATTTTAATACATTTTAAAAATATAACTTAAAAATATGAAATTGTAGCTTTAAAATGTGAACAATTTGGAGTAAATCCTTATCTTCAGTCTGAGAACACTTTGTGAAATCGGAGCCTGAGTACATAAGGTTCAGAGATTAAAAAAAAGATGCATTTATCACTGTGTTCCTACATGTATCTGTAAAATTGATTGTTATTAAAAATTAAGATAATACCAACACTCCTTGCTACATTAAACTAGCTAAGTCTCTAACTCAATATCTCCGACATTGAAAACACAAATTGTTTGTTAATTAAAATCAACACTTAATATTGTGATCTTACCGGGAAAAGATGGGCTACTGATATCAAATATTTAAGACATAATAACCATTTGATCATTGGTAAAAACATATGGAATCGTGTACCATTTTGTGTTGCGAGAGAGAGAGAGAAATGGGGTTTAACGTCCACTCAACACAAACTAGGTCATTTCGGGACTAACATATGGTTTAATTTTTTTTCAATAATTCGCTTGCGCGTAGGGGTCTTCAGCAGTGGGAGGAAACCGGAGTACCCGGAGGAAACCCATGAGGTTGAGAAAGCGCCCCTATCTCCATGCCACGTACGCTCACACCAGGGCTCGAAGCCACAGCCGCAAGCCAGAGGTGACCGGCCAGCTAGAGGTCGAAGCGCGGCACTTTAGGCCACTAGGCCATCCCCCCCCCCATTTTGTGTTGCAGTGCCATTTGTAATACAGGACCGGAAGAACAAGGCTAGGCATATTCCTGAAGTCATGTCAAACAGTGAGGGGCATATTCCTATTCGGAGAGCAATGCAGATTAAATACTATTGATGTAAACTGGAATAATCAGATGCTAGAGATTGCCATTCGATTGAGACGTCTGGTGATTTCGCTGAACATAACTGATTAGAAATTAGAGTAAAAACGGAAACTATTGAATGTAAATCAGTTTATATACATTCATACTACATTATTATATATATGCGTTGAGATCCATTTGTGTCAATTTCTAGACCTCAAATATTAGTGATTTAACTCCTTTAAACTACATTAAGAGAGAGAGAGAAATGGGGTTTAACGTCCACTGGACACAAACTAGGTCATTTCGGGACTAACATATGGTTTTAATCTTATTTCAATACAACGTACTTCACTTGCACGTAGGGGTCTTTAGTAGTGGGAGGAAACCGGGGATCCAAAACCACGCCAGTTGACTCAATGACAGGCTTTATGATACAGCATGCACGTGACAACCATTCGGCCATCCAACCCCCTAACCTAAATCAAGATATTAATGTTATTGTACTTAGCTTATCTTTCCATGTATATGAATGATTGTTTATATTTGTTTTTATTGACAGGGATAGAAAGAGAGAGAGGGATAGATAGAGAGAGAGGGGGAGAAATGGGGTTTAATGTCCACTCAACACAAACTAACATATGATTTAATTTTATTTCAATTATTCGCTTGTGCTTAGAGGTCTTTAGCAGTGGAAGAAAACCGGAGTACCCCGAGTACCAGTTCAACATCACCAGGGTTTTTAAGACAGGGTTCTGTTGTGTTCATACAAACTATAAGCCAATTAAACCAGTTTAGAGAGGGAGAGAAAAATGGGACTTAAAGGGACAATAACATTCTTGCTGGCTTGGTAGCTCCAGAAAATAAATAATACCCTTATTTTAAGTACTAGATGTTTAAGTGTCCTACCTGTTGTGTAAATTATCCATTACAACCTATTTTACTTGTCCAGAGAGTTCGAAAATATTTTAAAATCCAAGTCACATTTGAAAAAATTTACGATAGACTTTTCAAATCAATTGGTTAAATTTTTCCAATTTTTTAAAATAGGTGTGTTAAGATGAAATTTATATCATCATTTAATTGGAATATTCTAAAATAATACAATTTGTTGAACAGAATGAAGATTGGGACATATTATTCAGTTACAACAAGAGTGTTATTGGGGCTTTAACGTCCACTCGACACAAACGTCATTTTGGGACTAACATATTGTTTAATTAATTTGTTGTGTTAAATTTTGATTGGTCAGTAGTCCGTCTACCAACCAATCACTAGCTGCCAATATTGGACCAAATATGTTTACATAACGAATGTTACGTCATGGCTCACGATTTTATTATGCCTAATTAACCCGTGCATAGCAGAATACTGCAGTAAAACTAATTGCGTGACAAACGAGGCTATCAAGTCGAATGAAATGTAAACAATACTGTTTGGAAACGAACATACTTTCACCTTTTTTAATACCTTAAATCACTGTCCAAAGACCCAGATTAAACGAAGGACTGTCATGTTGCTGTACTTAAGTGATAGCTTTCATCGAACGGAAAAAATAGACACACTCCAGGCTCTTGTGAAGAAAATATCAATAAACATGTACAGGAAACAGTTTGCGTGTAGACAGTCAATATTACTACACCAGATAAATGTTATCAGTCACTGGTGCTCACTGGTACTACTTTCCTATATTTCAATAATTAATATCACTGCCTTGTTTATATTTCCTTAACCTGCTACTGCTGAACTAATTTCACATTGTTGTGTTTTCCCATAGACAAAGTTAAATCACACAGCAAAAATCATGAGGGACTTTCTCTGTCAG